>CM038216.1:100540752-100990692 GCA_021442155.1 Cymbidium sinense
CAAAAACCTCAGCCCTAAACCTAAACCCTAAACCTAAAACCACAAAACTAAAATACAAAGCCCACAACCCTAAACCCTAAACCCAAAACCAAAATCCCTAAAGGCAACCCAACCACAACCTCTATTCTAAACCCACAAACAAACCCTAAATCGAACCAGAAACCTAAAGCCTAAAAGCAAACCATAAACCTAAACCTTCAACCACAAACCCTAAAAATAAAAACTTAAACCTAAACAAAATAAAACCAAAAATAAAATAAATAAATATAAGCCAAAATAAAAATAAAATAAAACATATGACAATTCCAAAACCTAAACACAAATAGAAATATAATAAAAATAAAACTAAACCTAAAATAAAATAAATAAAACTAAACTAAAAAAATTAAAAAAACCAAGATAAATTAAAGAAATAACCAAAACAAAAAAAAAATAAACATAAAATAAATAAAATAAAATAAAATTAAAACAAAATCTAAACTAAACATAAACACAAAATAAAAAACTAAAAAACCAAACTAAAAAAAACTAAACCTAAAAAACCTAAACCTAAGAATTAAAATAAAATATACTAAAATAAATAAAACCTAAACCTAAAACCAAATAAACTAAAACCTAAAACCCTAAATAAAATAAACTAAAATTAACCCTAAACTTAACTAAAAATAAACCTTAAAAAAATAAACATAAAATAAAACCTAAACATTAAAAAATAAAAATAAAAACCTAAACTTAAAAATGAAAATAAAACCTAAACAAAATGTAAATAAAATTAACTAAAATACATAAACTAAATTAAATAAAAAAATAATAAAAAAAATAAAAAAATAAACTAAAATAAATAAAATAAACTAAAAAACAAATAAATAACCAACCTTTTTTTAATTTTAAAACCTAAACCAAACCTTTTAAACTAAACAACCCTAAACACATCTAAATAATTTAAAAAACTTTAAAATAAAAATAAACCACTAAACAGTGACCCTAAACCAACGACCCCTAAATCCCAAACCCCTACCTAAACTCTAAACCATAAACCAAAACCCAAAACTAAACCCTAAACCCTAAACCACAAACTCTAAACCATAAACCTAAACCAACCTTAAAACTACACCCTAAACCTAAACAATCTAAACTGAGCCCTGGGCCCCAAACCCTAAACTCTAAAACCCTATAAACCCTAAAAAGGCTAAAAAACCTAAACCTAAACTAATATAAAAAAATATTTAAAACAAAATAAAAAAAAAAATAAAAACTAAACTAAAACCTAAACCTAAACCAAAAGAAAATAAAATAAAAAATAAAACTAAACTAAAATAAATAAATAAAACATAAACTAAACTAAAAATAAAACCTAAATAAAATAAAAAATCCATAAAATGATAAAATAAACCTAATAAAAAAACCTAAAATAAAAAATAAAATAAAGAAATGAAAATTAAATAAAAATTCAATAAAATAAAAATAAAATAAATATAAATAAAATTTAAAAAATTAAATAAATAAAAATATACTATAAACCTAAACCTACTAGTTTACTTAATTTAAAAAATAAAATAATAAATTAAAAATGCCAGCCCAAAACTTTAAACCCCTAAAACCCTAAACCCTAAACCCAACCCAAACCCCAGAACAAACCAACCTAAGATAAACCCTAAACTAAACACAAACACTAAACAAAACCCCTGACCACAAACACCTTAACCATAAACCCCAAACCCAAAACCCAAAACCCTAAACCCTACCATAAACCTAAAAGTTAAACCTAAAGTAAAATAAAACCTAAAAAATAAAATAAATAAAAACTTTAAACCTAAATAAAATTAAATAATAAAAAAATAAAATCCTAAACTAAAACCTAAACTAAACCAGACCTAAACTAAAATTAAAACTAAACTAAAATAAAATAAATAAAATCTTAATTAAAACTAAAAAAAATAAATAAACCTAAAATTAAAACCTAAATAAGAACTAAATAAAACTTAAACCTAAAAAAATAAACCTAAAAATAAATAAAAAATAAAATCTAAACCATAAACTAAAAAAAACTTCAACATAAAAATAGACCTAAACCTAATCTAAAATAAAATAAAAAAATAAATAAAACCTAAAAGTATACCTAAAATAAACTAAAACTAAACCCTAAACTAAATAAATTAAAATAAACTAAAAATAAACCTAAACCTAAACTAAAATAAAACCTAAAATAAACCTAAAGTAAATACCTATAACCTAAACCTACAAAAGAAAATAAAAAGCTAAACCTAAACCTAAAAATAAAAATTAAACATGAACCTAAAAGATAAAATAAAATAAAACTAAACTGAAAATAAACATAAACCTAAACCTAAACCTAAACCTAAAACTAAACTAAAATAAAAACCTAAACTAAAATAAATAAACTAAACTAAATAAAATAAAAAATAAACCAAAATAAAAATAAAATTAAAATAAACTAAATAAATCATAAACTGGTTTTCTTAATTTTTTTAGAAAACCCTAATCACTAAACCATAAACCCTAAACCTACCTAAACCCTAAACCATAAAACTAACCCAAACCCAAAACCTTAAAATAAAAAAATAAAACCTAAATAAAAAAAACCATAAAATAAAACAAAGCAGAAATAAAATAAACATTAAAATAAAAATAAAATAAAAGATAACTAAATAAACATAAACCTCTAGTTTACTTAATTTTAAAATAATTAATACTGACCCTAACGCTAAACCCTAAATGACCCTAAATACTAAGCCATAACACAACCCAAAACTACAAAACCATAAACCACAACCCTAACCCTAAACCATAAACCTAAACTGAGCAAAACCTAAAACCATAATCTGAGCCATAAACCTGATCCTAAACCAGAGCCTATAACCTAAAGCCTGTTATCCACAGGCCTGACTTTAGGCCAGAGCCACTGTTAAACCCTAAACTAGGCTTTAACACTGAAACTGGAAACCTAGGCCATACACCTAAAGATCCCCAAACCTAATCCATAGCCTACAACCCTTAGGCCCTAAAACTTAGCCTAAATGGCCCTTGGACCACTACTAGACCTCAGAGCGTAACTAAACCAAATATAATCTAAAGAATAAATTAAATAAAAAAACTAAACCAATATAAAAATTTAAATAAAAAAAAACCTAAACTAAAACCTAAACCTAAATCTTACACCTAATCTTAAACCTAAAATAAAATAAAATATAAAAATAAATTAAAATAAAATAAATAAAACCTAAACTAAACGAAAAAAATAAAATAAACCTAAAAAAAATACCTAAACTAAATAAAATAAAACCTAAAACAAACCTAAAAATAAAATGAAAATAAAACCTAAACCCTATACTAAAAAAACCTAAACCTAAAATAAATAAAATAAAATAAACCTAAACCTAAATAAATAAATAAAACCTAAACCTAAAATAAACTAAACCTAAACCCTAAACTAAAATAAAATAATCAAAAATATAAACCTTAACCTCAACTAAAAATAAACCTAAAATAAAACCTAAAACTTAAACCTAAGAAAATAAATTAAAACCTAAACCTTATCTTAAAAATAAAAATAAATCTTAAACCTTGAATATAAAATAAAATTAAAATTAAAATTTACTAAAACATAAACATAAACCATAACTTAAACCTAAAAAATAAACTAAAACAAAACTAAACTAAAATGAATAAACCTAAAATAAATAAACTAAACTAAATAAAATAAAAAATAAACCTAAATACAAATAAAAATAAAATAAACTAAAATAAATAAAAAATAAACTAAATAAATCTAAATCATGTTACTTAATTATTTTTTTAAAACTCAACCCTAAACCCTAAACCTACTAAACCCTAAATCCTAAACCTAAACTACAAAACTGAGCCTCCACTAACTTAACTCTAAACCTAAACCTTAATCCCTAAAACCCTAAACCCTAAACCTTAATCTAAACACTACCTACCATGGCATCTAAACCCTAACCTAAACTAAACTAACTCCTAAATCCTAAATCCTAAACAAACCCTAAACCCAGGCCCTGAACTCAAGGCCAAGCTTACAACCTTAAATAACCCACCTAAAATCTTTAACCCTAAAGCTGCCCTAAATCCTAAACCCTAAAATAACCTTAAGCAAACCACACCTAAACCCTAAAATCCTAAATCCTAAAGTCTAAAGGACTACCACTAAACCCTAAACCCTACCCTAAACCCTAAAAACACAAACCATAAACCAAAACCCTAAACCTTTAGGGTTAAATTTGGTATGTCATTTGAATTCATGCATCCATCTTTTCGATATCAAGTAAAATAAAATGGATCTCCTTTATGTAAGCTTGCATGTATTGATTTAATTTAATATTTACCTATTATCACTATTAAATCCAAATGTATTTTTTAAAAGCTTATAAATGAATAATAATATATGCTTTGATGATAGTTATAAATACATAAGAAATGCATGTGCTTATAGCTTAAGTGTATGAATATTGAGTTCTCTTTCCTCTATTCATGTGTTTACTTATATAAGATTGAATAGTACAGTATAAAGTCTAGACATCCAGGAACATGATGCTTTAGCTAGGAGGTCGTTCGATTTCCTCACTTTCCTAGTTTCATACTTGGTTGATGAAATAAAAAGATGAAATGTTGAATCTCAATTTGTTCTCTGTTAAAAAAACCAAAACACCTAAACTCTAAACTAAAACATGAATCCTAAACCCTAAACCCTAAAAATCCTAAACCCTAAATCCTAAACCCTAAACCCTAAATCATAAACCATAAAAACATATTCCACGAGCCTATTACTAGAGATTTTAGAGGAAGGAATGAAACAACTGAATGGGCTCCTTTTGGGCCATATTCTTGAGTACTCTGGCTAAGTTTCATATATGTCCCATATGATTGGGATGGTGTTATTTACATGCTAATTGAATTGCTTAACAAGATTACAATAGGCTTTTCAACCGGTTGCATATTATTTCTATCCTTTGCCTAGCCTTTTTTGCTATTTTCTTGTGGTGTTTTCATGTTGGCCTAATTATACTCTTGGCTCGGTATTGAAAAGGTGGATCTAGCAAAGATGGTTCATTTTCATATGTGTAGGGATTCTCATGCTATGGTGACTATATCTTGATGATATTTATCCGCATGGGATCCCCTTTCCCATTCGCTCTTTGTTGTCTCCTTTTGCATAGTGTATATGGCTTTGTTTAGGTTTGCAGTACTAAGGCTCATAAGACTTTCAACAAATGATTGTTATCTTCCCACAGTTTGTAGGCTATGATGGCGTGATGATTTCACTCTTTTTTTGGTTTGGTAGTAGCTCTTGTGATGTAACCCTTCTGAAGTTTGGATGTTCATATTTACATCGCCCCAATTTGGGGTGTGACTGAGCCTTCTCTCACACACTTCTCTATTATTTTTCTCGTTTATCGCTTTAATTTTCACTTTATCGTATTGCTTTAATTTTTTTTTTTTCTTTCTACATTTTCTAGATGCATTTCTCTTTTTCTCTTGGTTTGCTCCCTGCCATGCTTTCTCTCATCCTAAAGAGCTTTGGCCAGATCTATCCATTGCTTATCTATGTTAATCATTTTGTATCTTTTGCTTTCTTTTCTCTTTTATTCGCTTTTGGTTATACTTAGATAGGGATTTACTCTCTAGCAGACTCAGTAGCTCTTTGAGCGAGTTTTGGAGTTTATCTGTTAAGGACATTGTAACCCTCTTTTGGCAATAAAATTCCCCTATATGGGTTTTCCCAAAAAAAACTAAATAAAACTTAAAATAAAATAAATAAAAAACTTAAACCTAAATAAAATAAAATAATAAAATAAAATATAAACCTAAACTAAAACCTAAACCTAAACCTAAACCCAAAATAAAATAAAATAAATAATAAAAACTAAAATAAAATAGAATGAATAAAAGATAAACTAAATTGAAAACTAAAATAAACTTAAAATATGAAAAACATAAATAAAATAAAACTAAATGTAAAATAAAATAAAGTAAACCTAAAATAAAATAAAATTAAAATAAATAAAATGTCAACTTAAAAAATAAACCTAAACTAAATAAAAAATAAAACCAAAACCCTAAACTAAAAAAAACCTAAGATAAAATAAATAAAATAAAATAAACATAAACTTAAACTAAATAAACTAAACTAAAATAAATAAACCTAAACCTAAACCTAAACAAAATAAAATAAAGTAAATTAAAAATAAACCTAAACCTAAACCTAAAATAAAACCTAAAAAATAAACCTAAAATAAAACCTAAAAAAAATAAAAAAATAAATAAATAATAAACCTAAACCTAAAAAAAAAAAAAATAAACCTAAAAAAAATAAAATAAAATAAAATAAACTAAAAAATAAAATAAACTAAATAAACCTAAAAATAAAAAATAAAAAAAACTAAACTAAAATAATTAAACCTAAAATAATAAACCTAAACTAAATAAAATAAAAAAAAACCCTAAAAAACTAAACTAATTTAAACCCTAAAACCTAAACCCAATTTAAACCCTAAACACTAAACCCTAAACTCCTAAACCTAATTTTAAAACACTAAATCAGAACTAAACCTAAACCCTAACCCTAAGCTAAATGCTAAATCCTAAAACCCTAAACCCTAAACCTAAACCCTAAAACCAAAAAATATAAACTAAATAAATCTAAAATAAATACAAATAAACATAATAATAATAATAATAATAACTTAAACTAAAAGCTAAAATTAAAAATAAATAAATTAATAAAAATAAAATTAAATAAAATAAATAAAACCAAAACTAAACTAAAAAATAAAATAAACCTAAGAATAAAAGACCTAAATAAAATAAAAAATTATCATAAAATAAAAATAAAATAAACCTAAAATAACATAAAATAAAACTAAATAAAACCTAAACCTAAAAATAAAACCGTAAAATAAAACATAAAATAAATAAAATTAAAATTAAATCCTAAACTAAAAAAACCTAAACCAACAATAAAAAATAAAACATACAAAATAAAATAAACTTAAACCTAAACAAAAAATAAATAAACCTAAACTAAATAAAATAAAATAAGCTCAAAATAAACCTAAACCCACACTAAAAAATGAAACCTAAAATAAACCTAACCTAAACTTAAAAAAAAAACCTACACCTAAAGAAAAAAATAAAAATTTAAACCCAATCTAAAAAATAAAATAAAATAAAAGTAAACTAAAACAAACCTAAAGTTAAACTTATACCTTAAAAAATAAAATAAAATAAAAAACTAAATAAAAATAAATAAACCTAAAATAAATAAGAAACTAAATAAAAAACTTAAATAAATAAATAATTAATTAAATATACCTAAACCTAATGGTTTACTTAATTTGAAAAAATTCATAAACCAGAAATCCTAAACCCTAAACCCTAAACCCTAAACCCAAACCATAAAACCATAAACCCTAATCCTAAACCCTAAACCATAAAAAGCATAAACTAAACCCCACTAAACTGTAATTCGAACCCTAAACCTACAACCTTAAAACCCTAAACCCTAAACCCTAAACTAACCTAAACCCTAAAACCTATGGTTTAAACCCTAAATCCTAAACTAATTATAAACCCTAAGCTAACCCTAAACACTAAACCCTAAAACCTTTAACCCTAAAGCCTAAACACTAAACCCTAAAATTTAAACCCTAAACCTAACCTTAAACCCTAAATCCTAAAACGCTAAACCCTAAAAAAAAAAACCAAAAACCTAAACCAAAGTAAATAAAACCTAAAAATAAAATAAATAACTAAACCTAAAAATAACCCTAAACCTAAACTAAACTAAAACCTAAACATAAACCTAAAATAAAATAAAATAAACTAATAAAATAAAATAAAATAAAATAAATAAACACTTAAACTAAACTAAAAAATAAGATAAACCTAAGAATAAAATAAATAAATAAAATCAAAATAAATGTTAAAAAATAAAATAAACATAAAATAAAATTAAATAAAAACTTAAAAAAACTTAAACCAAAGAAATAAACCTTAAATTAAAACTTAAAATAAATATAAAATAAAACCTAAATTTTAAACCAAGAAAACCTAAACATAAAAAAATATATATACAAAATAAAATAAACCTAAACCTAAACTATAATAAACTAAACTAAAATAAATAAAACCTAAACTTGAATAAATAAAATACAATAAACTAAAATAAACCTAAACCTCAACTAAAAAAAATCCTAAAAATAAATCAAAATAAAAAAACCAAACCAAATCCTAAAAAATAAAATAAAGATCTAAACCTAAACCTAAAAAATAGAAAATAAAACCTAAACCTAAACAATAAAATAAAAATAAAACTCAACAAAAAATAAACCTAACCTAAATCTAAACCTAATAAATAAATTAAAATAATAAATTAAACTAAAGTAAATTATCCTAAAATAAATAAACTAAACTTAATAAAATAAAAAATAAAATAAACTAAAATAAATAAAAAATAAACTAAATAAACCTCAACATAATGGTTTACTTAATTTTAAAACAACCATAAACCCTAAATCCTAAACCCTAAAACAAAACCTACAACCTAAACCCTAAACCCCAAACCATAAATCCTAAGACCTAAACGTGAAACTCTAATCCTAAACCCTAAAACACTAACCCTAAACACAAAATCTTAAACCAGAAACCTATAACTCTAAACCCTAAACCATAAACAAAACCTAAAACTTAAACTAACCTTAAACCATAAATGCTAAACTATCCTAAACCTTAAACCCTAAATCACCCCAAACTATAAACCTAAACCAAAACCCTAAACCCTAAAGTTTAAACCCAAACCCTAAAACCCTAAACTAACCCTAAACCCTAAATCTTAAGCTCAGGCCCTAAACTAACCCTAAATCATAAGCTAACAGAAACCCCAAACCCTAAACCATAAACCCTAAAAGCCCTAAACCCTAAAGCATAAACTAAACCCTAAACCTTAAACTCTAAACCCCTAAACTCTAAAACCATAAATCTTAAAACCTTAAACCCTAAACCCAAGAAACCAAAAAAACCTAAACCTAAACTAAATAAAACCTAAAATAAAATAAACAAATTAAAACAAACATGAATAATATAAAAACTAAATACCTAAACTAAAACCTAATCCTAAACATATAAATAAAATAAAATAAACTAATAAATTTAAATTAAAATAAAATAAATAAAACCTAAACTAAACAAATAAATCAAATAAATTGAGGAATAAAAGACCTTACTAAATAAAATATAAATGCAAAATAAAAATAAAATAAACCTAAAATAAAATAAAATAAAAAACAAAATAAAAGCTAAACCTAAAAAATAAACCTTAAAATATAAC
Organism: Cymbidium sinense; assembly: GCA_021442155.1. Taxonomy (NCBI): domain Eukaryota; kingdom Viridiplantae; phylum Streptophyta; class Magnoliopsida; order Asparagales; family Orchidaceae; genus Cymbidium; species Cymbidium sinense. The sequence continues at coordinate 100,550,117 of CM038216.1, forward strand.
CTAAAATAAATAAAAATTAAAACCTAAATCCTAAACTAAGAAAAACCTAAACCTAAAATAAATAAATATACAAAATAAAATAAACCTAAACCTAAACAAAATAAATAATAAAACCTAAACTAAATAAAATAAAATAAACTAAAATAAAACTAAACCTATACTAAAAAATAAAACCTAAAATACACCTAAAACCTAAACCTAAACATAAAAATTAAAATAAACCTAAACCTAAAAATAAAGTAAAATAAAACTAAAAAAAATAATCCTATACCTAAATCGAAACCTAAAAATAAACTAAAATAAAAATTAAACTAAACTAATTAAAACAATAAATAAAAGACTAAAATAAATAAAAAATTAACTAAATAAACCTAAACCTAATGGTTTACTTAATTAAAACCATAAACCCTAAATCCTAAACCCTAAACCTATGACCCTAAACCCTAAACCCTAAACCTATAACCCTAAGCCCTAAAACCCTAAAACCCTAAACCCTAAACCCTAAACCCCTAATCCTAAACCCTAAACCATAAAAGCATAAACCCTAAACCCTACCAAACCCTAAATCATAAACCCTAAACCCTAACCCTAAACCCTAATCCCTAAACCACAAACCCTAAACCTAAACCTAAAGTAGCTAAATAAATTAAAAAATAAAATATACCCTAAAACCTAATAAACCTAAACCCTGAAGAGGCGTAACCTTGACTGAAACATCACCATCAACTAGGCTCAATCTAAATATGGCGTGGAGGTGAAGGAAGAGGAGGCAATTTTCACAGGTGGTGGGGATCTAGAGGTGCTGCAGATTTGGAGGTGGTGGTCTGAGCTGGTGGTTGTGGAGGGTGACAAAGGTTATGGTGGTGGTGGCGAGGGAGAGATCGGGATATGATGGTGGATCCCGCTACTCAAGAGACCGAGGGTGGTTCTAACGGAAATGGAGAAACTTAAGAATGGCCCATCCGTTCTACTACTTATGGCGTGTGTCTTTATAAGAGATGGTTCTAGTTATCTAGAGTTTTAATTTTCTACGCATGCTCATTTTTTATCTATGACATTGCATGTGTCTTAGAAAAGTTGAGTGTTACTTGGTTCATAAATTCAAAAGAAGAAATGTTGAATCTAAATTTATTCTCTGTTAAAAAAAATTTAAAACCCTAAGCTAATCCTAAACCCTAAACCCTAAAAAAACCCTAAACCCTAAAGCCCAAACACTAAATCAGAACCATAAACCTTAAACCCTAACCCTAAGCCTCTAAAATGCAAAATCCTAAAACCCTAAACCCTAAACCCTAAAGCCTAAAACCAAAAAACATAAACCTAAACTAAATAAAATATAAAAATAAAATAAATAAATAAAATCTAAACATAAATACAAAAATAATAATAATAATAACTTAAACTAAAAGCTAAACCTAAAATTAAAATAAAAAAATAAATTAATAAAAATAAAATAAAATAAAATAAATAAAAAAACCAAAACTAAACTAAAAAATAAATTAAACCTAAGAATAAAAGACCTAAATAAAATAAAAAATTATCATAAAATAAAATAAAATAAACCAAAATAACATAAAATAAAACTCGATAAAACCTCAACCTAAAAAAATAAAACAATAAAATAAAACCTAAAATAAATAAAATTAAAACCTAAATCCTAAACCAAAAAAAAAACCTAAACCAACAAAAATAAAACATACAAAATAAAATAAATAAACCTAAACCTAAACAAAAAAATAAATAAAACCTAAACTAAATAAAATAAAATAAGCTCAAAATAAACCTAAACCCACACTAAAAAAATAAAACCAAAAAATAAACCTAGAACCTAAACTTAAAAAAAAACCTAAACCTAAAGAAAAAATAAAAAATAAAACCTAATTCTAAAAATAAAATAAAAATAAAAGTAAACTAAAACAAACCTAAAGTTAAACCTATACTTAAAAAAATAAACTAAAATAAATAACTAAATAAAATAAATAAACCTAAAATAAATAAACCAAACTAAATAAAAAACTTAAATAAATAAATAATTAATTAAATAAACTAAACCTAATGGACTTAATTTGAAAAAAATTCATAAACCAGAAATCCTAAACCCAAAACCCTAAACCCTAAACCCAAACCATAAAACCATAAACCCTATTCCTAAACCCTAAACCATAAAAAAAGCATAAACCCGAAAATCCTAAACCCTAAACCAAATTCAACCCTAAACCTACAACCTTAAAACACTAAACCCTAAACCCTAAACTAACCCTAAACCTAAAACCTATGGTTTAAACCCCTAAATCCTAAACTAATCATAAACCCTAAGCAACCTAAACACTAAACCCTAAAACCATTAACCCTAAAGCCTAAACACTAAACTCTAAAATTTAAACCCTAAACCCTAACCTTAAACCCTAAATCTTAAAATGCTAAACCCTAAAACCAAAACCTAAACCTAAAGTAAATAACACCTAAAATAAAATAAATAACTAAACCTAAAAATAAACTTAAACCTAAACTAAACTAAAACCTTAACCTAAACCTAAACATAAAATAAAATAAACTAATAAAATAAACAAAAATAAAGTAAATAAAAACTTAAACTAAACTAAAAAATAAGATAGACCTAAGAATAAAAGAAATAAATAAAGTCAAAATAAATGTTAAAAATAAAATAAACATAAAATAAAATTAAATAAAAAACTTAAAAAACTTAAACCAAAGAAATAAACCTTAAATTAAAACCTAAAAAATAAATATAAAATAAAACCTAAATTTTAAATCAAGAAAACCTAAACATAAAAAAAAATATATATACAAAATAAAATAAACCTAAACCTAAACTAAAATAAATAAAACCTAAACTTGAATAAATAAAATACAATAAACTAAAATAAACCTAAACCTCAACCAAAAAAACAATCTTAAAATAAATCAAAAATAAAAAACTAAACCAAATCCTAAAAAATAAAATAAAGATCTAAACCTAAACCTAAAAATAGAAAATAAAACCTAAACCTAAACAATAAAATAAAATAAAACTAAAACTCAACTAAAAAAAATAAACCTAAACCTAAATCTAAACCTAATAAATAAACTAAAATAATAAACTAAACTAAAGTAAATTATCATAAAATAAATAAACTAAACTAAATAAAATAAAAATAAAATAAATTAAAATAAATAAAATAAACTAAATAAACCTCAACCTAATGGCTTACTTAATTTTAAAATAACCATAAACCCTAAATCCTAAGCCTAAACCCAAAAAACCCTAAACTAACCTTAAACCATAAATGCTAACTAACCCTAAACCTTAAACCCTAAACTAACCTCAAACTATAAACCCTAAACCCTAAAGCTTAAACCCAAACCCTAAACCCTAAACTAACCTAAAACCCTAAACCCTAAATCTTAAAGCCTAAACCCTAAACTAACCCTAAACCTAAGCTAACCAGAGCCCAAACCCTAAACCATAAACCCTAAAAGCCCTAAACCCTAAAGCCTAAAAAACTAAACCCTAAACCATAAACCCTAAACCCCAAACTCTAAAACCCTAAATCTTAAAACCTTAAACCCTAAACCCAAGAAACCAAAAAACCTAAACCTAAACTAAATAAAACCTAAAATAAAATAAACAAATTAAAACAAACATGAATAATATAAAAAATAAATACCTAAATTAAACCTAATCTTAAACATTTAAATAAAATAAAATAAACTAATAAAAATAAATTAAAATAAAATAAATAAAACCTAAACTAAATAAATAAATAAAATAAATTGAAGAATAAAAGACCTTAATAAAATAAAATATAAATGCAAAATAAAAAATAAAACAAACCTAAAATAAAATAAAATAAAAAAAAACTAAATAAAAGCTAAACCTAAAAAATAAACCTTAAAATATAACCTAAAAATAAATAAAAATTAAAACCTAAATCATTAAACTAAGAAAAAACCTAAACCTAAAATAAATAAATATACAAAATAAAATAAATCTAAACCTAAACAAAATAAATAATATAAACCTAAACTAAATAAAATAAAATAAACTAAAATAAACCTAAACCTAAACTAAAAATAAAACCTAAAATAAACCTAAAATAAAAAAAACCTAAAACCTAAACCTAAACATAAAATTAAAAATAAACCTAAACCTAAAAATAAAGTAAAAATAAAACTCAATAAAAATAATCCTAAAACTAAATTGAAACCTAAAAAATAAACTAAAATAAAAAAATTAAACTAAAATAAATAAACTAAACTAATTAAAATAATAAATAAAATGAACAAAAAATAAATAAAATTAACTAAATAAACCTAAACCTAATGGTTTACTTAATTAAAAAAACATAAACCCTAATCCTAAACCCTAAACCTATGACCCTAAACCCTAACCCTAAACCTATAACCCTAAGCCCTAAACCCTAAAACCCTAAACCCTAAACCCTAAACCCAAATCCTAAACCCTAAACCATAAAAGCATAAACCCTAAACCCTACCAAACCTAAATCATAAACCCTAAACCCTAAACCCTAACCCTAAACCCTAATGCCTAAACCCCAAACCCTAAACCTAAACCTAAAGTAAATAAATTAAAAAATAAACATATACCCTAAAACCTAATAAACCTAAACCTAAACCTAAACCCTAGAAGAAGGAACCTTGACGATAAACATCACCATCAACTAGGCTCAATCTAAATATGGTGGAGGTGAAGGGAGGAGGAAATTTTCATGGTGGTGGGGGATCTAGAGGTGCTAGCAGATTTGGAGGTGGTCGAGGTGGTGGTTGTGGAGGTGGCAACGACAAAGGTTACTGGTGGTGGTGGCAGGGAGAGATCGGGGATATGATGGTGGATCCCGCTACTCGAGAGACTGGTTCTAACAGAAATGGAGAAACTTAAGAATGGCCCATCCGTTCTACTACTTATGGCGTGTCTTTAAAGTAGAGATGGTTCTAGTTATCTAGAGTTTTCATTTGCTCTATCTATGCTCATTTTTTATCTATGACATTGCATGTGTCTTAGAAAACTTGGTGTGTTACTTGGTTCATAAAATTAAAAGAAGAAATGTTGAATCTAAATTTATTCTCTATTAAAAATTTAAAACCCTAAAACCTAAACCATAAACCTAAAACCTAAACCTTAAACCCTAAACCCAAATCCCTAAAACCTAATCCCAAAACCTAAAACCCAAAACCCAAAACCCTAAAACCCTAAACCCTAAACCTTAAACCCTAAACCCTAAACTTAAACTCTAAACTCTAAACCCTAAATTGTAAAACCCTAAACCCAACTAAACCATTAACACTAAACTAAAACCTAAACCATAAAGATAAAACTAAACTTGAACTAAATAAAACATAAAAATAAAAAAAATAAAAAACTTAAACCAAAATAAAATAACATAAAACATAAACCATAACTAAGAAAATTTAAACCTAAAACATAAACCAAAACATACATCTAAACCTAAACCTAAAAAAAAAAGTAAAATAAAATAAAACTAAACTAAAATAAAATAAATAAAACCTAAACAAACCTAAAATATAGAAATGTAAATAAAATAAAACTAAAACTAAAATAAAATAAAATAATCTTAAAATAAAATAAAATAAAACCAAATAAAACTTAAACCTAAATAATAAAACTTAAAATAAACCCTTAAAATAAAAAAAAAAAATAATAAACTTAAACCCTAACTAAAAAATATTTAAACCTAAAATAAAATAAAAAAACCTAAACCTAAACTAAAATAAAATAAACTAAAATAAATACAACCTAAATGTGAACCAAAATTAACTAAACTTTAACCTAAACCTAAACTAAATAAAATAAAATAAAATAAAAATAAACTAAACCTAAACTAAAAAATAAAACTTAAAATAAACCTAAAATAAAACCTAAAACTTAAACCTAAAAAAATATAAAAAAATCCTAAACCTAAACCTAAAAATAAAAAATGAAAGTTAAAAAACTAAAATAAAAAAATAAAAAAAAACTAAAAAATAATCCTAAACCTAAACCAAACCTAAAAAAAATAAACTAAAGTAAAACCCTAAACTAAAATAAATAAACTAAACTAAATAAAATTAAAAGAAACATAAATAATAGTTAAAAAATAAAATAAACTAAAATAAATAAAAAATAAACTAAAGGACATAAACTTATAAGTTTATTTATTAATATATATATATATATATATATATATATATATATATATATATATATATATATATATATATAATAATTAAAATTATAATTAAATCCTATAACCTTAAACCCTAAACTCTAAACCCTAAACCTACAACCTAAACTCTAACACTAACCTAAATCCTCAAACTAACACTATGCCTAAACCTACAACCCTAAACTATAATTAAACCTAAAAGTCCTAAACCCTAAATCTTAAAACCATAAACCCTAAATCAAACCCAAACCTAAACCTAAAACCATAAACCCTAAACCTAAACTAAACCTAAACAACCTAAACCTAAACACTAAACCTAAACCTAAACCCTAAACTAAACACCTAAAACCTCAATCCTAAACTTAAAGTACTAACCTAAATCTAACCTAAAACCTATATCTAAAACTCAACTTAAACCCTAAATCTAACCCTAAACACTAAACCTAAACTAACTCCAAAACTTTAACCTAAACTAAACTTAAACCTAAACTCCTAAACCTAACCTAACCTTAAACCTAAACTTCCAAACTTTAAACCCTAAATTAAACCTAATCAACTAAACCTAAACTAAACCTAAAACCTAAACTCCTAAACCTAAACTTAACTCCTAACTAAACTTAAACCTAAACCCTAAACCCTAAACTTAAACCTTAAAACTAAGCTAAACCTAAACTAAACCCTAAACTATAAATCTCTAAAACCTAAACTTAAACCTACTACTAAAACTATATAAAACCCTAAACCTTAAAGTTTAAACTCTAAACTTAAACTTAAACAAACTAACTTTAAACTATAAGTTAACCTAAACCTAAACTCTAAACTAACTATAAAACTAAACCTAAACTTAAACTTAAACTCTAACTGTAACTCTAAAACCTAAACACTAAACACTAAACCTAAAACCCTAAACCCTAAATCCTAAACTAACTAAACCATAAAACCCATAAACCCTAAAGCTAAACCCTAAACCTTAAACCTTAAATTAACCTAAACCTAAACTAATCTTAAACCCTACACCATAAACCCTAAAACTCTAAACCCTAAAGCTAAACACTAAACCTTAAACCTTAAACCCTAAACCTTAACCCTAAACACTAAACCATAAACCATAAAATCTAAGTCAAACCTTAAACTTTGAAATCCTAAAAATCTAAACCTAAACTAAATAAAACATAAAAAAAATAAAATATATTTTAAAACCTAAAACTAAATAAAATAATAAAATAAAATAAAATAAAACCTAAACTAAAACCTAAACTAAACTAAAAAATAAAATAAACTAAGAATAAAACAACCTAAATAAAATGAAAACTAAATGTAAAATGATAATAAAATAATCCTAAAATAAACCTAAAATAAAATAAAAGAAAATAAAGCTAAATAAAACCAAAACCTCAAAATAAAACCTAAAATAAATTAGAAATAAAACCTAAACCTACATAAGAAAAGAAACTTAGACCTAAAATAAAAAAATAAACCTAAATCGAAATTAAAATAATCTAAACTAAAATAAATAACACCTAAACCTAAACCTAAAATTAACTAAATCTAAACCTAAACCTAAACTAAATAAAATAAAATAAACTAAAAGAATCCTAAACCTAAACTAAAATAAAAAATAAAACCTAAACCTAAAAAAATAAAATAAAAATAAAACTCAACTAAAAAATAAACCTAAATCTAAACCTAAACCTAAAAAAATAAACTAAAATAAATTTACGTAAGATAAATAAACTAAACTAAATTGTATAATAATAAGTAAACCTAATTAAAAATAAAAATAAAATAAACTAAAGTAAATAAACCAAATTAACTAAATAAACCTACTAGTTTAGTTAATTTTGAAAACAACCCATAAACCCTAAATTCTAAACCCAAAACCTAGAACTTTAAACCCTAAAAGCAAAAAACTTGAACCTAGACCTAAAAACTCTTAAACTTAAACCTAAATCAACTTTAAACCATAAGCACCCTAAACCCTAAACTCTAAACTAAACTAAACACTAAACTAAACCTTTAAACTTAAACCTTTAAATCAACCCTAAAACCTAAACACTAAAACTTAAAACCTAAACCTAAATCCTAAATTAACCTAAACCATAAAACCTATAAACCCTAAAGCTCTAAACTCCTAAACCTTAAACCCTACCTTAAATTAACCCTAAACCTAAACTAATCTTAAACCCTACACCATAAACCCTAAAACTCTAAACCCTAAAGCCTAAACACTAAACCTAAACCTTAAACCCTAAACCTTAACCCTAAACACTAAACCATAAACCATAAATCCTAACCGAAACCTTAAACTTTGAAAACCTAAAAAATCTAAACCTAAACTAAATAAAACATAAAAATAAAATATATTTTAAAACCTAAACTAAATAAAATAATAAAATAAAATAAAATAAAAAACCTAAACTAAAACCTAAACTAAACTAAAAATAAAATAAACTAAGAATAAAAAACCTAAATAAAATGAAAACTAAATGTAAAATGATAATAAAATAATCCTAAAATAAACCTAAAATAAAATAAAAGAAAAATAAAAGCTAAATAAAACCAAAACCTAAAATAAAACCTAAAATAAATTAAAATAAACCTAAACCTACATAAGAAAAGAAACTTAGACCTAAAATAAAAAAAAAATAAACCTAAATCAAAATTAAAATAATCTAAACTAAAATAAATAACATAAACCTAAACCTAAAATTAACTAAATCTAAACCTAAACCTAAACTAAATAAAATAAAATAAACTAAAAAAGAATCCTAAACCTAAACTAAAAAATAAAAAATAAAACCTAAACCTAAAAAAATAAAATAAAAATAAAACTCAACTAAAAAATAAACCTAAATCTAAACCTAAACCTAAAAAAAATAAACTAAAATAAATTTAAAGATAAATAAACTAAACTAAATTGTAATAATAATAAATAAACCTAATTAAAAATAAAAATAAAATAAACTAAAGTAAATAAACCAAATTAACTAAATAAACCTACTAGTTTAGTTAATTTTGAAAAAAACCCATAAACCCTAAATTCTAAACCCAAAACCTAGAACTTTAAACCCTAAAAGCAAAAACTTGAACCTAGACCTAAAATAAACTAAACATAAACCTAAACAAAATAAAATAAAATAAAGTAAAAAAAGAAACCCTAAATCCTAATAAAAAACCCTAAACCCTAAAACTAACACTTATCCCAAAACTTAAACCTACAACCCTAAACCTAAAAATAAAAACCCAAAACCTAAACTAAACATAAACACTAAAACCTATTCCCTAAACCCTAAATGCTAAACTTGAAGAAAAATTAATGTTAAACCCTAAACACTAAACCCTAAACCCTAAGCCTTAAACACTAAGCCCTAAACCCTAAACCTTAATCTTAAACTCTAAACCCTATAACCCTAAACCCTAAACCCTAAACCCTAAACCCAAACCTAAATCCTAAAACCCAAAACCTAAATCCTAAAAAAAATAAAAAAAATAAAAATAAATATAAACTAAAAAATTAGAAATAAAACCTAAACTAAACTAAAAATAAAATAACCTAAGAATAAAAAAATCTAAATAAAATAAAAAACTAAATGTAAAATAAAAAATCCTAAAATAAATAAAATAAAACTAAATAAAACCAAAACCTAAAAAAAATAAACCAAAAAATAAATAAAATAACCTAAACCTAAACCCTAAACTATAAAATAAAATGAAACCTAAAATAAAATAAAATATACTTAAACCTAAACCTAAAATATATGAACCTAAACCCAACTTAAACTAAATAAAATAAAATAAACTAAAAATAAACCTAAACGTAAACTAAAAAATAAAACCTAAAATAAATAAACCTAAAAATTAAAATTATAAACTAAACCTAAACCTAAAATACAAAATAAAACCTAGGTTTTGATGGGAACTGAGAAACTAAAGAATGGTTGATCTGACGCTACTTATGGAACTATGTGTTCATTAGAAAGTTCTAATTATCTAGGTTTTTTGTTCTATGTGCTCATTTTGACTTATGTCATCGCTTGTGTCTTAGAAAACTTGGTGTTACTTGGTTGATGAAATCAAAAGATGAAATGTTGAATCAATTTATTCTAAAACCACAAACCCAAAACCTTAAACTTAAACTAACCATAAACCAAAACCTAAACTAAACCCTAAATAAACTAAACTAAAACCCTAAACATTAAACCCTAAACCTTAAACCCTAAAACCCTAAACCTAAAACCCTAAACCTAAACCCTAAACTAAAACCTAACCCTAAACCCAAAACCCTAAACCTTTAAAAAAATAAAACCCTAAATCATAAATAATATATCAAACCCTAAATCTTAAGCCTAAACCCTAAAACTAAACCCTAAACCCTAAACACTAACCTACAACCCTAAACTCTAAAATCCTAAACCTTAAAACTAAACCCTAAACAAACTTAAACCCTAAACCATAAATCTAAAACCCTAACTCTAAACCTAAACCCTAAAAGCATAAACCCTAAAACCCTAACACTAAACCCTAAACCCTAAACCTAAACCTAAACCCTAACCCCAAACCCTAAAGCCTAAAACCCAAACCTATACCTAAACCTAAAGTAGTTAAATAAATTAAAAAATAAAACTAAACCCTAAAACATAATAAACCTAAACCTAAACCTAAACTAAGAATGGGCGTAACCTTAACAACAGAACATCATCACAACTGTGCTCGATCTAGATCTGTGGAGGAAAAGGTAAAGGCGCATCATATGGATGGGGATCTAGAGGTTTGGTGGATATGGAGGTGGAGGTCGAGTAGTGGTGGTTATGGAGGTGGAGGAGAGGTTACAAACATGGTGGTGGTAGAGGACATCGGATATGATGGTGGATCCTCTACCAGAGAGGTTGGGGTGGTTTTGATGGAAATTGGAGAAACAAGAACCGATCAACTGACTGCCTTTATGGAACCTTTAGAGAGACAGTTCTAGCTATTTAGGGTTATTGATTTGCTCTATGCATGCTCATTTCTTATCTACATTATCGCTATTTCTTAGAAACATGGTGTCTCTTTGAATGAAATCAAAAGAAGAAATGTTGAATATGAATTTGTTCTCTATTTAAAAGACCAAAAGCCCTAAACCATAAACTAAAATAACCCTAAACTTAAAACCTAAATCTTTAACCCTAATCCCTAAACTAAATAAAAAAAAATTAGAATCAAAAAAAAACCCTAACCCTAAACCCTAAACCCTAAAACTAACCTAAAACCCTAAACCCTAAATCCTAAACCCTAAAACTTAAAACCCTAAAACTTAAAACCCTAAACTATAAATCATAAACCTAAACCTAAAACCCTAAACCCTAAACCTAAACTATAAACCCTAAACTCTAAATCTAAATCCTAAAATCCAAACCCTAAAACTAAACCCTAAACCCTAAACCCTAAATCAATTAAACCCAAAACCTAAAACCATAAACCTAAAACCTAAAAATGTAAACCTAAACTAAATAAAACCTAAAAAAATAAAATGAATAAAAAAACCTACCTAAATAAAATAAAATAATAAAATAAAATAAAACCTAAACTAAAATGAAACCTAAAATTAAATAAAAAAATAAAACCTAAACTAAACTAAAAAATAAAATAAACCTAAAATAATAAAAACCTTAATGAAATAAAACTTAACAAAAAATAAAAATAAAATAAATCAAAAATAAAAAAAATAAAAAACCTAAACCTAAGAAATAAATCAAAATAAAACCTAAAAAATAAATAAAAAATAAAACCTAAACCTTAAACTAAAATAAAACATAACCCTAAAATAAAGAAAATAAAATAAACCTAAACCTAAATTATAATAAATTAAACTAAAATAAATAAAACATACACCTAAACCTAAAATAAACTAAACCTAAACACTAAACTAAATAAAATAAAATAAAATAAAATAAAACCTAAACTAAAAAAAACAAAACCTAAAAAATAAACCTAAAATAAAAAAGCCTAAAATCTAAACCTAAAAAAAAAATAAAATAAAACCTAAACCTAAACCTAAAAATTGAAAAATAAACCTAAACCTAAATAAAATAAAAAATAAAACTAAACTAAAACTAAACCTAAACCTAAACCTAAACCTAAAAAATAAAGAAAATATAAAAACTAAACTAAAATAAATTAACCTAAAATAAATAAAATAAACTAAATAAAATAAAAAAAAATAAAAAAAAATAAATAATAAAAAATTAAAATAAACTAAATAAAATGAGAAAACCTAAACCATCTTACTTAATTTTATAAAAAATACCCTACCTTAAACCCTAAATCCTAAATCTTAAATCTAAACTAAAGTAAACCCTAAACCCTAAATTAAACCAAACACAAAACCATAAACCCTAAACTAACTTAAACCCCAACCCTAAACCTACAACCCTAAACCTAAACCTAAACCCTAAACCTAAACCCTAAAACCCTAAGTTTTAACCCTAACCCTAAACCCTAAACCTTAAACCTCAACAATAAACCCTAAACTAACTAAAACCTTAAAGCCTAAACTTAAACCCTAAACTCTAAACCTAAACTAACCTTAAATCCTAAACTTAACCTAAAACCTAAACTAAACTAAACAAATAAACCTAAACTAATCCTAAACCTGAGCTAACCCTAAACCTTAACTAAAACCCTAAACCTTAAACAAAACACTAAACCTAAATCCTAAACCCTAAACCTTAAACCTTAACCCTAAACCCTAAACCCTAAAACCCTAAACTAAAAAAGCTAAACCTAAACCCTAAAAAACTTAAAACATAAAGAAGCTAAACCTAAAGTAAATAAAACTTAAAATAAAATAAATAAATAAACCTAAACCAAAATATAATAATAAATAAAATAAAATAAAACATAAACTAAAAAAACTTAAACCTAAACCTAAAAATAAAAGAAAATAAAATAAATAAAATACACTAAAATAAAATAAGTAAAACCTAAACTAAACTAAAATAAAATAAACCTAAAATCAAATTAAATAAAATAAATAAACCTAAAATTAAAAAAATAAACTAAAATAAACCTAAAAATAATTAAAACCTAAACTCTAAACTAAAAAAAAAACCTAACTTAAAATAAAAAATAAATTAAACAAATAAAATAGACCTAATCCTAAACTAAAATAAATAAAATTTAAACCTAAAATTAAAATAAACTAAACCTAAACCCTAAACTAAATAAAATAAAATCAACTAAAAAATAAACCTAAACCTAAACTAAAGAAGAAAACCTAAAATAAACCTAAAGCCTAAAAAACACTAAACCCCAAATAAAAAAAACTTAAACCTAAACTAAATAAACCTAAACTAAAAAATAAAATAAAAAAGCTAAACCAAAATAAAATAAAAAATTAAAATTAAATAAAAAGATAAACTAAACCTAAACCTAAACCTAAACCTAAAAAAAGAAAAAAAAAACTAAATTAAATAAAATAAGTAAAAAACCTAAACTAAAAAAAAATAAAAAACCTAATAAAATAAAACTAAACCTAAAATAAAATAAAATAAACTAATAAAAAATAAAATATAAACTAAATAATAAACCTAAAAATAAATAAAAAATAAAACCTAACCCTAAACTAAAATAAAAACTAAACCTAAAATAAAAATTAAATAAACCTAAAATTAAATTAAAATAAAGTAAACTAAAATAATTAAACCTAAATCTAAACCTAAAATAAACTAGACCTAAACTGAACATAAACTAAATAAAATAAAATAAACTAAAGTAAATCTCAACCTAAACTAAAAATACCCAAAAATAAACCTAAAACCTAAACCTAAAAAAAATAAAATAAAACCTAAACATAAACCTATAAATATAAACTAAAATAAAACTAAAACTAATCTTAAAAATAAACCTAAACCATTACCTAAAATTACAAAATAAACTAAAATATGTAAACCTAAAATAAATAAATTAAACTAAATAAAAATAAACTTAAATAAAAAATAAAGATTAAATTGAATAAACTAAATAAACCTAAACATACCTTACTTAATTTTAAAAAAAATAAATAAAAAAAATAAAAAAAACTAAACCCTAAACCTACCACCTTAAACCCTAAACCCTAAAACCCTAAACTCCTAACAAACCCTAAAACCCTAAACCCTTAAACCCTAAACCCCATAAACCCTAAACCCTAAAACCTACATCCCTAAACCCTAAAACTTAAAACCCAAAACCTTAAAACCTAAAAAACATAATCCTAAATTAAATAAAACTTAAAAAATAAATAAAACACTTAAACCTAAATAACATAAAATAAAAAATGAATTTAAAACCTAAACTAAAACCTAAACCTAAACCTAAACCAAAACCTAAAATCAAATATAATAAATAATAAACTCAATTAAAATAAAATAAATAAAACCTAAACTAAAAAAAATAAACCTAAATAAAATAAAACTAAACATAAAATAAAATTAAAACCTAAAATAAAATAAAAAACTAAATAAATAATTAAACCTAAAAATAAAACTAAAATTAAATAAAAAATAAAACTTAAACCCTAAATTAAAAGAAAACATAAACCTAAAACAAACAGAATAAAATAAACCTAAACCTAAACTAAAATAAATAAAACTTAAACATAAACATAAACCTAAATAAATAAACCTAAACCCTAAACTAAATAAAATAAAATAAACTATAAATAAATATAAACCTAAAGCTAGAAAATAAAACCTTAAAATAAACCTAAAATAAAACCAAAAACCTAATGCTAAATAAACAAAATAAAACCTAAACCTAAACCAAAAAAATTGAAAATAAAACCTAAACCTAAATATAAAATAAAAAATAAAATAAAACCTAAACTAAACCTAAATGTAAACCTAAACCTAAACCTAAACCTAAAAAAATAAAATAAAAAACCTAAATCAAATAAATAAACCTAAAATAAGTAAACTAAAATAAATAAAATAAAAAATAAACCTAAATAAAAATAAAAAATAAAATAAACTAAATAAACTTAAACCTATGGGTTTACTTAATTTAAAAAAAACCATAAACCCTAAACCCTAAACACTAAACACTAAACTCTAAATCCTAAACCCCTAAATCGTGAAACCCTAAAACTAAACCTAAATCATTATCCTAAACAATAAACCCTAAACCCTAAAACCCATAATCCTAAACAAACCCTAAACCATAACCCTAAATAAAAAAGACTAAAAAATTAAAAACATAAACCCTAAATTCTAAACCCTAAACAAACCCTAAACTTAACCCTAAACCCTAAACCCCAAAACCTACAACCCTAAATTCTAAACCCTAAATCCCACCCTACCCTAAACCCTAAACCCTAAATCCTAAACCTAAAACCTAAACTCATAAACTAAATAAAACCTAAAAATAAAATAAATAATAAAACCTAAACCTAAATAAAAAAACATAAACTAAAGACTAAACTTAAATATAAACCAAAACCTAAACATAAACCTAGAAATAAAATAAAATATAAAATATAAAACCAACTAAACTAAAAAAATAAACATAAAAATAAAACTAATTAGAATAAAATTAAATGTAAAATAAAAATAAAATAAACCTAAAATAAAATAAAATTAAAATAGAATAGAAACCAAAACTTAAAAATAAACCCAAAAATAAATAAAAAATAAAGCCTAAACCATATATAAAAAAAAACCTAAACATAAAATAAAATAAAATAAACCTAGACCTAAACAAGAATAAACTAAACTCAAATAAATAAAACCTAAGCCTGACCTAAAATAAACTAAACCTAAACCTAAACCTAAACTAAATAAAATAAAATAAATTTAAAAAAAAAAGCTAAACCTAAACTAAAAAATAAAACCTAAAATAAAACCTAATCCTAAAAGGAGAAAATAAAATAAAAATAAAACTCAATTAAAAAATAAGCCTAAATCTAAACTTAAACCTAAAAAAGTAAACTAAAATAAAAAAGCCAAACTAAAATAAATAAAACTAAAATAAATAAACTAAACTAAATAAATATAAAAAATAAAACCTAAATTTAAATAAAAGATAAAATAAACTAAAATAAATAAAAATAAGCTAAATAAACCTAAACCTACCAGATAGAAAACCCAAAACCCTATACTCTATACTAAACACTAAACCATAAACCATAAACCCTAAAACTAACCCTATACCCTAAACCTACAACACTAAACCTACAACCCTAAACCCTAAACACTAAACACTAAACCCTAAACCATAAACCCTAAAGCCTAAAGCCTAAACCCTAAAGCATTAAATTATAAACCCTAAAACCTTAAACCCTAAACCCTACCCTAATCCCTAAACCCTAAACCCTAACCCTAAACCATAAAACCTAAACCCTAAAACCAAAAATCCTAAACCTAAACCTAAACTAACTAAATTAATTAAAAATTAAACATAAACCTAAAACCTAATAAACCTAAACATAAACCTAAACCCTAAGAATGGGCAAAATCTTGACGGTTGGAACATCACCAACTAGACTCAATCTAGATCCGTGGAGGCTAAGGTGGAGGTGGCATTTAACATAGTGGCGGTGGGGATCTAAAGGTGGTGGATATGGAGGTGGTGGTCGGAGCAATGGTGGTTATGGGAGATGGGAGGACATCGAGGTTACGTGGTGGTGGCGAGGGAGAGATTGGGGATTTGATGGTGGATCCTGCTACTGAGAGGCGGGTGGTTCTGATGGAAACTAGAGAAATTGAAGAACCAGATCCGACCATCGCTATGGAACTGGTCTTTATAAATAGATGATTCTAGCTATCTAGGGTTTTGAGTGCTCATTTTGGTCTATGTTGTCGCTTGTGTCTTAGAAAACTGATGAAATCAAAAGAAGAAATGTTGACTCAATTTGTTCTCATTTAAAAAAACCCTAAAACCTAAACTAAACACAACCTAAACCCTAAAAATTAAAAAATATTAAATATTAAATAAATAAAACCCTAACCTTAAACCCTAAATTTAACCCTAAACCCTAAATCCTAAACCCTAAACCCTAAAGTTACAGCCTAAACCCTAAATCCTAAACCCTAAAACCTTAAACCCAAACCCTAAATTGTAAACACTAAACCTAAAACTTAAAATCCTAAACCCTAAACCCTAAACCCTAAAACTACAACCTTAAACCCTAAACTTTAAACTTAAAACCCTAAACCATAAACCCTAAACCCCAAACCCTAAACCAAAATGTAAGAACCTAAACCTAAACTAAAAAACCTAAAAATAAAATAAATATAAACCTAAACCTAAATAAAATAAAACCTAAACAAAACTTAAACCAAAACCAAAACCAAAAAATTAAAAAAAATAAAAATAAAACTAAACAAAATAAAATAATTAAAACAAAAGCTAAACTAAAAGTTAAAATAAAACTAAAACAAAACCTAAATCTAAATGGAAAATAAACATAAAACAAACCTAAAATAAAACTAAATAAAACCTAAAGCTAAAAAAATAAACATAAAATATAAATAAAAAATAAAACCTAAACCTTAAACTAAAAAAAACCTCAATCTAAAATAAACAAATAAAATAAACCTAAACCTAAACCTAAAATAAACTAAACCTAGACCCTAAACTAAATAAAATAAAGTAAACTAAAAATAAACCTAAACATAAACTAAAAAATAAACCTAAAATAAACATAAAATAAAACCTAAAATGTAAACCTAAAAAAATCAAAACTTGAACTTATAAATAAAAAAATACAACCTAAACCTAAAAAATAAAATAAAAAATAAAGCTAAACAAATAGATAAACATAAACCTAAACCTAAACCTAAAAAAGTAAACTAAAATAAAATAACCTAAACTAAAATAAATAAACCTAAAATAAATAAAATAAACTAAATAAAAAATAAAAATAAACCTAAGTAAGAAAATAAAATAAAATAAAATAAATAAAAAAATAAAATAAATAAACATAAATATACCAATTTTTACTTTAAAAAAAGGCCATACCCTAAACCCTAAATCCTAAACCCTAAACCCTAAACCCTAAAACTAACCCTAAACCTTAAATGCTAAACCTACAACCCTAAACCCTAAACCCTAAACTAAGCCATAAACCCTAACCTTAACCCTAAACCCTAAACCTTAAAATCCTAAATAAACTCTTAACTAACCTTAAAGTTTAAACCCTAAACCCAAAACACTAAATGCTAAAGCCTAAACCTAAACCTTAAACCCTAAACCCTAAACTAACACTAAACTCTGCTAACCCTAAACCCTAAACACTAAAACCCTAAACTCTAAAGCCTAAACACTAAGCCATAAATAAACCCAAAGTCAAACCCTAAACCATAAACCTAACCCTAAACCCTAAACCCTAAACCCTAAACCCTAAACCCTAAACACTAAACCCTAAAGCATGATAATAAACCTAAAAAATAAATAAAAAATAAAACCTAAACCCTAAAGTAAAAAAAATTAAAACTAAAATAAAATAAAATAAACTTAAACCTACACTAAAATAAACTAAACTAAAATAAATAAAACATAAACCAAAACCTAAACTAAAAATAAAATTAAGAAAGAAAACCTAAAATAAAACCAAAAAATGTAAACTTACAAAATATAATAAAAAACCTATACCTAAACCTAAAATAAAAAATAAAGCCTAAACCTAAAAAATAAAATAAAAGTAAAAAAAAAATAAACATAAATCTAAACCTAAACCTAAAATAAACTAAAATAAAAAAAATAACCTAAACTATAATAAATAAACTAAAGTAAATAAAAATAAAAAATAAAATAAACTAAAATAATTAAAACTAAATAAACTAAATAAATCAAACCTACTGGTTTACTTAATTTAAAGAAAACCATAAACCCTAAACCCTAAACATTGAACCCTAAATCCTAAACCCTAAACCCTAAAATAACCCTAAAGACCCTAAACCCTAACCCTAATCCAAAATCCTAAACATTATGACCTTAAACCCTAAACTCTTAATTAACCTAAACCTTAAACCCTAAAACCTAAACGCTAAAGCATACCTTAAACTTTAATTGTGAACCTAATTAACCTAAACCTAAGCCCTAAGTCTTAAACCATAAAATACTAAACCATATAGCCTAAATAATTACCCTAAACCCAAAACCCTAAAACCCTAAACCTTAAACCCTAATGCCTAACCAAAACCCTAAACTCTAAACCCTAAAAGCATAAACCCTAAACCATAAACCCTAAACCCTAATCTAAACCCTAAATGCTAAACCCTAAACCCTAACCCTAAACACTAAATCCTAAACCCTAAACTTAAACCATAAACAATAAACCTAAAAAAAAATAAAAAAATAAAACCAAATCTTTAAATTAAAAAAATCAAAGCTAAAATAAAAATAAAATAAACTAAACTAAAATAAATAAAATCTAAAACTAATCCTAAAATAAACTAAATGAAAACCTAAAGTAAATAAAATAAAATAAACTAAAAATAAACCTAACTTATACTAAAAAAATAAAATCTAAAATAAACCTAAATAAAATAAAACCAAAACCTAAGAAAAAAATAAAACAAACCCTAAACCTAAACATAAAATAAAAAATAAAACCTAAACCTAAAAAATAAAATAAAATTAAAACTAAACTAAAAAATAAACATAAACCTAAACTTAAACCCGAAAATAAACTAAAATAAAAAACCTAAACTAAAATAAATAAACTAAACTAAATAAAATAAATAAATAAATAAACCTAAATAAAATAAAAAAAATAAACTAAAATAAATAAAATATAAACTAAATAAACCTAAACCTATTGATTTAACTAATATAAAGAAAACCCTAAACCCTAAACCCTAACCCTAAACTCTAAACCCTAAAGCATAAACCCTAAAACCATAAACCCTATACTAAACCCTATACCCTAGTTATAGTTTTGAACAAAAGCTTGAGTTTATCCTCTAAATCATGTAACCTCTTTATGGTAATAAATTCTATATGGGTTCCAAAAAGATACCTAAACCCTAAAATCCTAAACCCTAAACCATAAACCCAAAATCAGAAACCTAAACCCTAAACCCTAAACCTAAACCCTAACCCTAACCCTAAAATTTAAACCCTAAACCTAAATCCCTAAAACCCTAAATAAACTCTAAACTAACCTAAAACCCTAAACTCTAAACCAACCTAAACCTAACCTTAAAACCTAGAATACCTAAACCCTAATCCCTAATCCCTAATCTAACCTAAACTTAAACCCTAAAAGTATAAACCTTAAAACTCTAAACCCTAAACCCTAAACCCTAAACCTTAACCCTAAGTCCTCAACCCTAAACACCTAACCCTAAACCTAAACCTAAAGTTACTAAATAAATTAAAAAAATAAACCTAAACCCTAAAACCTAATAAACCTAAACCTAAGAATGGGTAAAACCATGATGGGGAACATCACAGTCATGGTCGCCTAGATCTAAGAGAGGAGCATAAGGCGATTATCACAAAGGGTGGTGGGGATCCAATGTGCTGGTGGATATGGTGGTGGTGGTTATGGAGCAGAGGAGCGATAGAGGTTACAACCGTGGTGGTGGTGGAGGGAGAGAGATTCAGATATGATGGTTGATCTTACTACCGAGAGGCGGGTGGTTATGAAACTTTTATAGAGAGACGCCTAGCTATCAAGGGTTTCGATCTATGCATGCTCATTTTATCTATGCCGCCAGTCCTAAGGAACTTGGGGTGTTACTTGGTTGATAAAATCAAAAGAAGAAATGTTGAATCTAATTTGTTATCTATTAAAAAATCAAAACCCTAAACCCTAAACTAAAACTTGAACCCTAAGCTCTAAACCCTAAACACTTAAACCTAAAATAAAAAATAAATAAAAAATGAAAGTTAAACCCTAAAACTAACCTTAAACCCTAAAACTACAACCCTAAACCCTAAACCTTAAACCCTAAACCCTAAACACTAACCCCAAACCCTAAACCCTAAACCCTAAAACCTTAAACCTTAAAGCCTAAACACTAAACCCATAAACCTTAAAGCCTAAACCCCAACCTAAATCCTAAATCTTAAAACCCTAAACCATAAAACCCTAAAACCCTAAACCCTAATCCCTAAAACCTAAAACCTAAACCTAAACTAAATAAAACCTAAAAAATAAATAAAAAACCTAAACCTAAATAAAATAATAATAATTTAAAATAAAACCAAAACCAAAACCAAAACCTAAACATAAAAATTAAATAAAAAAATAAAAAATAAAAATACTAAAATATAATAAATAAAACCTAAATAAAATAAAATAAACATAAAATATAAATAAAGTAAACCTAAAAGAAAATTAAATTAAATTAAATAAAACCTAAACCTAAAAAATAAACTAAAAAAAACCTAAATATAAATAAAAAAATAAAACCTAAACCCTAAACTAAAAAACCTAAACCTAAACCTACACCTAAACTTAAAAGAAACTAAACCTAAACCTAAACTAAAATAAACTAAACTAAAATAAATAAAACCTAAACCTAAACCTAACCTAAATAAAATAAAATAAACTAAAAAATAAACCTAAACCTAAAGTAAAAAAATAAAACTAAAATAAACCTAAAATAAATACATAAAACCTAAACCTAAAAAAAAAATAAAATAAAACCAACCTAAACCTAAATTTAAAACATAAAACCTAAACCTAAAAAAATATAATAAAAGTAAAACTCAACTAAAAAATTAAACCTAAACCTAAACCTAGACCTAAAAAATAAATTAAAATAAAATCAAACTAAAAAATAGATAAACCTAAAATAAATAAACAAAATTAAATAAGAATAAAAATAAACCTAAATAAAATATAACATAAAATAAACTAAAGTAAATATAAAATAAATTAAATAAACCTAAACCTACCGCTTTACTTAATTAAAAAAAACAAAAAAACCCACTAAATTCAAAACCCTAAACACAAACCCTAAATAATAAAACTAACCTAAACCTTAAACCCTAAATCTAC
Source organism: Cymbidium sinense (assembly GCA_021442155.1). Classification (NCBI taxonomy): domain Eukaryota; kingdom Viridiplantae; phylum Streptophyta; class Magnoliopsida; order Asparagales; family Orchidaceae; genus Cymbidium; species Cymbidium sinense. The sequence continues at coordinate 100,572,272 of CM038216.1, forward strand.
AATAGTAAACCTACAATCCAAAGCCCTAAACCCTAAAGCCTAAACTCTAAAAAACCATAAACCCTAATTCCAAAACCTTAAACCCTAAACCCTAATCATTAAACCTTAAACCCTAAACCCTAAACCCTAAACCCTAAAAGCATAAACACTAAAACCCTAAACCCTAGCTAATTTTTTGAAAGGTGATCTTAAAGAAGTCAAGAAGAGGTTGTGAAATACAAAGTTGGTTCTCACCACGTTGGTCTTGTTGTACCTATTGACGTTCCTCCATGTAACACCGGTTTGGATCCTCAAAGGTCGCTCTCCTCGCTAAGTCGGAGATTAGGCCATTCTCTTATGGCCTTATTGTCCGTGTCTATATGATGATGGTTCAATGTTCAGTCCTAATGTGCTTGACCTCACTCAAGATGATCTCATCAAGAAGTTTTCGCAGCCTTTCAATGACCACTTCTCTCTCAGGCCTTCTCTTATCCCACCCTTACTATAGCCACATGTTCATGAACGCTTACAAGAATGTCCTCGTCATGATTTCCACTAATTACACATACCCATAGTGAGAAAGTTAAGGAGTATTTGAAGGATCCTAGTACATTTGATGTGGTTGTTGCACGATGCTTCTGCTACTCCCGCTACCACGCTGCTACACGATGAGAAGAAGGAAGACCCGTGAGGAATCGATGATGATAGTTATTCACTAAGCTTTGTTGACCTTTATAAAATCTAATTTTATTATCTCGAGAGTTAAATCATTTTGTGAAATACATTTTTAGTGATTTTTTTAATTGCATTTTATTTTATCCTATTTTATTAGTTGTTAGAGGATAATGTCTTGTTTGATTTGCTAATTTCTTGTTTGATATGGAATCATTTGAGTTAAAAAAACTATAAACTCTAACTATAAACCCTAAACTCAAACCCTAAATCTAAACATAAAGTAACTAAAAATAGAAAAAATAAAACTAAAACTTAATGCTTAGCAAAACTACACCTAAACCTAAACCATAAGAATGGGCAAAACCTGTTAAAAATAATAATTTGTTTTTGTTAGAAAAAATCCAAAACCAAAACCTTAAACTAAACCTGAACCTTAAACCTAAAACCTAACCCTAAACCCTAAACCCTAAATCTTAAACCCTAAACCCTAAAAGTGACCATAAACCATAAACCCTAACCCAATGCTAAATCCTAAACGTAAACTCTAAAACTCTAAACACCAAATCGAAAACCCTAAACCATAAATAAAAACATAAACCCTAAACCTAAACCTAAACAAAATCCTAAACCTAAACTATAAACCCTAAATAAACCTAAACTAAACCAAACCCTAAACCAAACCTAATTAACCCTAAACTAAATCCTAAACTGTTAAACAAACCTTAAACCCTAAACCCTAAGAAACCTAAACTGAGCTAACCCAAACTTAAACCCTAAACCTAAACTTAAACTAAACCCTAAATCTAAAGCCTAAAGACACACTAAACCTAAACCTACCCTAAACCCTAACCCTAAACTTAACCCTAAAACCCTTAACCTAAAATCCTAAACCCAAAACCATAAACCCTAAAACCTAAAATCCTAAATATAAACAAAATAAAACCTAAAATAAATAAATACAAAAAACCTAAACCTAAATAAAATATAATAAAATAAAATAAAATAAACATAAATAAAACCTAAACCTAAACCTAAAAATAAAATAAAATAAAGTAATAAAATAAACTAAATTACAATAAATAATAACCTAAATTAAACTTAAAAATAAAATAAACTTAAGAATAAAAACTAAATAAAATAAAAACTAAACATAAAATAAACCTAAAATAAAAACTAAATAAAAACATAAACCTAAAAAAATAAACCTAAAAATAAATAAAAATTAAAACCTAAACCCTAAACTAAAAAAACTTAAAACATTAAATAAAATAAAATAAACAAAATAAAATAAACATAGACCAAAAACTAAAATAAACTAAAATAAAATAAATAAAACTTAAACCTAAAGTAAACTAAACCTAAACTAAATAAAATAAAATAAAATAAAAAATAGCGTGAACCTAAAGTAAAAAATAAAATCTAAAAATAAACCTAAAACCTAAACCTAAAAAAATAAAATAAAACCTAAACCAAAACCTAAAAAATAAAAATAAAACCTAAACCTAAAAATTAAAATTAAAATAAATCACAACTAAAAAAAATAAACATAAACTTAAACCTAAAGCTAAAAAATAAACTAAAATAAAAACCTAAACTAAAATAAATAAACCTAAATAAATAAACTAAATAAAATAAAAAATAAAATGTAAACATAAATAAAATAAAAATAAACTAAAATAAATAAAAATAAACTAAATAAACCTAAACCTACTAGGTTTACTTAATTTAAAACCCTAAACCCTATGTTAACCCTAAACCCTAAACCCTAAAGCCTAAACATTATAATTCTAACCCTACACCCTACACCATAACCCTAAACCCTAAACCCTAAAACACTAAACCTTAAATCAAATAAAACCCAAAAGTAAAATATAAAAAGGCATAAACTTAAATAAAATAATAAAATAAAACCTAAACTAAAACCTAAATCTAAACCTAAAAATAAAATAAAATTAACTAATAAAATAAACTAAAATAAAATAAATGAAAACCTGTTAAACTAAAAGAAATAAACTTAAGACTAAAACCTAAATAAAATAAAATCTAAGCATAAAATAAAATAAATTAAAACAAAAGAAAATAAAATAAATATAAAATAAAAACCTAAACCTAAAAAATAAACCTAAAAATAAAAAAAAAACTAAACCCTAAACTATTAAAATAACCTAAACCTAAAATAAAATAAATAAAATAAACCAAACCTAAACTAAAATATAATAAACAAAAATAAATAAACCTAAACCTAAACCTAAAATAAACTAAACCTAAACCTAAACTAAAAAAAATATAATAAATTGAAAATAAACCTAAACGTAAACTAAAAATAAATGTTAAAAAATAAACCTAAAATAAAACCTAAAACCTATATCTAAAAAATAATATAAAATAAAACTCAACTAAAAAATAAAGCTAAACCTAAATGCAAACCTAAAAAATAAACTAAAATAAAAACTTAAATTAAAATAAATAAACCCAAAATAATAAACTAAATAAGCATAAACCTACCGCTTTATTTAATTTTTTTTTAAAACCATAAACCCTAATTCCTAAGTCCTAAACCCTAAACCCTAAACCCAAAATATTAAACCCTAAACTCTAAACCCTAAATCATAAAAAACCCTAAACCTTAAACCCTAAATGCTAACCTTAAACCCTAAACCCTAAAGCATAAACCATTATACCCTAAGCCCTAAACCATAACCTAAACCCTAAACCCTAAACCCTAAAACCAAACCCCAAACCTAAACCTATAGTAACTAAATAAATTAAAAAATAAACTTAAACCCTAAAACCTAATAAACCTAAACATAAATCTAAACCCTAAGAATGGGCATAACCTTGATGATAGGAACATAATGATCAACTAGGCTCGCTTTAGATCTGGTCGAGGCGAAGGTGGACAGTTATCTCAGGTGAGGGATCTGGAGGTGCTAGTGGATATGGAGGTGGTGGTGAGTGGTGGTTATGAGGCGGGAGGAGTGATACATGTTACGACCATGGTGGTGGTGGAGGGAGAGATCGGGATATGATGGTAGATCCCGCAACTCGAGAGAGCTGGCTGATGGGAATTGGAGAAACTAAAGAACGGCCAATCGACCGATGCTTATGGAATGACTTCTTTACACTAGAGACCGTTCTAGTTATCTAGGGTTTTCTATTTGCTCTATGCGCTCATTTTTTATCTCGTCCGCTATGTCTTAGAAAACTTGGTGTGCTACTTGGTTGATGAATTTGAAAAGAAGAAATATTGAATATGAATTTATTCTCTATTAAAAACAAAAACTCTAAGCACTAAACTAAAACAAGAACCCTAAACCTAAAACCAAAACCATAAACCCTAAATACTTAACACTAAAACCCTAAACCCTAAAACCTAAACCCTAAACCCTAAAACCTAAACCCAAAACCAAAACCTAACCCTAAAATTAAACCTAAAGAACCCTAAACTGACTAAACCTACAACTTAAACTCTAAACCCTAAAACCTAATCCCAAACCCTAAACCTAAACCTAACCCTAAACCCTAAACCCTAAATCTTAAACCTAAAACCTAAACCATAAACTATAAACCTAAAACCTTAAAACTAAAGAAACAATATACCCTAAACCTTAAACCTTAAACACTAAATCCAACCCTAAACCCTGTTAACCCCTAACCACTAAACCTAAACCTTAAACCATAAAGCTAAACACTAAACCCTAAAGCCTAAACCAACTATAAACCCTAAAACCTAAACCAAACCCTAAACCCAAAACCCTAAAGCATAAACACTTAACCCTAAACCCTAAACACTAAGCCTAACCCTAAACCCTAAAGCCTACTAAACCTCAAAACCTACACCTAAAGTAAATAAAACCTAAAAATAAAATAAATAAAAACCTTAACCTAAATAAATTAAATTAAATTAAAACCTAAACTAAAACCTAAACCTAAACCTAAAAATAAAATAAAAAATACACTAAAATAAAATAAATAAAACCTAAACTAAACTAAAAAATAAAATAAACCTAAAAAAATAAAAACCCAAATAAAATAAAACTAAACGTAAAATAAAACTAAAATAAACCTAAAAGAAAATAAATTAAAAAATAAATAAAACCTAAACCTAAAACATAAACCTGAAAATAAAACCTAAAAATTAGAAAACAAACCCAAATCGACACTAAAAAAAAAACATAACCTAAAAAAATAAAATAAAATGAACAACAAAATAAACCTAAACCTAAACTAAAATAAACTAAACAAAATAAATAAAATCTAAACCAAACCTAAAATAAACTAAACCTAAACCCTAAACTAAATAAAATAAAATAAACTAAAATAAACCTAAACCTAAACTAAAAAAATAAAACCTAAAATAAACACCTAAACTTAAACCCTAAAAGGTAAAACCTAAACCTAAACTTAGTAAAACCTAAAAATTAAATAAATAAATAAACTTAAACCAAAATAAAATAATAAAATAAAATAAAATAAAAAAAATAAACCCTAAACTTAAACTAAAACCTAAAAAGAAAATAAAATAAAAATAAAAAACTAAACTAAAATAAAATAAATAAAAAACCTAAACTTAACTAAAAAATGAAAACCTAAATAAAATAAAACTAAACATAAAATAAAAATAAAATAAACCTAAAATAAAAGAAAAATAAAACTAAACAAGAACCTAACCATAAAAAAATAAACCTAAGATAAATAAAAAATAAAACCTAAACCCTAAACTAAAAATAAAACCTATACCTAAAATAAAATTAAAATAAACTTAAATCTAAACTTAAATAAATTAAACTAAAATAAATTAAACAAAACCTAAACCTAAAATAAACCAGACCTAAACCTAAACCTAAGCTAAATAAAATATAATAAATTAAAAATAAACCTAAACCTAAACTAAAAAATACCTAAAAATAAACCTAAAATATTAACGTAAAACCTAATCCTAAAAAAAATAAAACCCAAAACTAAAAATAAAATAAAATAAAAAATAAATTAAAAAATAAACCTAAACCTCATAAAAAATAACTAAAATAATTAAACCAAAAAACAAATAAACTAAACTAAATAATATTAGAAATAAAATAAACTAAAATAAATAAGATAAACTAAATAAACCTAAACCTACCAATTTATTTAATAAATAAATAAAAACAATAAAAATAAATAAAATAAACCTTAAACCCTAAACCTACAACCCAACCTTAAAACACTAAACCCTAAACCCTAAACCCTAAAACCTACAATGATAAACCTTAAACCCAAAAAACCCAAAACATAAACCTAAACTAAACAAAACCCAAAAAAATATAATAAAACAAACCAAAACCTAAAAAAAAACCTAAACCAAACCTATACCTAAACCTAAATAAAATAAAATAAAACTAAAATTAAACTAAAATAAAATAACAAAAACTTAAAATAAACTAAAAGAAAATAAACCTAACAATAAAAAACCTAAATAAAATAAAACTAAACATAAATTAAAAATAAAATAAACCTAAAATAAATTAAATTAAATTAAAACTAAATAAAAGCCAAAACATAAAAAATAAACATAAAATAAATAAAAAATAAAACTTAAGCCATAAACTAAAAAAAAACCTAAACCTAAAATACATGAAATAAAATAAACCTAACCTAAACAAAAAATAAATAAAACCTAAACCTAAACATAAAAGATATTAAACGAAACCCTAAACTAAATAAAATAAAATAAACTAAAATAACCCTAAACCAAAACTATGAAATAAAACCTAAAAAATAAACCCAAAAAAAAACCTAAAACCTAAACCCTAAACCCTAAACCCTAAAAATCTAAAACCTAAACCTAAACTAAAATGAGACCTAAAATAAAATAAATTAATAAAAAAACATAAACCAAAATAAAATAAAAACTTAAACAAAACCTAAACCTAATCCTAAACCTAAAAATAAAAAAAATTAAAAATTAAAAATAAAACTAAAATAAAATTAAATAAAATAAAAACATAAACTAAACTAAAAAAATAACAAACCTAAATAAAATAAAAACTAAGCCTAAAATAAAAAATAAAATAAACATAGAATAAAATAAAATAAAAACTAAATAAAATCCTAAACTTAGAAAATAAATTGAAAAATAAATAAAAAATAAAACCTAAACCATAAACTAAAAAAAAAAACTAAACCTAAAATAAAATAAAATAAACCTAAACCTAAACTAAAATAAAATATATTAAAATAAATAAAACATAAAACTAAACCTAAAATAAACTAAACCTAAACCTAAACCTAAACTAAATAAAATAAAATAAACTAAAATAAACCTACACTCAAACTAAAAATAATACCTAAAAATAAACCCAAATAAATAAACCAAACTAAATAAAAATAAAAAAATAAACCTAAATAAATAAATAAAATAAACTAAAATAAATAAATAAAATAAACTAAATAAACCTAAACTCTAAACCCTAAATCCTAAACCCTAAAACTAACCTTAAACTTACAATAGTAAACCTACAACCCTAAACCTTATACCCTACACTAAAAAAAACCTAAACCATAAACCCTAAACCCTAACACTAAACCCTAAACCTTAAAAGCATAAACCCTAAAATCCCTAAACCTTAAACCCTAAACCATAAACCCTAAACCAAACCCTAACCCTAAACCCTAAACCCTAAACCCTAACCCCAAACCATAAACCCTAAACCTAAACCTTAAGTAACTAAATAAATTAAAAATAAACCTAAACAATATAACCGAATAAACCTAAACCTAAACCTAAATCCAAAGGATGGGCAACCTTGACAAGAAGAACATCACCATCAACTAGGCTCACCTAGATGTAGTGGAGGTAAAGGCGAGACGGTGGTTATCGCATGAAGTGGTGGGGATCGGAGGTGGTGGATATAGTGGTGGTCGATGCAATGGTGGTTATGGAGGCGGAGGATCGATGGAGGTTACAAGCATGGTGGTGGCGAAGGGAGAGAACAGGGATATGATGGTGGATCCCGCTACTCGAGAGGTCGGTGGTTCGATGGGAACTAGAAAAGCGAATGATCGATTTGATCTAGTGCTAATGGAACTGTCTTTAGTAGAGGTTCTAGTTATCTAGGGTTTTTATTTGCTCTATGCTTGCTCATTTTTTATCTATGTCTTCTCTTGTGTCTTAGAAAACTTGGTGTGTTACTTAGTTCTGAAATAAAAAAAAGAAGAAATGTTGAATATAAATTTTTTCTATTAAAAAAACTACCGTAAATTATAAACTAAAACCCAATCCTAGACCTAAGACCTAAACCCTCAACCCTCAACCCTATACCCTAAACCATGAAACCCTAAACCTTAAACCTTAAACCTAAACCCTAAACACTAAAACCCTAAACACTAAACCCTATATCCTAAAACCCTAAACCCTAAACCCTAAACCCTAAACCTTAAACCCTAAAACCAAAACCCTAAACCCTAAACCCTAAACCCCAAACCCTAAACCCTAAACTCTAAACCCTCAACTAACCCTAAACCTTGAAAAGCTAAAAGCTTAAACCTTACCTAAATAAAACTTAAAATAAAATAAATAAAAAAGACTTAAACCAAAATTAAATAAAATAAAATGAAATAAAAACCTAAACCTAATCCTAAATTGAAATGAAAATAAAATTAAAATAAACACAAACTAAAATAAAATAAATAAAACCTAAACTAAACTAAAAAAAAACATAAAAAAAAGTAAACCTAAAATAAAATTATATAAACCTAAAATAAAAAAAATAAAACTAAAATAAAAAATAAAACTAATCTAAATAATAAACCTACACCAAAACCTAAAAAATAAATTATAATAGATAGACTAAACTAAATAAAATAAAATAAACCAAACAAAATAAAAAATAAAATAAACTAAAATAAACATAAATCCACCGGGTTTAATTAATTAAAAATAAAAAATAAAATAAAATAACCTAAACCCTAAACCCTAAACCCTGACTAAACTTACAAACAAACCTAAACCCTAAACCTAAACCAAACCTAAACCTTAAACTTTAAACCCTAAACCCAAAACCATTAACTAACCCTAAACCTGTTAAACTAAACCTAACCCAACCCTAATCCTCAATCTAAACCCAAAACCCTAAACACTAAACCCTAAACCCTAATCCTAAACTCTAAACCCTAAAACTTTAAACCCTAAACCATAAATCCTAAACCTAAAAGCTAAAATGTGAACCTACAAATAAAACCTAAAATAAAATAAATAAATAAACCTAAATAAAATAGAATCAAAATAAAATAAGAACCAAAACTAAAACCTAAAACTAAACTTAAAAAAACTAAAATAAAATAAAGAAAGACCTAAACTAAACTACAAAATAAAATAAACCTAAGAATATAAAAAAATTTAATAAAATAAAACTAAATGTAAACTAAAATAAAATAAACCTAAAATAAAATAAAATAAAACTAAATAAAACCTAAACCTAAAAAATAAACTTAAAAATAAAACCTAAAATAAATAATAAAAAACCTAAACCTAAAATAAACTGAACCTAAACTAAAATAAACTAAACTAAAATAAATAAAACCTAAACCAAAACTTAAAATAAACTAAACCTAAACCTAAATATAAACTACATAAAGTAAATTAAATTAAAAATAAAGCTAAACCTAAATTAAAATATAAAACCTAAAATAAACCTAAAATAAAACCTAAAACCTATACCTAAAAAATAAAATAAAACCTAAACTTAAACTTAAAAAAAACTTAAACCTAAAATAATCTAAAATAAAACTCAACTAAAAATAAACCTAAACCTAAACCTAAAAAAATAAATAAAAATAAGCTAAAATAAATAAACCTAAAGAAAATAAACTAAACTAAATAAAACTAAAAAATAATCCTAAATAAAATAAAAGTAAAATAAACTAAAATAAATAAATTTACCTAGAGATTTATTAATTTTAAAACCCTAAACCTTAAACCTACAAGCTAAACCTATAACCTTAATCCCTAAACACTATACCTTAAACCCTAAGCCCTAAACCCTAAGCATAAACCCTAAACCATAAAGCATAAACCCTAAAACCCTAAAACCCTAAACCCTAAACCCTAAACCCTAAACCTTAAACTCTAAACCCTAAACCCTAAACCGTAAAACACTAAACACTAAACCCTAACCTAAACACTAAACCCTAAACTACAAACCCTAAACCTAACCCTAAAGTGACTAAATAAATTAAAAAATAAACCTAAACCCTAAAACCTAATAAACCTAAACCCTAAGAATGGGCAAAACCTTGACAGGAACATCACTCTCAACTAAGCTCATCTGATAGTGGATGCATAGGGGAGGCGGTTAACATAGTTTATATATGGAGGTGTAGGTAGATATGGAGGTGGTGTTGGTGAGTAGTGGTGGTTATGGAGGCGGGAGGAGAGCGAAGGTTACATGCATGGTGGATGCAAAGTTAGAGATCGGGGATATGATGGTGGATCCTTACTTGAGAGGTCGAGGTGGTTATGATGGGAACTAGAAAGCGAAGAGCGGCTTATCAGATCCTCTTATGGAACTATGTCTTTAGTTTTGCTCTATGTGTGCTCATTTTTAATTTATGTCATCCCTTATGTCTTATTAAACTTGATGTGTTACTTAGTTGATGAAATCAAAATGAAGAAATCTTTGAATATGAATTTATTCTCTATTAAAATAAAAAAACCAAAATCCTAAACTCTAAACTAAAACCACACACCTAACCTAAACCCCCTTAAAGCCTAAAACCTAAATCCTAAACCTAAACCCTAAACCCTAAAACCCTCTGCTCAAAACCCTCAACCCTAAAACTTAAGCCATAAACCTAAACATTAAACCACAAAACTAACCTAAACCCTAAATCTTAAACCCCAAACCCTAAACCCTAAACCTCAAGCTTAAACCCAAATCCTAAACCCAAAGCTATAAATATAAAGCTAAACTAAATAAAACCTAAAAAATATAAAAAAAAACTAAACCAAAATAAAATAATAAAAGAAAATAAAATAAACACTAAAACATAAACCTAAATGAAATAAAACTAAACTAAAATAAAATAAAATAAAACTAAACTAAACCTAAACCAAAATAAACTAAATAAAACCTAAACTAAGGAAGAATAAACCTAAGATAAAATAAACTAAACTAAATAAAATAAAAAAATAAACCTAAATAAAAGAAAATTAGATAAATAAAATAAATTACATAAACTTACCATCGGGTTTGCTTTTTCTTTTGAATAAAATCTACCCCAAGGCCAGCCCAGGCCCTAAAGTAGATCCTGGCCAGCCAGGCCACAAACCACCTGGCACCCAGGCCTGACCAGGCTACAGGCCTGGGCCACAACTGAGCTCTATACTCCCAGACCTGGGCCCCTAAAATGACCCTGGGCCCTAGGCCCTGGGCCCTGGGCTCTAGGCCCTGACCCTAAACCTGGGCCCAGGCCACTGGGCCACTGAGCCACAAGGCCACTAAATGACCCTGGGCCCCACCAGATCATGACCCTGATGCTGGGCAAACTGGGCCCTGATCCTGGGCTCTAAACCCTGACCATAAACCCCTACCCTAAGACCTAGGCTTAGAATATGGGCTAAAATAGCCAATGGGCCACTGGGCCACTAAATCCTAGGCACAGGCTTAGTAAATAAATAAAACCTATAAATAAATAAAACCTGAGCCTAAATAAAATATGAAACCCTAAAGGCCTAAACCTAAACCTACCTAAAACTCAGATAAAAAAAATAAAATAATTTTAAATAAAAATAAAATAAATAAAACCTAAACTAAAATAAAATAAATCTAAAAAAAACCTAAATACAATAAAAACTAAAATAAAATAAACCTAAAATTAAATTAAATAAAACTAAATAAAACTAAACCTTAAAATAAACCTAAAATAAATATATAATAAAACTAAACCCATAACTAAAACCAAAAACAAAATAATAATAAAATAAACAAAATAAAATAAACTTAAACCTAAACTAAAATAAACTAAACTAAAATAAAGAAAACCTAAACCTATGCAAAACCTAAACAAATAAAATAAAATAAATTAAAATAAAACTAAACCTTAACTAATAAATAAAACCTAAAAAAAATCTAAAAGCTAAACTTAAAAAAATATAATAAAATGTAAACCTAAACTTAAAAAAAAAACCTAAAACTAAAAATAATGTAAAAATAAAACTCAACTAAAAATAAACCTAAACCAAATTAAATTAAAATAAAAACCTAAACTAAAATAAATAAACCTAAAATAAATAAACTAAACTAAATAAAAAATAAAAATTAAACTAATTATAAATAAAAGTAAAATAAACTAAAATAAATAAAATAAACTAAATAAACCTAAACCTGTCGGTTTACTTAATTTTGTTTAAAACCCTAAACACCTATTCCTAAACCTAAACCACCAACTAAACAACCCCAAATTCTAAATCCAAACCTTAAACCTAAACCCTAAACCCTAAAACCTAATCCCTAAACTCTAAACCCTAAACTCTAAACCCTAAACCACAAACCTACAACCTTAAACCCAACACCATACCTAAACCCTGGTAACCACTATACAAAGTAAACCTAAATCCTAAGAATGACCAAAATCTTGACAACATGAACATCACCATCAACTAGGCTCTAGATCTTGTAATGGAGGAATCGAGGCGATGATTATCGTAGTGGGGGTCAAAGCAGTGGTAGTAAGCAATAGTAGTGGAGGTGTTGGTGGATATGGAGGTGGTGGTGAGCGGTGGTGGTTATGGAGGTGGGAGTGAGAGAAGGATTCTGATGCGTGGTGGTGAGAGGGAGATTGAGGAAATGATAGTGGATCCTCCTACTCAAGAGGGGGGGTCATTCTAATGGGAACTAGAGAAACTAAGACGGTCAATATATCTTTGCTTATGGGGCGTGTCTTTATAGTAGAGGCAGTTCAACTTATCTAGGGTTTTGATTTGCTCTATGGGTGATCATTTTTATCTATGTCGTTGCTTGTGTCTTAGAAAACATGGGGTGCTACTTGGTTGATCAAATCAAAAAAAGAAATGTTGAATTTTAATTTATTCTCTATTAAATAAACCTTAAACCATAAACCCAAAATTCTAAACTAAAACTTAAACCCTAAACCCTAAACCTTAAACCCTAGATACCCTAAACCACTAAACACTCCTAACCCTATACCTAACTTGAAACCTAAACCAAACCATAAACCATAAAACTTAAAACCTAAACCTTAAACCCTAAAACCCTAAACCCTAAACCCTTAAACCCTAAACCCTAAAACCTACCTCCCTAAATGAAAACACCAAACCCTAAACCCTAAACCACAAACCATAAACACTAAACTAACCCAACCCTAAACTCTAAATCCTAAACTAACCCTAAACCCAAACCCAAAACCCAAAATGAATGTGATATCAAACTCGAGAGAATCATGGGCGTGAGCCAAATGTTTGGATGGCGTTGTCCATGTCATGAGGTACTATAGTGGATTGGTTTGAGAGATCAAGTTCACCTTATGAGAAAGAATATAATACTATAGCTTTTGGGAAGCAAAGATCAAAGCTAGGAAATGTTTTCTCAATAGGTGGATAGTTCGCGGAATCGAAGATGGGTGAGATAGTAGAGTGTGTTGTCCTTCCCTTGATCATTGGCTTGGCGAATAGAGCAGAGAGTCATCCAATGCAGCAATGTAGAGGATGAGTGGCCTTCCGGGATAGGGCTACTTAAATTAGTGTCTCCCCTAAATGCTCGATGTCTTCAAATGCATCGACATTTATCCCACTCGAATATGGCATCCTTTTGACAAGTGGTAAAATGGTTTGCATCTCCACGATAGGTTGGATATAAGCGTCTTAGATATGTCGGTCATCCTTGGAAGGATCGAGTTGAGTTAAACTCTTAGGAGGTGGCATTTCTAAGATAGCTTTGATCTTTTACGGATCTATTTATATTCCCGTGTCAAACAATAAACCCAAGGAATTTCACAGCTACTCACGAATGCACACTTGGGGATTCATTTTAAGGTTATATTGTCTTAACCATTCAAAACTACTCTCATGTCAAAGAGATGGTTTCCCTTTTCTCGCTCTTGATTGCTAGTTCATCAATGTAGCACTCAACGATGATGGATAAGTTCATTGAAGATTTGAGTCATGTCCTATTGGTATGTAGCACCACATTTTAAGGCGAAAGGCATGACCCTATAACAAAAGATTACGATGGGGTTTGAAAAATAGTGTTTCCTTCTTCTTCAAGAAACATCTTGATTTAGCTATAGTCGGATGACCCATCCATTAAAGAGAAAATTGCATGAGATGAGGTGATGTCCACCATTAATTACGGTATAGGAAGAAAACTCATCCTTAGGACATGCCTTATTTAAGTCCCTAAAATTGGCATATGCAAATTTGGCCATTCTTCTTCTTAGTTGAGATGACATTGCCTAACCGGTAAGATATTTTTCTTCCCGATAAAACCAACATCGATCAGTTTCTTGACTTTAGAAATGACCATTATTCAATTTTTAATCATATGCATCTAGGAGCTTGCTTAATAGGGAGCATTAGGATCTATTGCTAGCTTGTGGACTACTACATCGAGAAGATAATTGGGGCATCTCTTCATAACTTCATGCGAAGTAGTCTTTAAGCTCAATCAATAGCCAAACTAAGTCATTGGTTTCTTCTTCATTCAGAAACGAAGCGATTTACATCGGGCATGGATTTTCTTCTATCCGAGATTGATTTCTTTAAGCTTGTCAATTGTTGAATGGATCTCCTTTTCAAATTCTAGTTGTGCCTTTTGATTTGGAGATCCTCTAGATCATCGAGGTTTCTAAACACACATTCTCATAAGAGTTGGTGTTGTGAAAAAAAACCTATCGGTCTAAATGATTGGTAATAACTAAGTAGTAATTGTCATCATCTAGACCCTTATCTTGAATCTAGTCACACTCTTGATTGTGTTTCCACACGTACTATTCCATAACTTCTCAAAGTACTCGACCAATGCGGACCATATATGAGGAACTAAACCTTTACGTATAAGGTTATGAACACAAAGGAGTAAAAGTCAAATGATAATTCCATTAATTCTTTAAATGTATCCTCCTCAAGTTCTACATCAACTTGAGGACTTGAGGATGATGATCCCAAAAGAATCTCTCTTGACTTCAAGTCACTATAAGACATAGGGACTTCTTTAACTACCAAACCTTCAACTTTCTAAGATTTAAGTGAGGTTAGAGCTAAGGTTCCCAAGCGCTACCTAATAGTTTCACATAAACGTATTCAAATACTTTGCTTTGTCTGGGCATCTTCATCTCTATCTAGATCGAAAGTCACCTCCAATGGAACCGAGAGGGGTTTTGCTATACTAATCACATTAGACTCATCCTCTAAGCTAGATTCCAAGTCTATGTGAATAGTAGGGTACTCTATGAACTGAAACACACAACCTTTGGTGATGGCCAACAGGGGTCTTCCACCTGGAATTGCCTCTATTTCGCCTCTACCTCTGCACGGTGGAGGTGAGCCATCCTATCCTCATGTCCATATGATGGAATGAACGTGGGTGGAATGTAATATGCATCTATTTCTTCTTCAATTCCCCTTTCTTGTTCACTTGGACTTTCATTTTCTTTTTTATTTTCTTTTGGCTTTTCTTTTCTTTTCATTTTTGTTTTCTTTTGATTTTGAATTTGAATTTTATCCAAGTTCACGAAAGGGTGAGGAAGATAGTAGGTCTCATCCTCATAAATCTCAACCTCTTTAAATAGTTTTTCATCTCCATTGACATGATATTCAAGCACATTTTTTTGAACTTGATGCATTGATGGAGAGAGGATGGAATTATCTTATTTTGATGTATCTAAGGCCTACCGAGCAAGCAATGAGCAAAGTATTTGAATGAATGATGTAAACATGGCTTCAATCTTCAATCACCTATCTCCAAAGGTAACACTATATAACCTAAAGCTCTCCTTGTTCTTGAATCCTCTCAACATCATCCGATCTCCTCAGTGTGGAGATATCAATCCTCAAATAAGTAAGGGTCTTAGAATCATAATGTTCATCGATGCACTGGATCAACAAGAACTCGGAAAGTCGAACTTTGTCATTCAGCTATGATGAGAGGGGACGGTTGTTCTCCAAGTCTCCCGGAAGAAGGTCTTCATCATGAAGGTGATCCCTGAGCATCTTTTGTATAACGTGCCTCCTCACCTATGCGGTGAGCTAAGCATATTTGAGGTCAAGAAGATCCTTGATTAATGATTCCCTCATCTCCTTAGATAAGATAAAGGCATTATATATGCTTAGCTTAGATGGCAACTTTCTTAGATGAGAGAAGACATTGTAATCCACAATGGGATGGTCCTCCATAAGCATATCCAAGGGTGGAGCATCACGTGGAGTGGCTTCTCAATCCTCTATACCAATGATTTATTTCCCTCTATCTTGAGGTGCTGAGGTAGAACCTTGCCACTCTGAGGTTAACTTTGGTGATCTCTTGCGGTAGGGTAATATAAGGTTGTGCACATTAGGCTCTCTTATAACTTCTCTCCTATGATACCCTCGAATCAAATGATTCCAAGTGTATCTCAAGAGGTGAACTCATAGTATTTAGAGTAGAAAAGTCCATATGAATCAAAAAATGAAGATCGAATTGTTATAGTTATTTTGACTTGAAGAGTTATCATTATGAATGAAGAAGACAATCAATTAGAAGGGACATAAATGTAATCTAAACTAACTTTATTCTTCAATTTCTTGGATTTGTTTGGAGGTACAAAGTAGAAATCAAGTAAAGTGAGTGGGGTAAGGGATTTGATGCCCTTATCACCGATAAAGAGTTCTACTAGTAGAAGAAGAAGAATTAGTTAAAGTGGAGGAAGTTGTGTGTGGAAGATGCAACTATTGGAGGCTAGACTTAGTCGATGCTTGTGCTAATGGCCTATCTCGGTGGCACTATCTTTCTACTCTCGAGCTCCCCTTTCCTCGAGTTGGCACTAGAATCTTGCAAACCTTCCTTGATATTGGAGGTTTGAGCTAACTCAGCACAGGAAAGTTTCTTGATCTTACGGATGATCTTCTTAGAGGTTTTGGATAAAAAAAAATCCCAACCTTCTTTAATTTTGGAAGGATCACATGTATCCCCAAAGATTACTCGATGGAACTAGATGGTTGTTCCATAAGGTATTCCTTTGGGATAACTACAATCTTGAAGCTATGTTCAAGCAGTCCTTAAATGTGAAGCAATTCTCCAAAACATGGCCTAACATATGGTGGTAGGGGCAAAAGTTAGGATCATGTCTTCCTCAGATCTCTAGGCTGTAGTTGAAAATTAGGCTTCTTTAAGAGATTCTTAAAGATCTTTCGATTACCTCCCTCTTAAATGAATAAGATTTGTTAAGATTATCTAAAAAAGTAGGTAGACCATAGCTACTTGGCGGTGGGTATGTGTGCCACTTCTACATTCTTTATGATGAGGAAACCTGCTAGCCATAGAGGCTATGGAGGTTGGTAGTGCTTCCTCGGCGGTGGTAAAGGAGGTGGAGTTCTTTGGTCATGGTCTCTCAGTTGATCTCCAAGCTCCTTTCCTTTATCTACCACTATCATTACTCGGCTTCTTCTCATAGACCTTCGTGACTTTGCTTTAGGCAATTGGTATTGAAAAGGAAACTATTTGGCCTCTCCTTAGACTATCTACTTGTTGATTAGCTTCTCAAATGTTTTAATAGTGAAACCTTTAAGCATGAAACTGGCCATGGATATTCTTTAGAAGAATCTCAATGGCATGGTTAGATATTCGGCTCATTTCATACTTAAGTTATGTCCTTGAAGAATATAATTAACAAGGGACTCACCTCGATGCTATTGTGCTACAACAGATCACTACGTAATCCTTTGCTTAGCTCAACAAACCTCTTGATAAAGAGTTGCTCTTCAACAAATGTCTTTACTAAACCATTGGGTTTAGCATACCAATGAAAGTAATCCTACTAGGCTACTAGAAGAAGCCTTGAAGTGTGCTATATGCCTCCTTAGGTTTCTCGCGCCATCAAAGCTTTTGAAGGAAGTGACATGAAACCCTTGTGATATTGAATTGAATGAATTCCTCCGGGTAGGGTCTACCCTTTGGAATCGATGATCCTCCTGAGCTTGAGCCAATGCTTCCTTCACTTGCTGGTCAACCATGGATATGATGTATTTTTCTTTTATGGAGGTACTTTCCACTACCTTTCTATACATGCTAGTGCTACCTTGCTCAGCGGAGGTAAGGTCTTGGCGGGTCCAAGACATGCACTAACTCCAACTGATGTATAGTAGGATGAACTACTAGGGCTTATTTTGGGAGTATTGAAACTCGCTTACAAGTCCTCAAGCTATACCATCCTATCTATCACTCATCTTTTTTTGCTTCAACTAATATAGGAGGTGTTGTGGCGTTGGCTATGTCTTCTTGATCAACATCATCACCTTCCATCTTTCTTGCTCCATGAGGAGAGATCTCTAGTATATACCATACAAACTCCAGTTGTGTATCCCAATAAGTAATTTTCCTTGGGATTGAAGGCGACCTTCTCCTCATCGGCCAATTATAACCCAGAATCTCCTTCTTCTCTACAAGATGATGTTCTACTATCTCCTCGAGAGAATGAACAATCGAATGAGAATAAATGATCTTAGTGGTGTGATCATTGTTATGCAGAGAGGCACCGGACCTACTTCTTGAGTCAATCTTGTTAGGATTGTACTCATTAGAGGAGACATACTCATTTGTCACTACCTATGAAAGGTGACATTCTTAGGAGGTTCCACTATCATTAATGCTGGCTATCATTTACTACCTCTATAATAGCTATTACCATCTCCATGTCTGTTGTCTTGGCGAGTTGGTGAAAGGATGACCATTATGCTTGAGGTCGCCACTCCCTTCACACCACCAGGGGTAGAAGGTTGAGCAGAGAGCTTCGACCACCAATAATAAGTGGTGTAGATAGAGAGGATCCCTCGACCATAGCTAGATCACCAAGCGAGTGCAGCTTCTCTCCATATGACTTTCATGGCCTTTGATGGAACTAGAGATGTTGTGATGTGGGCGGTGATGGCGGGGGGTAGTGCGTGTGGTGGAGAACTACCAACTCTCTATGAATAGGATCTCCTCTTGTGATGACGGTCCTAATAAGTAGGATGTTATGTATGATCGGTCGTCTTGAGCTAAAATTAACCAGTCGGCTGCGGCGGAGACTAAACCTCCACCACTCCTACTAGTAATATGAGCGATGTATGGGCCTCTTTGCCCTCTCCATTAATATGTTTTCCCACACTATGGGGATGATAGATCTCGAGAGAATATTTAGTTGTGAACTCAAACATCCATATGCTCTCCACAAACATGGCGCAAGATTGATCGAGAGGCGGCATACGACCTCCACTACAGTGGAATGGGCGATCTTTGGACCACTAGTGGAGGTGATGTGTGAATCCGTAGCATCCTCTTTGTCTTACCCGGTGAGAGGATGATACTATTTTATATAACCGTGGTGAAGTCAAAATAGAAACTCCTCAACAAGCGAGCGGGTCGCCTCCATCTCCCTAGTAATGTGTGTGATATGCTTGAACATGCATTTTTTATTCCTTCATTGTGTTCTAGTAGGATGAGAGAGTGAGAGCTAGACCCATACTCAAAAGTAGGGGAGGTAATCCGAGATTAGGGGATACCCTTAGGTGATGAGAGCATGCTAGCCTCACTAGAGGCGGTTGAAAATCACGGTGCACTAAAATTGGGGTTGGTGTTGGTACTATCACTACTAAAGTTGGTGAGATTGCCACTAATTTCCTCTTCAACAAGGAGATGATGTGAATCAGGTAGATCAATGATGACCGCTTACGCCACCACCCGTCCTACGAAAGTCATGAGGGGAGTGCCCTCACATGTAATCATCACTCCCTCAAATCCCTACCAAAATGGATAAGGGGTGTATGATCTAATCAGGGAAAGTTGGCTAATCCAAGGCCAAATTATGTCATGAGGGAAAGTGAATACAAACTTCTACGATCCTACCATTTAGATCAACTTCAAAGATTGAAAAATTGAGCTGTAGCTGTGATGCTAAGAATCGCTATATAGGAAATAAGCTTAGATCAAATTTCTATTTTTGTTGATTTTGAAATCAATTGAAAATTTGAACCCACATCCAACATCTTGGAAGTGTTAAGTGGGGTTCAAATGGATTAAGAGGATTTAGAAATTTGATTGAAATGAAGAATTTTGAATATGAATCCAACTTCAACAAATTTGGGCATGTTGAAAAGTAGATTCAAATATTTTTAGAATGATTCTTCCATAGATTCATGTTTGTTTGAATTTAGATTTTGATTTAATGACCCTTTCCTTTAAAAAATTTGAGTATGTTAAAGTAAGGGTCAATTGATTTTATTTTGATTTGGTGTTTTCACTTACTTAGCAAATTTGGGTATGCTAAGTGAAGTGTTTAAAATAATTATTTCTTTTTTTTGTGAATTGTTGTTTGATTTTGAAAATTAGAATTCCCTCTTAGCAAATTTAGGCATGCTAAGTGAAGAACCCAAGTGCCTTTTGTTTGATTTTTTTAAAATAAGATTCTTAGAAATGTTGGGTATGCTAAGGAAATCCTAATGTGTTTCATTTTGTTTTGATTTCATTGAAAGTGGAGATTTTACTTTAGCAAATATGGTATGCTAAAGATGAAGACCCACTTAGTTTTGTGAATTAGAAATTTCACTTAGCAAATTTGAGTATGTTAAATGAAATTCCAAATGATGTGTCCAAAATTTTGTATTTTGGTATTATTTTGAAAGTAGAAAGTTCTCTTTAGCAAATTTGGTATACTAAAGAATGAAGTTCCAAAAGTGCTTAAAATTTTGGTTTTGAATTTGGAGACTTCACTTAGAAAATTTGAGTATACTAAATGAAGTTCCAAATGTGTTTCAAAATTTTTTATTTTGAATTTGGAGACTTCACTTAGCAAATTTAAGTATGCTAAATGAAGTTCCAAATGTGTTTGAAAGTTTTGAATTTGGAGACTTCACTTAGAAAATTTGAGTATGCTAAATGAAGTTCCAAATGTGTTTGAAATTTTTTTCATTTTTAATTTGGAGACTTCACTTAGCAAATTTGAGTATGCTAAATGAAGTTCCAATGTGTTTGAAATTTTTTTGTTTTGAATTTGGAGACTTCACTTAGCAAATTTGAGTATGCTACATAAAGTTTCAAATGTGTTTGGAAATTTTTGTTTTGAATTTGGAGACTTCACTTAGCAAATTTAGTATGCTAAATGATGTTCCAAAGGTGTATGAAAATTTTTGGTTTTGAATTTGGAAACTTCACTTAGAAAATTTGAGTATGCTAAATGAAGTCCCAAATGTGTTTGAATTTTGAAAATATGATTATTTAGTTTTTATTTTGAAAAGAGGACTTCCATTAAAGAAATTTGAGTATGTAGAAATATATGTTAATCTTATTTTTTGCAAATGTGAAATTTTTGTTTTGTGTGTGATTATTGTTTTTTTTTGAAGGCGAATTCCAACTTAATCATATATGGGATATGTTTAAGTGGGATTTCAAATGATATTTTTTTTGGGATGAAATCTTCATTCAATACATTTGGTATATTGAATGTATATGTTCATATATGCTTTTGAAAAATTTAGTTTTATTTGGAAATGAAACTCTCATTTAATAGTTGTGGTATTGAATGGAAAGGTTCATATGTGCTTTTGAAAATTTTTATTTTGATTTTGATTTTGACTTTTGGAAAGATGATTGTTAACTTTATTTTGAAAATGAAATATTTGTCAAAATGAGTTGAAGGAAGTTGTTCATTTGTACTTTGGGAAAAGATTACTAGTTTTATTTTTGAAAATTCTTACATGTAATAATTATGAGAATTGTTAAATGAGGGTGATTAAAAATTATGTGGAAAATATCTTATTATGTGCATTTTTGAAAGAGTGCTTTTTGAAAATCGAGGTTCTTATGAAAATTTATTTTGTCTTTATTATTTTAAAATGAACCTTTTCTTTATCATAAAATGATAAGGATAAATTCTTTAAATATTTTCTTTTTTATTTAGATCTTTTATTTTTATCCATTGGAGAACCAATGGGACTTTTAAGATCGAGGGTGAGGTCCTAAAACTAAAGATGTTGGCTAACTCGACTTAAGAATGAAATAAGCTAAGTGCCAACAGAAAGAAAAGATAGTCTGATTGATACCAAAGTACAAAACCATTATTGATACTTTCACGCGATCATTTACCAAAGATGGAGAGAGGAACCATCCCCAGTGGCGGAAAAATTTGTGGTGAAAAATATTCTTCTTTACATATTTGCCTTCATCTATCCCCTTCCCTTTTGAAAGGAAGGATAAATGAAAATAGAAATATATAAAAATATATATTACCCCTTGTTGGGGAAAAGCATAGATCCAGATGTTCTTATTAAGGTGATGGGTGACATTGAGGAGAGGTGTACTATCTCAAGAGATAGATGTCACCAACCTACATTGGACCTAATCACCAAAATAAAGACTCTAAAGACAATGGGTGCATATGTACCAAAGATTCTTCCCACTTTACATGGAAAATAAAAGTAGTGTTTATTTTAAAGGGGTTCATTAAGTTCCTTATAGGGTAAGCCCCTTTGTTAATTACATCCTAAGGGATGGGATTGCTTAGGAATACGATTAATTTAAGCGATCATTGTCTCCAAAGATTTCACTAGGTAGGACTATCAATTGATTAGTTTATTTTGGAAGATTAAATGTGATTGATCAAAGAGAGGGAGTTATTATCGATGCCAAAGGATGATAAGTAGGAGATGCCCATGATGCTAGAAAACCTAGCAAGCATCTCAAATTATCATATGGTTGGGCTTTACATTTTGAAATTGATTTAGGTTGTTTGAGTTGAATCTTTCATTAGAAATTTACAACTTATGATTCCTTAACAAGATTAAGGAAATGCCTAAGAGGTGAGGAATTATGGTTGTGTCCCCAAAGGGGAGAAGGAACCTCGAACCTAAATCTAAGGAGCTTTGACAAGGGCCAAAAGCACAACCTAAATCTAAGGCAAAATGGGTATTTGGTTTGCCTCCACAGAGAGGACAAATCACCGGCAGCTTGGACTTACAACCACCTAGGGGTGCGCCCAACTCCTCCTGATTTTAAATACATGTAGGCAAGTCATTATGCTTTTGTGCAAGATAGCTATGCTATTGTTTATTTAGAAAGAGACTAAGTCTTTAAACTCACTCCCTAAAGAGACTAGACCATGTAAAGGTATATTCCAAATGACCTAAATCTAATGCAATTCAAATTTCATTTTAATTTTATTTTTGGACAATTATTTTGACTGGGATAATAGGATTCATATGCCTAATGCATGAGAAATAAGATTATTGGCCAGCGGTGAGAAAGGGAGGAGGTGTATTTCCACCATGGCTCTCAAAGGTCAAGCCAAGTTTCTGGCAAAGGTGGAAGCCCTCCAATAAAGAGTGAAAACAATATGAATTTGTTCATGATGTTATAAAAGAAGTACTCATCCAACTAAGGGGTTGTTAATTTTTTTATCTTGATTTTAGCCTAAGCTTTAGGTGAGGTTATGAGTTCTTTATTTTAAGTTTTGAGTTATTATATTTGGTAGAAGATTTATCTTTCCCTAAGAGCTAATTCACATTCAGGCCATACATAAAGCAAAGAAGAAACTAGAAAAGGATGCCATTTAATGCACAAGCTAAACAAATCAACAATTAATTTATAAAGCTAATGTAAAAGAATAAGAGGCCATTGTGGTTTGGGTACCACCGCACAAACCAAAAACAATTTGGGTCCAGCTCTACCCTTATACAACCGGATTATAAATGAATTACATACAATTAAGCTAGGAACTCATTGTTATGTGTTGGCTTAATGAGCCTCATGTTCAATCCAATCAATTTTGATGATAACAAATGAGTGTTTGGATGTTCTAATGAATGTTTTATGTATTTCAGATATATCAATTACTAATTATATATCCAATACATCTCATAATATGTTTGAGGAAATTGCAAGAGTAGAAGAATGAAAGATAGATCAAAGTGGATAATGTGAAGCTCAAAATATAATATTTTATGTTATATGCATTTATTCATTCGCATGAATCAATTTGCTCAAAACTTAACATATTATTTTAATGAGGTTAATTTATATAATTCTCTATCAAATTAACATTCAATTATATGTTCCATACATAGCATTTGAATTGTCAAAATAATAAATGATAATGATTATTAAGTGTAATTATTTTATTTACTTAATAAAATTAAATATTTTAATTTAATTTGATGGTTAAATGATAACTAACATATGTATGATTATATATAAATTATATCATAATATTTAAATGTCACTGTCAAAATTAACAAAATATATGAAATTTTGTATTTTAGCCAAAGTCATTTTATAATCAAGGAATTTATATCGATTTCATCTCCAATGGATTCCTTGGATATTTTCCTTTAATTTGATAGGTCACATGAACTACATTTGATTAAAATTGAATTTATTATGACTTTTCAAATATTAGCTGATTTTAATAATTAATTTATGCTACATGCTTTGAATATATTAAGAGCCATATTTGATTATTTTTACTTTCCTATGTGAATATAAATTTTGGCATAATTCTTTCATTATTTATTTCTTGCCTATAAATAGCCCTAATTCTCTTCATGAAAGCATTCCTCATTAAAATTCAAAATTCCTCCAGCAAATCTAAGAGAAAATTGCTTAGATTTTCCTTCTAAGTGTTCTCCAAATATTGCAAGATTAAATCCTTGGTAGGAAGCTTCAACATCTTCAACTAAGCAAGCTTTCTCAAATTACTTGAGTTTGTTTTCTTGATCTCAATCCTTTTTTAGTTGTTCATGCTATTTTCACCATCTCTTTAATCTTTCTAATTTATACTTTTGGTAGATTAGTCTTTGGACATTGTTTTTCACATCAAAGTTTCTCAATCATCTTTTTTTATGAAAAATTCTTGTGATAGTTTGTAGGATCTATTTCCACTTGTTGAAATTTTTAACATCCTACAAATTTATTTTGGTTTCTTGAAATATTTCTTCATTAATCTCATTTTGAAAGATTATTTATTCTTAGATCTATTTGAGAAGTATATTTTAAGCATTTTAAATTAAATTATTATGCTGAAATTATTTTCATATTTGCTAGATCTCTCTTTTTAATAAAAAAGCATACTATTAGATCTATCATATACTCATTTTATTTAAGTATTTTGTGATCATTATGTTTAATTGAAAGAATCTTTTTAGTTAAAATAAAACAAATTATTCCTTGCTGAAATTTATTTTATTGTGAAAAGAATATTGTGAAATTATTTTGAAATAATTTTATATTAGTCTACAAATTGTAATAACATAAACATCTTAGTAAGATCACTTTAAGATAATTATTTTATTATTTCTTATCAATATTAAGTGATCATTTTACCTTGCCAAAATTTTTTAAGTGATCATTTGTAAGTTGTGAGATCATTTTTGAATTGGATAGCTTGGTATATTTATGAGAAATTTATTTTATCAAAATTTATTATTTTGTATTTTTCTTTTTTGTCTTTGTAAAATTTATATTGGGGTTGTACTTGCCCCTTTGTAAGAGAGTACATATTATTGTAGGGGTTGTACTTAGTTATAAGAGTACTAATTTGTAAGCTATTTTTGCATTTAGTGGATTCCTAGGGGTGGCTAGTGCGACGTAGGCTGTTTTGGGGTTTGGTGAACCACATAAAAAATTGTGTGCCTATTGTCTCTCTTTACTTTCTGTACATTTATTTTCGCATCAAGAATTGTATCTTTTCATTATAAAATCAAAATTAATTTTCTACAAAATTTAAAATTTAAGATTTATGTTTTAAAATTTTCGTCCAATTCACCCCTCTTGGGTGCTATAGTGACTCATAATTGGTATCAGAGCCTAGGCTTTTTTATTTTCTTAACATCTAAGAGTAGATCTTTTCACTATGGCATAAGATTTTCAAAGGGTTCACTACCGGAGGGACAATCCACTCATAGACCTCCACTTTTAGATAGTGTACCATTTGATTATTGGAAAAATAGAATTAGTATATTTTTAAGAAGTCAAGATGCGATGTGGTATATGTTGACACATCAATATCATACACCACAGTAGAAGTAAATGGAATTAAAGTAGAAAAACCTTTTGATGAATGGAATGTAGAAGAAAACTTGATGAATTAAATGCTAGGGCTTGTAATACTTTACATTGTGCTTTATTACCGATGATTACATGAAAATTTCTATGTTAAGTATAGAAAAATAAGTATGTGATAAACTCATTATAACTTATGAAGGAACTAGTGAAGTTAAAGATGCTCACATAAAAGACTTGTTCATGAATATGAGTTATTTCCTCTCCTCGAATCTATTTGATATGTATACTAGATTCTTGAAAATAATTAACACATTGTATTCTCTTGGAAAATATGTAGGAATCAAGACATAGTCTATAAGATTCTTAGATGTCTTCCAAAAGAATGGGAAGCTAAAGTAACAATTATTAGTGAAGCTAAGGATTTATCTACTTATCCACTTGATCCACTTTTGGGTTCTTTGATAGCACATGAACATGTTATTGCTCAAAGGGATAAGATGGATAACTCGACAAAAGGGAGAAGGAGAAAGGAAAAGCCATTACATTACAAGTTGATGATAGTGATGAGCATAACATCTCAAGCTCAGATGGTGATAGTGGTGAGGTGGACATGCTATCCAAAGGCTTGGGAACTTGCTAAGGAAGAAGAATCAAAGGTATAAAAATTCTAAAACTATAAATTTCAAACTAAAAAACTTCCTATAGGTGAAGGGATCATTTTCTACCATTGTAAAAGCACGGACACATAAGAGGTGATTGTCCGAACTTGAATCAAAGAAGAAAAGATTGATGTGAAAAGAAGAAAAATATGAAGGAGAAAAGTACCATAAGAAGAAGAAGGCGGCTTTATGGGCCAATCCAGTTCAAATGAATCAAGTATTTGCTCATCAGATGAAGAGGTCAAGATATGTCTTATGACAAATGCGAGAATGTAACTTAGATTCTCAAGAGGTATGTAATGATATATCTTATGATGAATTAGATGATGCTTTTAATGATTTAATTATTGAATATAAAAATTAAAAGAAAATACAAAACCTTAGAAAAGAACATAAAAATTTAGATATGCATTTTTTTGATTTAAAAATGAATGTGATAATTTAAAAAGTAAAAATACTTCTTTATTAAATTGTTCCTTATATGTAAACTTGAAAGAGAGAATATCTTGTTAAAAGCAAGATTAGAATTATGTTTGAAATAACAAGTTCATTATAATACTTCATCAAGAAAAACATTTAATAAAATTATTTACATCATACACATCCCACTCATATACCTTATAATTACCATGCTAAGTCATATGAAAACACTAATGTTTGTTGCAACTATTATGATAGAAAATGGCATATTTCATTTGATTATTTTGCACATAAATTACAAAACACTAAGAAATCATCTTATGTATGGGTACCAAGAAGGTACAAGCACTACACAAACCATGCATGCTAGATATCTTGCTTCAAATGATGAATGTGGACCCAAACATGTTTGGGTTCCAAAAGTTAACATGTGAGTTTCTTTTGTAGGAATGCCTTCAAAGAAAAATCAAAGAAGGCATGTGGTACTTGGGCGGTGGATGTTCAAGACATATGATGGGAGATAAAGATAAATTCACAACTTTAGAATCAAGTGATGGAGGATTTGTCACATATGGAGATAATGCAAAGGGAAAGATCATTGGCATTGGTTCTATTTGTAAGAATTCTATCACTTTACATAAAAGTTTTTCTAGTAGAAGGATTAAAACACAATTTAATTTCTATTAGTCAATTATGTGATAAAGTTTTGAATGTAGTATTCCATACATCATATTGAATTATAAAAAATAATGAAAATGTTTTGTTAGTAGGAAAATATATAAAAATATTTATGTCATTGATATAGATAGCTTTCATTATGTGAATTTGAATTTACTTTGTTTTAAAAGCACTCATGTTGATATATGGTTATGGCATAGGAGACTATGTCATATTAACATGCACACACTTAATAAAATTCCCAAACTTGATTTAGTAGTTGGATTGCCTAAATTAAATTTTCATTCAAACTATGTTTATGATGCATGTATTTATTGTAAGCATTCTACAAGCTCATTTATAAGTAAAAATATTGTTTCTACTTCTAGACCTCTAGAATTATTGCACATGGATTTATTTGGTCCTATTAGCACAGCTTAGGTGGAAAAAATTATGGTTTTGTGATTGTTGATGATTTCTCTAGATATAATTGGGTTTTATTTGTAACTTACAAGGATGATGTTTTTGGTGAGTTTAGAAAGTTTTCTAAATATATTCAAAATGAACAAGGCCTTTTGATTAATAGAGTTCAAAGCGATCATGGTGGTGAATTTGAAAATAAATTACTTGAGGATTATTGTGATGAACATGTGATTAGACGTAATTTTTTTGCACCTAGAACTTCCCAACAAAATGGAGTAGTAGAGAGAAAAATAGAATATTAATTGAATTAAGTAGATCTATGCTTGATGAGTATAAATTGCCAAAATATTTTTTGGTAGAAGCGATATCTTGCATGTTATGTGATGAATAGGATCTATTTTAGACCAATTTTAAAGAAGACACCCTATGAATTGTTTTGGAAAGAAGCCTAAGGTTGAAGGTTTCATGTATTTGGATGTAAATGTCTTATTTTGAATAATGGAAAAGATCATTTAGGTAAGTTTGATTGTAAATCGGATGATGGTATTTTCTTAAGATACTCTCTTTCTAGTAGAGTTTATAGAGTTTTCAATAAGAGAAAAATGATTGTAGAAGAATCAATACAAGTTATTTTGATGAAAATTTAATTGATCCCATTAGAAATGAAGTGATTTATGAAGAAATTGATAATTTTAAGAAAATATCTTTAGAAGATAATATGGATGATTCATTGCCTAAAAATGGAAATATAATAAAATCATCCAAAGGAACTAATTATAGGAGATCTTTCAAAAGGAGTTATGACTAGAAGACGTAGTAGAGTAGTTGTAGAGCATTCATCATTTTATCTGAGGTTGAACCTAAAATTTAGAAAAAGCATTAAATGATAATTTTTGGATTATTGTTATGGAAGAGGAGTTGAATCAATTTGTAAGAAATGATGTTTATGAATTAGTCACAAGACCCCAAGAACAAAATGTCATTGGAACAAAATGGGTCTTTAGGAATAAGCTAGATGATTCAGGTTGTATTGTTGGAAATAAAGCTAGGTTAGTTGCACAAGTACACACAATTTGAAGGTATAGATTTTGAAGAATCTTTTACACCAGTAGCAAGACTAAAAGCTATCAGTTACTCCTTGCTTATGCTTATTTTAGGGATTTTAAACTTTTTCAAATGGATGTCAAGAGTGCATTTTGAATATATTTATCAACCAAGATGTATTTGTAGAGCAACCACCTAGATTTGAGAGCCTTGATTGTCCAAATCATGTGTATAAATTAAAGAAATCCTTATATGGTTTAAAGCGGGCTCCTCATGCTTGATATGATAGGTTAAGTAACTTTTTGATAGATCATGGATTTAGAAAGGGTAGAGTAGATACCACCTTATTCCTTAAGAGTATAGATGATGATTTGATTGTGGTACAAGTGTATGTAGATGATATATTATTTGGAAGTACAAATGAATCTTTATGCCATGAGTTCTCATCGTTGATGTTTAAAGAGATTGTTATGAGTATGATGTGAGAACTTAATTTTTCTTAGGTCTTCAAGTGAAGCAACAGAAAATGGCACATTCATTTATCAAACCAAGTACACAAATGAATTGCTTAGAGGTTTGACATGAAAAGATTTAAATCTAGTAAAACTCCTATGAGCCCATCTACAAAATTAGATTTAGATGAATTAGGAAAATGTTGATCAAAAAATTTATAGAGTATGATAGGTTCACTTTTATACCTTCTTTGTTAGTAGGCGATATTTTGTTTATTGTTTGTTTGTGTGCTCATTTTCATGCCAACCCAAAGAATCTCATTTAATAGTAGTCAAGTGTATCTTTCGGTATTTGATAGGCACTACTAGATTAGGTTTATGGTATCCTAAAATTCTTTATCATGTGATTTGGTTGCTTATTCGATGGTGATTTTGGATGTAAAGTAGATAAAAAAAACACATCGGCACATGTCATTTTTTAGGATTATCACTTGTGTCTTGGTCATCTAGGAAACAAAATATGTAGCTTTATCCACTATTGATCTGAGTACATAGCCGGTAGTTGTCTTGCTCTTACTTTGGTTAAAGCAATAATTAGAAGATTTTGGTATTAAGCAAAATCACATTCTAGTTCAGTGTGACAATACTAGTGCTATTAGTTTGACTAAAATCTTATCCACTCACGAACCAAGCATATAGAAATTAGACATCATTTTATTATGGATCATGTTTGAAAGGTCATGTTAATATTAATTTCATTAGTAGATATACAAATTGTAGATATTTTTACAAAACCCTTACGAGAAGAACATTTTTGTACTTTAAGATGCATGCTTGGAATGCTAGATCCTAATATTTAAAATTGTATGTATCTTGTTCTCACTTTTGATGTTGTCAAAAGGGGAGAAGAGTAAAATGTTGGTTAGTATTAAGTCTATTTTATGCATACATTTAGGGGAGCAACATTATTCATCTCTTGTGCATAAATTTTTTTTAGAAGAGAGTTGTTTTTTTCAAAAACTATGATGAAAGGTCAATTTGCACCTTCATCAAAATCAATACTCAACATTAGTTTGTCATCATCAAAATGGGGAGATTGTTGGCATAATGAGCCTCATGTTCAATCCGATCAATTTTGATGATAACAAATGAATGTTTGGATGTTCTAATGAATGTTTTAATGTATTTTGATATATCAATTGCTAAGTACATATCCAATACATCTCATAATATGTTTGAGTAAATTGCAGAGTAGAAGAATGAAAGATAGATCAAATTGGATAATGTAAAAAAAATATAATATTTTATATTATATGCATTTATTCATTCGCATGAATCAATTTTCTCACAACTTAACATATTATTTTAATGAGGTTAATTTATATAAATCTCAATCTAATTAACATTCAATTATATGTTTCATACATAGCATTTGAATTGACAAAATAATAAATGATAATGACTATTAAGTGTAATTATTTTATTTACTTAATAAAATTAAATATTTTAATTTAATTTGATGGTTAAATGATAACTAACATATGTATGATTATATATAAATTATATCATAATATTTAAATGTCATATGTCAAAATTAACAAAAATATATGAAATTTTGTATTTTAGCCAAAGTCATTTTATAATCAAGGAATTTATATCGATTTCATCTCCAATGGATTCCTTGGATTTGTTCCTTTAATTTGATAGGTCATATGACCAATGTTTGATTAAAATTGAATTTATTATGACTTTTAAAACATTAGACTTTAATAATGAATTCATGCTACATGCTTTGAATATATTAAAGTCATATTTGATTATTTTTTACTTGCACATGTGAATATCAATTTTGGCAGCATTAATTTAATATTTATTTAACATAAATTATATTTTTTATTGAATATTAAATTATCACATGGTAGCATGAGGTTAGAATAATATATATTTTTGAAATAATTCAAAATAACCTTCATGCCTATAAATAGCCCTCATTTTCTTCATGAAAGCATTGCTCATTCAAAATTCAAAATCCCTCAGAAATCTAAGAGAAAATTTCTTAGATTTTCCTTCCAAGTTCTCTCCAAATATTGCAAGATCAAATCCTTGGTTTGGAAGCTTCAACATCTTTAACTAAGCAAGCTTTCTCAAATTACTTGAGTTTATTTTCTTGATCTTAATCCTTTTAGTTGTTCATGCTATTTTCACCATCTATTTATTCTTTCCAATCTATACTTTTGGGTGGATTAGTCTTTGGACATTATTTTTCACATCAAAGATTCTCAATCATCTTTTGTGAAAAATTCTTGTGATAGTTTGTAGGATCTATTTTGACTTGTTGAAATTTTTAACTTCTACAAATTTCTTTTGGTTTATTGAAATATTTCTTCATTAATCTCATTTTGAAAGATCATTTATTCTTAGATCTATTTTAAAGTATATTTTAGGCATTTTAAATTAAATTATTATGCTGAAATTATTTTCATATTTGCTATATCACTCTTTTAATAAGAAGCTTACTAGCCTACTTAGATCTATCATATACTCATTTTATTTAAGTATTTTATGATCATTAGCTTTAATTGAAAGAATCTTTTTTTGTTAAAAACAAATTATTCCTTGCTGAATTTATTTTATTGTGCCAAAGAATATTGTGAATTTATTGAAATAATTTTTATATTAGTCTACAAATTGTAATAACATAAACATCTTAGTAAGATCTCTATAAGATATTTATTTTATTATTTCTTATCAATATTAATTGAGCATTTTATCTTGCCAAAAATTTTTAAGTGATCATTTGTAAGTTATGAGATCATTTTTGAATTGGATAGCTTGGTATATTTGTGAGAAATTTATTTTATCAAAATTTATTATTTTGTAATTTTCTTTTTTATCTTTGTAAAATTTATATTGGGTTGTACTCATCCCTTGTAGGAGAGTACATATTATTGTAGGGGTTGTACTCATGTATAGAGTACTATTTATAAACTTTTTTTGCATTTAATGGATTTTAGCTAGGGGTGGCTAGGCATGGGCGTAGCGGTTTTGGGGTTTGGCCGAACCACGTAAAAAATTATGTGTCTATATCTCTTTACTTTCTTGTACTTTTTTATTTTGATGCATTAAGAATTGTATATTTTCATTATAAAATCAAAATTAATTTTCTACTAAAACTTAAAATTTAAGATTTATGTTTTAAAATTTTAATATAATTCACCCCCTTCTTAGGTGCTATAGTGAGTCACATTATGTGGGTCTTCAAGCTTCATTTATTCCTTCTTTTTTCTTCTTTATTCTTCTTTTCTTCTTTCTTCTTTGGTTCCTTCTTCTAGATGGTTGGAAGGTGGATGCTCCAAAGACTTTACATGGTGCATAAGATGAGATCTTATGACCAATGTTCATCTAATCCCCATAACAATCATTCCAAAATCCTAATTGCAAAATTTACATGAAAAGGAAAAGTAAATCTAGCTACCACACAAAATAAAGGTTAGCTAAACAAACCACCAAATCCCAAGCATGTATATTGGACTTATCACCCCACACATGGGTGACTAATTCCACGGCCTATTGGACTATGCTTAGGGGTATAAGCACACTGACAAAAAGCATTTATATTTGTATTTATTATAGCCCTTAAGCACAATCCCATGCAGAAAATAATGGTTAGAGTAAGATCATCTTACCATTCATTCTACATACACATCTAACATCAGATTAAAACTTATATCACAAAACAAAAGTAAGGATCAAACCATGCCCTAACCTAAAGCTAGAAGTGGTGACTAATGTGTGTGCTTTAGAAGTTTGTGTGGTATGCTTAGTTATGGCTTTAAGTTAGAATTTTCTAAGTGTGAAGATGTTTAACTTAGAGGAAGGTTTTATTTAAGTGATTAAGTTATTTTAGGTTGATTTTATTTCATGTTTCAATTAGGTTCAAGTGAATCCTAATTAATTACTATGTTATGAAGAGAAGGAAAGAAGAGAACTTCTCTTTCCCTTAAGTAATTTCTAAGGTAGATTGATATTTTGATTTTATTTAGTGAATGTTTTAATTAAGTGTTTTAATTAATCCTAAGTTTAGATAAACTCTAAACAAACTTATTCAAAAGAAAGAAGACATTTTAAGATTAAGTAAAATGAACTAAATTTATAAAACATACATCACTTCATTTCTTTCCCAACATGTGTAACATGCATATGAATGAGTCCTAAGCATATCTATACAAACAAATGAGAATGTTTAACACACTTTATGATGCATGCTAAGCAATTCATTTAAGAGAATTTGAAAGTTTATGATGCATGATTTTCATTAAGTAGCAAAGGGGTTTCTTATCCAACTTTCACATGAATACATGAATGTATGAAAGACATAAGTGAGTATGATGCCATTGTTAACTAGTGGTGTAAGGTACAATATCTACTTAGGGATACTTAAAGCATTGTAACCTCAATGTTATCCAAGCTAATATACCACTTTCCTTAAATACAAGCATGTGTACAAAAAAAAATTTATGGAAAAGAAAGAATGCAAAAGTTGGTGTTAGTTGATTTATTTTTGTTTATAATTTATATGTGCAAGCATAGGTATCCTTCTTAAGTGATAGTATAGGAATGAATAGGATATAGAATTAGGGAAGTGTTAGGTTCTTTTCAAATGAACCATACACCTTGCCAGTCTATTCAAAAGTATACTAAAGAGAAAGAAGGAAGACCTACATTAAGCTCATCTTTATATTTTACTCACATGAAAACTTATAATTAAGATGTAAGTAACACACACTTTAAGTTTTGATAATTGATTCATATATTTTGAAAATAATTTGAATTTAATAGCGATAATAGTCACTCATATTTTTACTTTAGCCAACACATGCAATTTTGACATAAAGGAAACATTTTCATTTTAAATTTGATTTTGGAAAAGCATGGATGCATGAAACACATGACATACATATTTAACATGTTGGGGAAGAACTAAAGTAATGAAAGTATGTAAACACATTAACTTCAATTATATCCTAAAGGCAATCTTATGAAATAAGAAAGCTTAAAATAAATCAAGTTTATTTAGTATTATTTTTGTTTGATTTTGAATTTGACTTAATTTTGAAAATGTGAGTTGAGTTTGTTGTTTCTAACCCATTCCCACATGTGTTTGATATTTTTATTTAATTTTTATATGATTAAATTCATTTTAGATTTTGATTAGGTTAAGGCATGAATTAAACATGTTAATTAATCCTTACCTATACCACCATAACATAGTTAACCAAATAATTATGAGCCAATGAGATGACATAAAACCTCACAATGAATTTAAATTTGCAATGCACCTAGGAAGAAAAGGCCTAATGCAATTTGGCTCATGATTAATGGTTAATTAAGCTAAGGGGTTTAACTTAAGTAATTTCAAAACACCCCTCACACATATGGGTTGAGTTTTGATTTCCTTAATGGAACTTAGGCTCTTGAACACCTAAGCATCTACCCAAAGTAGATTAATTAAGTTGGAAGGTTTTAGAATTTTAAGATTAATTAAGATGGTAATTAATGAATTATCCCTTAATTAAGAGAGATTAAGAGAGAAAAGGGGTTTAGGGAATAGCTTGAAATTCCCAAAATTATTCCTAAACCTCTATTCACTGAATTAGACCTTAATCAACTTCAATGAGGGATTAAAACACTAATCAAACACTTAATTATCCTTAATTACATAAAGGTGTAATTACTCCCCAATTAAGCTACCAATAAATCCCAAGAAAATTAATGAAGTCATAAAATATACTTAAGAAGTTTGAGATTAATTGGTGGATTAATTAAGGGTGTAATTAACAAATTAAAATTTCACTAAAATCTAAAATTAGAAAGATACAATTCAAAATCTATAAAACCAATTTTACAATATTCTAGATTGAATTATCTTTTAGTGGCAATTTACCTTATATTTTTTAAATTTTTATTTAGATAGATATGAATTTTTTGAACTTTAGAGGATTAATTAGAATTAAATAAACACTAATTAATCCCTTAATCCAATTGCCACACAACAGCTGACTGGATGCACTTTCCATGCATCGAGCGGCAGTGGTAATTAACATCCGCGTCATAGCGCCGTATGTGGTGGGCTATGCTTTTGTATCACCATTCGATCAAGGATCAATGGCTAGGAATTTCGAGGTCTTAAAGGATAAAATCAAATATAAAATGTGCATTTAATCTTGGCGTCCATCCAAAATGTGGATGTATGGCGAGAGAACTATCCACACAAAACGTGATCCATGGGGACCATCCATGTTCTAAGCTTTGATAAGCGATTGAGTTTAGATTGGTATGAATCTTTGCACACACCACTAACCTAATGGTAATCACATCTAACGGTTGAAATCTCATGCCATTAAAATTTATTTCACAAGGACCAACACACATTGAGTTTAGTGATAAAAAATGTCTAACCTCAGAAGGTGATCACACTAGATTCCCTTGGAGGCTTCAGTTGAGGCGAAGGCTGTGAAAGTTTTAGCTTTAATGTTAAGTGGATAGCTCATGGACCAACCCCTCCTTAGCTTCCTTGTGTCTTTGATGGAATTAGATCTCCCCTTGCCTTTGGAACTTGAGAGAGAGCTTGGGCAAGCTCAACTTGGCCCTCGGGAGTGTAAATAGAATTTGGTTGAATTGGGTGTAGTGGAAGTTTTCAAATCAATGGAGCTCCCCTATTTTCACTTGAGGAAAATGGACAATGGAAAATTCAAATTCCTTTTAGAGAGCATGGATCACTCAAGAATGGTTCCTATGACTCTCTAACATTCAATCAATTAGCCTTTATTAGAATTAGAGTGGATTAGGGGAGTATATCTCCCCCCAGGCAATCGGATGGCGAAGCTCTACTTGCCATTTTGATCCAATTGACCATAGGCATTAGGTTGTTTGGTCATTAGAAGCTTGCACATGGTGGGTTTGGGCTGGGGTGGAGTGGTAACCTCCATGTGCTTCAAATTAAGTGGGAACATGATTCCCATATGGCCAATTTGAGCCATGTGCTCATTTTGGCCTTGGGTGAATTTGGCTGACCCAAACCCAATTGGGTTGGGTGCACCTCCATAGGGTCTACTTGATCTATTAGGAAAGTATTAAGTAGGTATGAAGAGGAATTGACCAAATTCCCCATGGATTTGACCAAAATTTGTTCTATGTACTAGGGGTAGAATGGTCATTTGGCTGATTTTGAATTTGGATATGTTGGGTATGTTGAGAAAATAGGTTTGGCCAAGTTTCATTAGATTTGGAGTTCATTAGGTATGGTTTGGCTCATGTTGACCCATTTAGGTCAAAATGGGTCAACTTGGTCAAGTTGACCAATTGGTCAAATTGGGTCAAACCAAGGGTTGGGTCAAGTTCATATGACCATTTGGAATGTTTTGGCAGCTTTGGTTTGATTCAATTTGGTTTAGGTTTGAATTTGGTTCATATGACTTCATTTAGGTCAAATCGATCAAGTTGACCAATTTGACCCATTTGACCTATTTGAGCTTGGTCATGGGTAGGTTTAGGTTTTGTAGTCATATGTATTGGATTGGTATCTTTGTTTCCAATTAATTTTGGTTAAGTTTGAATTTGGCTCAACATGACCCTTTAAGTCAAGTTGGGTTCAAGGTCAATTGCTGGAGTTAGGTCTAGTTGGCCAATTGAGGCTTTGGTCAAGTTCAACAAGTGATTTGTAATGAACTTGACCCATTGGTTTCAATCAATTTGGCTTAGATCAAGTTTTGACACATTTTGACTTTTTTAGGTTAAGTTGGGTCAACTTGGGTCAAGTGGGCTAGGTTATGCTCAAATGTTGACTTGGTCAAGTTCAAACATTGGTCGAATGAACTTAGATCAATGGTTTCAATCAATTTAACCTATGGTGGATTTTTGCTATATTAGGTTTCATTTTGGCTAAGTGTTGACTTGGTTAGTTAAGTTTGACTTGGTTTGACCCAATTTGGAGATTGATCATCTCATGATGATTGTTGATCATGATGAGAGGCATAGGTGAGTTTGATTCTATCCAATTTGGTTAGGATTAGAATTTGGCTCATAAGGGTACTTTAGGTCACTTGGGTCAAGAGCCTAAGTGGGTCAAATGGCTTGATCAAAGCTTTATTTGAGTTTGATTGAACTTGTATATGGACTTATGATTGAAATATAAATCCATTTGCAAGTGGTTTGAAGTCAAATGGGTTTTGATTCATTTGACAATTTCATATTCAAAGGAAGAATATGAATGGACTTGGCTTGATTTTTGAATTGAGTTTTGATTTAGTGATTGAGATTTGTATTTATATTTGGATTCATGATTGTATGATTGATTGAATCATGAAGGAAGATCAATAGTTGGTTAGATTTGAAATTGATTTTGGATAAGTCCTTTAAGAGGAATTTAAATGACTTAGGAAATTTTGTAGGGATTTGAATTTTGGATTTAGATTTGATTGATTTATATTTTTATTTCATTTATATATGTGAATATAAATGAGGATATAAATGAGTTATGAGAAAATTTCAAGGATTTGATTTGATTTGATCATGATTTATGCTAAGTCTTTAAGAGGAAGTTTAAAGGACTTAGGAAATTTTGGAGTTTTGGATTTGATTTTTGATTTTAGTTTGATTGATTTATATTTATATTTCATTTATATATGTGAATATAAATGAGAATATAAATGAGTTGTGAGAAAATTCCATGAGTTTGAATTGATTTGATCATGATTTTGGATAAGTCCTTTAAGAGGAATTTAAAGGACTTAGAAATTTTAGGTAGGGATTTGAATTTTGGATTTAGATTTGATTGATTTATATTTATATTTCATTTATATATGTGAATATAAATGAGGTATGAAAATTTCATGAATTTGGAATGATTTGATCATGATCTAGGCTAATTCTTTTAGAGGGAATTAAACACTTAGATGATTTTGGAGTTTGAAATTTCATTCATGGGTTTCAATCATGGATTTCAATTATGGACTTCAATCATGGACTTCAATCATTGATTTCAATCAGATTTCAATCATGTGGCATTGATTTGTGTTTGGAGAAAATCAATGAGATTGATTTGGAGTTTGACTTAAAGGAAGGGGGTGAGGAGTGGTTCAAGCTAGGGGTAGGTAAATTTTCCTAACACCCCTAAGGCATGACCTATTCCTATGGATAACTCTTCTAAGTCTCTAGGGGCTAGGTTGAGTGTCCACCTATTCACTAGATGTGTCTTAAGACTAAGGAACTCTTAAAGTCTAAGAGAAGCCCTATGTCAGATGGAAGGGTTGAGAGCTCATTCTAAAAATGAGGTCAACAATAGTGTATATAATTGTTTGATGTTATGTTTACATTGTGCATTAGTACAACATGCTTTTCATAGTTTTTAAATGATTGATGCTTTAATGTGTGGCTTAGATATGATTAGGCTCTTAGGATAAAATAACTTTTCTACCCAACTAATCACTCATAACTAAATTTTAAACAACTCATAACCTCATCATAAAACCTAAGGCATAAATAACATAATTAAAAGATTTAGCAACCCCTTAGTATATGGTTGTATGTTTCACATCATGCATGCATATTCTTTCTCTCTTGAACATGAAGGATCTCCATCTTTGCGAAAGGAATGCTTTAACCTATGAGGCATCCCTGTGGTGGAGACACCTTCTTCTAGCTGATTTGACCCATAACCTATTTCATCATGCATTTAGGCATAAGAAATCCTAAAGCCTCACAAATGGTCTGCCTAAAATGAAATAAAATTTGAAAAGATTTTGCATCTATATATTAAGTCATATGCTCATACCACTCATGCTCTAGTCTCTTAGGGAGTGTGTTTAGACTTTAGTCTCTTTCTAATTAAATAACTACCCTATCTTGCAATTCATAAGACCTGACTACATGATTTTAAAATCATAGGAGTTTGTTGATGGCCACCTATAAGTCTATAAGTGAACAATTTATTCTCTCTGTGGAGGTAAACCCTTATGTCTACCTCGCTTAGATTAAGGTCATGCTTTACATACTAAAGCTCCATAGATTTAGGATCCAGGTAGCTATTTCCTTTGGGCTATGAGCATAAATCCTCACCTCTTGGGCATTCCCACAACCTTGTGTTGGTGGATTATAAGCCCTAGTAATCTAATTAAATTTCAACTCAAAACATATAATTCTCCTCACTTCAAAATTATAAAGCCCAACTATAGGATAGATTGGAATGCTCACTATGCTTCCTAGTATCATTAACATTTCCTACTTATTTCATTTGGATTCCAAAATAAGTCTTCTCCTTGAACTTTCCCAATTGAATTTTCAAATACAACCAATCTTTTGATAGTCTAACCTTGAAATCTTTGGAGATGATAATTATCTACTTTAATCAAGAGTATTCTTAGAAATTTCATTTCCTAAGATGTAATTAACTAATTGCCTCCATAGGAAACTTAAGAACCGTTTAATAGAAACCTTGCTTTATTCATCAATATAAAGCGGGAAAAATCTCTCATACATTTGAAGACCCATCATGCCTTAGGAGTCTTTATTATGTGATTAGGTCCATTGTAGGGTGATGCCTTTATCTTTGAGATAGTATATCATACCTCAATGTTGTATCACCTCACCCCGCCACCCTATACATCCAAAAAATAAACACCATAAGGCCCTCGCTTTGAATCCTCTCAACATCATCCTTTCTTTTGGAGTTTGAGATGTCGATCCTCAAGTAAAGGTTCTTAGACTCATAATGTTGATGATACACCTTGGTCAACCAGAACTGATAGCTTGTATCAACCAACATCCATTGTAATGTAAAGAGGTGGTTGTGCTCTCGCCATCCCTAGGTGTAAGTCTTCATCGCTGAATGTAACTCCTAAGATGTCCTTCGAGTGGCATGCCTCTTTAGTAGTCACCGAGCTAAGCATATCTCTAGATCAAGTAAGGCCTTGATTAGAGATTCCCTCATCTCTTTGGATAAGATAAGGGCATCATATATGCTTAACTTAGTGCAAACTTTCTAAGGTGAGCTAGACATTGTAATCAAATCCGCTTGGTCCTCCACAAGCATATCCATGGGTGGAGCATCCTATGGAGGGGCTATCTATTCACGAACCAATGACTTGCTTACCCTTATCCTAAAGTGCTACCCTAGAGGTAGAACTTTGCCGCCTAGGTTGACTTCAGTGACTCCTTGGAATGATGAGCTTGTGGAAAGTTCTATCTTCATCACCCATATCTTCTCCTATGGGATCCTCAAAGTCCTTGACTCCAAGTCAATCTCAAGAGGTGAGATTGATTGAGAAGGATAGACTCAAATAAAAGGAAAGGATCAACTACTAGAGCAATTATTTTTATTTAGATTTAGAGAGCTTTCAATTGGAATAAAATTAAGACCACTAAGTAGACAATATATAAGTAGAATCTTTCTTCATTAATTTCTTCGTGGAGGTACATGATATAAATCAAGTAAAGTAGATTAAGGATTTAGTGCCTTTATCCATAGATACAATGCCCTATCGAGAAGAGGAGCTAGAAGAAGAGGTGGTAGCTACAAGGGAGGGAGTATTGGACTCGATGTGGCTACACTAGTGGACTATCCCCGGCAAGTATGGTGAGCTTGTTACCGCATGTCACCCTCCCCGAAGTTGTCCTTGCAACTAGCAAACCTTCTTTGTTGGAGGTTTGAGCTACTTCAAGCACCGAAAGGAAAGCTTCTTGATCTTAGAAATGATCTTCATAGAGGTTCGAGATAGGGAGATATCCTAACCTTCTTTGGTCTTAAGAGGATCACAAGTATCCCCAAGGATTACTCTAACATAACCGGATGGTTGTTCTAATAAGTATTCCTATGGATAACTATGTCTCTCAACTTGTGCACTTAAGCTAATCCTTAAAAGTTATACAATCCTCTAAGACATGATCTAACATGTGGTAGGGCATACATGATCACTCTTGCCACTTCCCCGCCTCTTAGGCTTTGGTAACTAAAGTTGCTTTAAGATATTCTTAAAGATTTTCCTAGCTACCTCCCTCTTGAATGAATATGGCTTATTCAATCTATCGGCAAGAGTAGGTGGAAAGTTGCTACCGATGGATATGCATATATTGGGTAGGTCGAGGTGGTGGAAATGGTCATTGTGGGCCGATGGCGGTATGATGGCGAAGTGGTAGAAGAGGAGGTGGAGCTAAGCTCGTAGTCTCATACCGAACTCGGTTGGTGCTTCCTCATCCACTACATAACTATCCCCGGCTTCTTCTCAAACACCTTATGCGCCTAGATGATTGCTGATTCCTGAAAGGGCATTAATTATTTGGCTTTTTGATGGTAATGCCCTTAAGCATGAAGAGGCCATGGATATTCTTGAGAAGAATCTTAATGGCATGTTGGACAGTGGTTCACATTTCATGCTGGTTGCCACCCGAGAATGTAATCAACAAGGACTCGTTGAGTTTCTATTTCTACAATGAGGTCACAATCACCCTCTTGAGCTCCAACAAACCTCTTGATGAAGAGGGCTAAACTCAACAAAGACTTCACCAACGGTTGTGTACCAATCAAATGCAACACTGACGCTAACTAAAAAAGGCGTAAGAGGAGTGTGTTGCCACCGGTTGCAATAGCCAGATCTAAAGTTTAAATGTGTATCGGGTTTCCGCCATCAAAGATCTTGAAGGATGGTGGAACAAAACCCTAAATAAAATAAAAACTAAATAAAACCTAAACCTAAAAAATAAACCTAAAAATAAAACCTAAAAAAAAAAATAAAAATAAAACCTAAACCCTAAACTAAAAAAAAACCTAAACCTAAAATAAATGAAATAAAATAAACATAAACCTAAACTAAAATAAACTAAACTAAAATAAATAAAACCTAAACCTAAACCTAAAATAAACTAAACCTAAACCCTAAACTAAATAAAATAAAATTAACTAAAAAACCTAAACCTAAACTAAAATAAAAACCTAAAAAATTAAAAAAATAAACCTAAACCTAAACCTAAAAAAATAAAAAATAAACCTAAACCTAAAAAATAAATAAACTAAACTAAAAAAAATAAACATAAACTAAACATAATAAACATAAACCTAAAATAAACTAAAAAAACC
Source organism: Cymbidium sinense (assembly GCA_021442155.1). Classification (NCBI taxonomy): domain Eukaryota; kingdom Viridiplantae; phylum Streptophyta; class Magnoliopsida; order Asparagales; family Orchidaceae; genus Cymbidium; species Cymbidium sinense. The sequence goes on from CM038216.1 coordinate 100,614,930, forward strand.
TAAACTAAAATAAATAAACCTAAAATAAATAAACTAAACTAAATAAAATAAAATTAAACCTAAATAAAATAAAAAAAAAATAAAATAAACTAAAATAAATAATAAATAAACTAAATTTTTAAACCTTTATTTAATTATTTTTTTAAAAAAACCTAAACCTATACCCTAAACCTTAAATTAAACCCTAAACCCTACAACTAACCCTAAACCTAAACCCTAAACTAAAACCCTAAACCCTAAACCCTAAACCCTAAAACCCTAAACCCTAAACCCTAACCCTAAACCCTAAACTAAACCCTAAACCCTAAACCCTAAACCCTAAATAAACTAAACCTAAACCCTAAACCCCTAAAATCCTAAAATTTAAAACCTAAACTAAACCCTAAACCCTAAACCTAACCTAAAACCTAAACCTAAACTAAATAAAACCTAAAAAAATAAAATAAATAAAAAATAAATAAATAAATTAAAAAATAAAATAAAAACCTAAACTAAAACCTAAAATAAAATAAACTAATAAAAAATAAAAATAAATAAATATAAATAACCTAAACTAAACTAAAAAAATAAACCTAAGAATAAAAAAACCTAAATAAAATAAACCTAAAATAAACCTAAAATAAAATAAAATAAATACTAAATAAAACCTAAACTTAAAAACAAACCTAAAAAAAAAAACCTAAAAAATAAAAAATAAATCTTAAACCCTAAACTAAAAAAACATAAACCTAAAATAAACAAATAAATAAACATAAACCTAAAGTAAAATTAACTAAACTAAAATCAATAAACCTACTTAAAAAAACTAAACATAAACCTAAACCTAAACTAAATAAAATAAAATAAACTAAAAAATAAACCTAAACCTAAACTAAAAAATAAAACCTAAAATAAAACCTAAAATAAAACCTAAACCTAAACCTAAAACAAAATAAAACATAAACTTAAACCTAAAATAAAAAAATAAAACTTAAACCTAAAAAATAAAATAAAAATAAAACTAAACTAAAAAAATAAACTTAAACCTAAACCTAAACCTAAAAAATAAACTAAAATAAAAACCTAAACTAAAATAAATAAACCTAAAATAAACAAACTAAACTAAATAAAAAAATAAAAATAAACTTAAAAATAAAAAATAAAATAAACTAAAATGAAATAAACTAAACTAAGTAAAAAATCTACTGCTTTAATTAAAAAACCTAAACCCTAAATCCTAAACCCTATACCCTAAACCCTCCTAAACCCTAAAAACTAAACCTACAACACTAAACCTACAACCTAAACCTAAACCCTAAAACCCTAAACCCTAACCTAAACTTTAAACCTTAAAAGCATAAACCCTAAAACCTAAACCTAAACCCTAAACTCTAAACACTAAACCCTAAACTCTAAACCAACTAAACCCCAAACCCTAAACCCCAAACCCTAAACCTAAACTAAAGTAAAATTAAAAGAAAACCTAAACCCTAAGACCTAATAAACCTAAACCTAAAAACCCAAAGAATGGGTAACCTTGATGATGTGAACATCACCACAACCAGTCCCTAGATCTAGATGGAGGTGAAGGAGTAGGCAGAAATTATCATTATGGTGGTGGGGATCTGGAGCAGCTGGATATGGAGGTGGTGGTTGAGTTGTGGTGGTTATGGAGACAGAGGAGATCGGAGGTTACAACCGTGGTGGTGGCAGGGAGAGATCGATATGATGTTCGATCATGCTACTGAGAGGTCAGGTGGTTCGATGGGAATCAAGAAATTGAAGAACTACCGATCCGACTGTACTTATGGAATTATGTCTTTATAGTAGAGATGGTTCTAGTTATCTAGGGTTTTGATTTGCTCTATGCGTGCTCATTTTTTATCTATGTCATCATTTGTGTCTTAGAAAACTTGGTGTGTTACTTGGTTGATGAAATCAAAAGAAGAAATATTGAATCTAAATTTGATCTATTAAAACCAAAAACCTAAACTATAAATTAAAACCCTAAACTAAACCTAAAATAAATCTTACCCTAAACCTAAAATCCTCCTAAAACCTAAACCCTAAACACTAAATCCTAAATCCTAAACCCTAAAACCCTAAACTAAACCCTAAACCCTAAACCCTAAACCCTAAACCCCAAACCCTAAACCTAAAAACTATAAACCCTAAAACCCTAAACCTCCCTAAACTTAATCATAAACCTACATCCCTAAACCTTAAACCTAAACCTAAACCCTAAACCTAAACCCTAAACCTAAACTAATCTAAAACCTAAATAAACCTAAAATAAACTAAACCTAAATAAATAAAATAAAATAAAAAACCTAAACTAAACATAAATAAAATAAAATAAATAAAACTAAACTAAAATAAAATAAATAAATACTTAAACTAAACTAAAAAATAAAACCTAAATAAAAAAAACTAAAATAAACATAAACCTAAACCTTACAAAAAAAAACCTAAACCTAAAATAAACCTAAACTAAAATAAATAAAACCTAAAAAACTCTAAACTAAATAAAATAAAATAAACTAAAACAAACCTAAACCTAAACTTAAAAATAAAACCTAAAAGTAAACCTAAAATAAAACCTAAAACCTAAACCTAAAAAAAATAAAATAAAACATAAACCTAAACCTAAAAAATATAAAATAAAAACCTAAACCTAAAACAAAATAAAAATAAAACTAAATTTAAAATAAACATAAACCTAAACCTAATCTAAAAATATAAACTAAAATAAAAAACCTAAACTAAAATAAATAAACCTAAAATAAAAAAATAAAATAATAAAATAAAAAATAAACCTAAATAAAAATAAATAAATAAATAACTCTACTGTTTACTTAATTTAAAACTAAACCTAAACTAAAACTTGAACCCTAAACCTAAAACTTAAACCCTAAACCCTAAACCCTAAATCCTAAAATAAAAAAAATAAAATAATTTAAAAAATAAAAAACACTAAACCCTAAACCATAAAACTAACTAAACCTAAACCTAAACTCTAAACCAAACCTAAACCTAAACCTAAAACTAAACCAAACCAAACCAAATCCCAAAAACTAAACCTAAAACCTAAACCCTAAACTCTAAACCCTAAATTTAAACCCTAAACCTAAACCTCCCTAAAATCTAAACTAAAACTAAACCTAAAACCCTAAACTTAAAACTCATCTAAACCTAAACCTAAACCCATCCCTAGCTCCTAAACACTAAACCAAACCCTAAACCCTAAACCTAAACCTAAACCTGCCTAAAACCTAAAATAAACTAAATAAACCTAAACCTAAAACTAAACCTAAAATAAAATAAACTAAATAAATAAACCTAAAAATAAAACCTAAATAAATAAACCTAAACCTAAAAAACTAAATAAAATAAACCTAAACTAAATAAATAAACCTAAACCTAAACCCTAAATTAAAATCTAAACTAAATAAACTAAACCTAAACTAAACCTAAACCTAAAACAAACCTAAACCTAAACCTAAACCTAAACCTAAACCTAAACCTAAAAAACTAAACCTAAACCAAAACCTAAAAAATAAACTAAAGCCTAAACTAAAACTAAACTAAACCTAAAAAACTAAACCTAAACTAAATAAATAAACCTAAACCTAAACTAAACTAAAACCTAAAATAAACTAAACTAAACCTATGAAATAAAATAAACCTAAAAAACCTAAACTAAATAAACTAAACTAAACCTAAACTAAACCTAAAACAAAATAAAACCTAAATAAATCTAAAAAAAAACTAAATAAAAAAAACTAAAACCTAAACCTAAACTAAAACCTAAATAAACTAAAACCTAAACTAAACCTAAAATAAATAAACTAAATAAATAAAACCTAAACCAAAAATAAACCTAAAAAATAAATAAAACCTAAACCAAAACCTAAAACCTAAACTAAACCTAAACCTAAAAAAACCTAAACCTAAACCTAAAATAAACTAAACTTAAAACTAAAATAAACTAAAACTCCTAAACTAAACCCTAAACCCCAAAAAAACCTCCTCTCATGGTCTGATTTCATTTTCCCCTTCGGCCCTGCCTTGCATTTTTTGGTGGTTTCTTCATCATTCTTGATCAATTTTTTCAATCTGATGCTGATGTGCCTCTTCTATGACTATGACATCTCAAACTGTGCTTACATCTCCCATTTTGGATGATCCTAAGGCATATGATTTTGTGGGGATTCATTAACCCAATGCCATTCCTACTATTAAATCCTTTAAGGATACTTTTTTTGGTAAGAGCTCTACATCTTCACTCGATGACACTAATTTTGACTTCTTTTTTAAGGTATGTGATCATGTGTTGATCTTGATGTCAAAAGCTTGCAAAACCTTTTTACTTTGATTTGCAAATTTACTCTATGGCAATTTGGACAAGATCTAGCTTTTTTTTCATAACCTTAAACTTTTGGGTGCTTTCTCTATTGGCTTGATCGATCCAAGACATACTTTGATTTAACTTACAAATGATTTTGATTATTCATGGGTTTTCTCGTGTCAATCTTAATTTGTCTTTAATTGTAAAATGGGTTTGTTGAAGTGGTCTCCCCTTTTGATATAAAGAGGAATCACCTATTATTCTTGTGTGGTTAGCTCTTCCAAATATGAGAATCCATTATGTTACCCACTAGGTTTTATTTGCTATCGGGGTCTTTTTTTGACAACTCCAAATCGATCGATGTGAGATCTATCTGTTGCTCATATATTAGTTGAACTTGACATATCTAAAACACATCCTAAGGATGTTTGGATTGGATCTAAAAAGTTTGGCTATTTACAAAGGTCAAATTTGAACATTTTCTAGTTTTCTTCTCCCATTGCAAATACATGGTCATGATAATTGAGTGTTTTGTTCTACACCGCATCTTAAAAGAAAATTTTGAATGATCCTAACTCTAAAGTTGCTTGATAAAGTTAAAAAACTATTTTTATGCCTAAAATAACTTAAATAGGTCAGATTTTTTGGAATCTTTGATGTTCTTAATATTGCTAATTGCTTCTCATTCGATCTTGGCAAAGGTACTAATAATGTTGAAAAGATGTTTTTCCCAACAACCTTTCTTTACATGAGAACATGCCTATTTTGGCTAATTCCAAATTCAAAGAGAGGTTGAAAAATGATGATTCACTCTCTAATGAGTCTATCCTTGCTTCTTTCAATAATTGATGAGAAAGAGGATTTAAATGATAACTTGAATGATAACTTGAATGTGGTGCAATTCTTGAGCAAAACACTAATTCTAACATTGGTATTTGTGCTTTGAATTGTATAACTTTTTTTTAGTTTAGATGATTTATTCAATAATAATCTAACATGTACTTTAGAACTCTTGGTGGTATCCCTATTTCTCATCTTAGCTTTGATGATTTCATTATCTTTTGTAATGCTTCCTTTTCATATCAAAAGACTTAAGAAATTTTAAATATTTTTGGTAGAGAAAGTGGTCTTTCTATTAATGAAAGCAAGAGTTGCTTCATTACATCCTCTAAAATTTCTAATAATAAAATCAATCATATCTTAAGAATCACTAACTTTAAACACCAACAACTCCCTCTTAAATATCTAGGTGCACCTCTTTTAAAGGTAAAAAATATCCCATCTTTTGATGAGCTTATCCAAAAATTTCTAATAAAATTTTGGTGTGGAATTTCACTTACTTTCTTTTGGTGGCGCTTACTTTGCTTAAGAGTACTCTTAATTTGATGCCTTTATATCTTATTCAAACCATTATCACTACTAATTCTATCTTAAATAGAATTGATCATCTCTTTAATAAATTTTTCTAGGGATCTAATAATTCAGTTAAAAGGATGCATTGGACTTCTTGGCATAAATGTTGTGGGCCCTGGGTGAAGGTGGGCTTGGCTGAAATCTATTCATGAAGCTATTACTACCTTCTCACATAAACTCACGGTGGAAATTTAGAAAAAGATAGCTTATGGGCTAATTTTATGACTATCTTGCCATGGTAAGCACCCTCTTATCTATTCTTATAAAGTGGGTGACTCCCAGAAAAGGCTTTGCTCCATTAAATGGGAGGCTAAATCCTTAATATCTTGGGGTATAAATTTAGGATCTTCTTTCTTTTGGCAAGACAACTGGATTGGTGGTGGTTCTATTGATGCTTTCTTACCCATTCTATCTGCTACAAAAGTTAACTCATTTTGGCTTAATAACAAGTGGAATGATAGTAAACCAATTTATTCTATCTCTCTTTTGGATAAATTTAGTGATATTCTATCCTTTCCAACAAGCGGATCAAATTCTTTTAAAGCTATCTTATAATGGAGATTTTATTCTTAAAAAGGCTTGGAATTATATTAGAGAAGCTCATACTTCTTCTAATGTATTTATTAAACTTTGGAATAATATCATCCCTATCTTTTATTCTATCCTTACTTGGATAATTCTAAAAACTTCATTCTTGTTGATTCTTTGCTCTAGGATAAAGGTTTTCATTTGCCTTCCAAATGTTATTGTTGTTTTCATATCAAAAATGTTAATCATGTTTTGTCAATGGTGTTATTGCCTCCAAATTATGGTTTTGGTATGATGATCTTTTCATACTAACCATTTCCATGGTTGTCTTTCTTTATATCAAGTTCTTGAAGCATGTTTCCAAAAATTGTGAAAGGTCATATCAAAGTTTTAATTGCCATTACCCTTATTTGGTTCATATGGATGGATAGAAATGATGCTAAATATCATGGTATTCCTATGAATCATAAAAGGATTATTTCTAGAACCAAAGAAAAAAATTCATGCATTATTTAATGCTAATTTAATTTAGTAACACAATTTAGTGGTTGCAAATTTGTGGCCAAAAAATTGGGTCTTTACTTGCACGAGATCTCCTTCTATATAAAAAATAGAATTATATATTGGATAAAACCTTATAATATTATTAAAAGTAAAACCAATGGCTCTGTCTCTAATACATTTATTTGGTTGTGGTAGGATTTTTTTGAGGTAATGTCATTTGTGCTTTTGCTTATCCTCTTAAAACTTGTTCATTATCTATGTTGAATTAATAGCTATAAACAAAGCTATTAACATTTGTTTGCAAAAGGTTTCTTCAATATTTGATTGAAGTTGATGCTCTCTTACTCATTGACATGCGACTTCCACTAAGATGGGGAATGCGATTTATTCTATCTTCTTAATCATACTAGAGCTCTCCTCTCAAGTATGCTTTAATATTTCTCACATTTGGTGTGAAGGAAATGTGAGTATGCTAATCTAGGTACTAAATTAAATGATCTCACTCTTTTGATCATCTTAATTTACCTAGACAATTGAGAGGCTTGGTTAATCCGGATTACCTTATCTCAAAATTAATTTTGCTTTATAATTTTTAGGTTTTCCATGCTTTTCTTTGTGTGCACTTTCATTTGTTGTATTCCTTTGGTGGTTCACTCTCTTGTCTAGTTTCTACTATACTTGGGACATCTCTTTGAGGTGGTGGTACTTTCTCTTTTGTTGGAGAGGTGTTCTCTTTGGTTGACTATTTTATGTAAGGATCTCATTGTCAACATTTTCTTCATGTGATGCCTTGAACTTGTGATGGCATCCTTTTGGGTTATGCCTCTAACTTCTTTTGGTTTTCCCTTTTATTAATTGGTCCTAGTTTTATCTCTGGTTTTTTGGTTGTTGTTTCCTTTTAGGTATGTTTTTTTGGCTATTTTTGGGCCTAGTGGGTTCTATTGTTTGCTACACACTACTAGATGTCTTGGGTGGCTATTATTTGATGGTGCTATCAATCTTTTCACTCTTGAGTTTGTACTAGGCCTTTTGGTAGTTTTTTTGTCTGGTTGGGGCCTTGTTTTCTCCCCCCTGGTTGGGTGTTGGTGGTTGGTCCTCCCTTGTGGGTTTTATCTAATTGGGTGATTACCATTTGTTTCTTGGTTGTTTGATGGGTTCCTATTGGTTATCATTATATGTCTTTCTCTGTGTTGGGATTGCCTCTCTTTAGGGCGTTGTTTCCTTATCGAGTTGCCTCATCTTGGTTTGTTAATTGGTTGATGTGTTGGTTAGTTTGGTTGGTTTTCTTTTGGTTTTTTTTGCTACTTTTAGTAGGGTTTCCCTTTGGTGGATTTTCTTTATTTTGGTTTTGGCCTTATGGTGGTTGGTGTTGTTGTTTTCTATGGTGTCTTACTATCTTTGATGGAGGTATGGGGACCTTTTATTTCTTGTCTCTATCTTGGTTGGGTGGTTGTTATTAGTATTGACCTTATTCTTTGATCCGGTTTGGAATTCGGTTTCTTGTTGCTAGTTGTATAGGCGATGTTTTATTTTTGGTACTTGTGGTTGTCGGTGACTCGGTGGGTTTGTTTCCTATTTATGGTGTCTATGCTTTCGAATGAAAACTTAGCATGCTCTTCCATTTTGTGGTGGTTTTGTTGATGCTACTTCCTTTCAAGCTTGGTGGCCTTTAGTGGGTGATATGTGGGACAACTTTCTCTATTGCTTGGGTTATACTAGAACTGACTTCCACTCTTTGGCGGATTGCCTTCATCAGTAAGTGGGCTATGATGGATAGATGATTTCCCTATTTTCTTTTGGCTCGTAGAGCATATGTGATTGTAACCCTTCTTTTGAAAATCTGGATGCTCACATTTGTGGTTGCCCTTGAAGTCAAGTGAGACTAAGCCTTATTAGAAATGTCTCTTATATTGCTCTTTATTATGTGCTAAAGCTTGATTTTGTCTAGTGCTAATTCAATTTCTAATTGCTTGCAAGTTTCATTTTAGGTTCTTTCGGTTTCAATTTCTAGATATGGATTGTGCAACTCTCAAAATACCTCCGACTCTAGTAGTGGGCTTTGGCTTTTTAATCATGTTTCTATGTATTCTTATTTGTTTTTTGGTCTTTTACTTCTTTTATTTAGTTACCTTGCTTTTGTTGTATTATATAGGAAATTTTTCTCTAGGCGAATGTGGCTCTTTGAATAGTAGTTAAGAGAATTATCCCCTTAAGGACCTTGTACTCCTTTCTTTATGACAATAAAATTCTCCCTCTAGATTTCCTAAAAAAAAAACCCTAAAAAAAACCTAAAACCAATAAACTAAAAAATAAAAAAAAAAAAATAAAAAAAACCTAAACCTAAATAAAATAAAATAAAAACATAAACTAAAACCTAAACCTAAACCTAAAATAAAAAAATAATAAAAAAACTAAACTAAAATAAAATAAATAAAACCTAAACTAAACTAAAAATATAAAACATAAATAAAAAAACTAAAAAAATAAAAATAAAATAAAATAAATAAAAAAACTAAATAAAACCTAAACCTAAAAAAAAACCTAAAGTAATAAAAAAAACAAACTTACACTAAAAAAAAAACCTAAACTTAAATAAATAAAACAAAATAAACCTAAACATAAACTAAAATAAATAAACCTAAACCCTAAACTAAATAATAAACTAAAATAAACCTAAACCTAAACTAAAAATAAAACCTAAAAGTAAACCTAAAATAAAAACCTAAAAAAAAAGATAAACCTAAACTTAAAATAAAAAAAAAAATAAAACCTAAACCTAAAAAAAATAAAATAAAAAAAAAAAATAAAATAAAAAAAATAAAATAAATCTAAATCTAAACCTAAAAACAAACAAAAAAATAAAACCTAAACTAAAATAAATAAACCTAAAATAAATAAAATAAAATAAATAAATAAACCTAAATAAAAATAAAATAATAAATTGAAATAAATAAAATAAACTAAATAAAAAAAACTTAAACCTGTTTGCTTCTTTAAAATAAACCTAAACTAAACTGACTAAAACCTCAAAACCCTAAACCTAAACTCTAACCCTAAACCCAAAACCCTAAATCCAAAACTCAACTCCTAAACCTAAATCATACCCTAAACTGACCCTGACCCCCACCAAAACTACCCTACCAGGCCCTAAAGCCTAAACTAAAGGCTAAAGCTAAACCCTAACCCTACCACCTAAACCCACCCTAATCCTAAACCCTACCCACCTCCTAAACCCAAACCTAAAACTGAAAACCTAAACATGAAAAATAAAATAAATAAAACTCAACTAAAAATAAACCTAAACTAAACTAAACCTAAAAATAAACTAAAATAAAAAATCTAAACTAAAAATAAAATAAACTAAATAAAATAAAAAAAATAAAAATAAAAACAAAATGAACTAAAAAAAAAAGATGGTAAACTAAATAAACTAAACCTAGTTTACTTAATTTAAAAAAATCCTAAATTTTAAATCCTAAATCAAAACCCTAAAACTAACCCAAAACCCACACCTACATCACTAATCCTACAACCCTAAACCATAAAACCCTAAACAAAACTAAAACCCTAAACCCTAAACTAACCCTAAACTCCTAAACCACTAAACCCTAAACCCTAACCTAAACCCCAAACCCTAAACCCTAAACCCTAAACCAAACCTAAAGTAAAATATATAAATTAAAAACCAAACGTAATAAACATAAACTTAAGCCTAAACCCTAAGAATGCATAGAACCTTGATGATAGTCACATCACCAACAACCGTGCTCACCCAGATCTAGTGGTGGAGGCTGAGTGGAAGTGAGGAAGTTATCATAGTGGTGGTGGTGGATTTGGAGGTGTTAGTGGATATGGTGGTGGTGGTCGAGAAATGGTGGATAGAGGTGGGAGGAGCTTTGAGCGTGGTGGTGGCGTGAGGAAGAGATCACGATATGATGGTCGATCCTACACAAGTGGTGGTTGGGAACTGGAGAAATTGAAGAATGGCCGATTAGGTGCTTATGGAACTGTGTCTTTATAGTAGAGACAGTTCTAGTTATCTAGGTTTTTTTGCTCTATGAGTGGTCATTTTTATTTATGTCATCACTTGTGTCTTAAAAAACTTATTGTATCACTTGGTTGATGAAATCAAAAGAATAAATGTTGACTCTAAATTTGTTCTGTTAAAAAAACTAAAAGCCCTAAACTCTAAACTAAAATTTGAACCTTAAACCTAAACCCTAAACCCTAAAAATAAAAGAAATAAAAAAATAAAAAAAAAATAAACCTAACCCTAACCCTAAACCATAAACCATAAACCCTAAACTCTAAAACCTAAAACCCTAAACCCTAAACCCTAAACCCTAAACCTAAACCCAAACCCTAAACCCTTAACCCAAAACCCTAAAATCCTAAACCCTAAACCCTAAACCCTAATCCATAAACCTTAAGCCCTAAAACCCTAAACCATAAACCCTAAACCCTAAACCCTAAACCCAAAACCTACATCCCTAAACCCTAAACCCTAAGCCCCAAACACTTAACCCTAAACCTTAAACCCTAATCCCTAAACCTAAAACCTAAAACTAAACTAAACTAAATAAAACATAAAAAAAATAAAAAATAACCTAAACCTAAATAAAATAAAAAAATAAAATAAAACCTAAACCTAAAAATAAAATAAAATAAAAATAAAACTAAACTAAAATAAAATAAATAAAACCTAAACTAAACAAAAATATAATAATCTAAAAAATAAAAAATTAAATAAAATAAAACTAAATGAAAAATAAAATAAAAAATAAACTTAAAATAAAACTAAATAAAACCTAAACCTAAAAAAATAAACCTAAAATAAATAAAATTAAAACCTAAACCTAAACTAAAAAAAACCTAAACCTAAACTAAAAATAAAATCTAAAATAAACCTAAATAAAAAAAACTAAAACATAAACCTAAATAAAATAAAATATAAACCTAAACCAAAACCTATAAATAAAACCTAAACTTAAAACAAAATAAAATAAAACTAAATTAAAATTAAACTTAAAGCTAAACCAAAACCTAAAAATTAACTAAAATAAAGAACCTAAACTAAAATAATTAACCTAAAATAAATAAAATAAACTAAATAAAAAATAAACCCAAATAAATAAAAAAAAATATAAATAAATAAATAAATCTAAATAAACTAAAGAAAAAACTAAACTATCGATTTACTTAAATTTTAAAAAAAAAAAGCCTAAACCCTAAACCCTAAATCTAAACCCTAAAACTAAGCCTAAACCTAACTAAACCACAAACCTAAACCCTAAACCCTAAATAATAAACTTAAAACCATAAACCCTAAACCTAAACACTAAATCAAACTAAATAAAACCTAAACCATAAACCCTAAACCTTAGCCCTAACCTAAACCCTAAACTCTCCCTAAAACCCTAAACCTAAACCCTAAACTAAAAACTATAAACTAACTAAAACCTTAAACCCTAAACCCTAAATCCCAAAACCCTAAACCCTAAAACCATAAACCATAAAGCCTAAACACTAAACCCTAAACCTAAACCCTAAACCCTAAATAAACCCTAAACCCTAAACCTAAACCCTAAACCATAAAAAAAACTAAAACCTAAACTTAAAGTAAACCTAAAATAAATAAACCTAAACATAAATAAAATAAAAAATAAAATAAAAAAGAAAATAAAATATAAACCTAAATTAAACCTAAACTTAAAATAAAATAAACTAAAATAAAAAATAAAAATAATAAAATATAATAAATAAAACCTAAACTAAACTAAAAAATAAATAAACTTAAGAATAAAAACCTAAATAAATAAAATAAAATCTAAATGTAAAATAAAATTAAAATAAACCTAAAGTAAAATAAAATAAACTAAATAAAACCTAAACTAAAAAAAATAAACCTAAAATAAATAAAAAATGAAACCCAAGCCCTTAACTAAAATGAAAACTAAACTAAAAAAAAATAAAATAAATAAATAAACCTAAACCTAAATTAAAATAAACTAAACTAAAATAAATAAAATCTTAACCTAAACCTAAACCCTACACTAAATAAGATAAAAGAAACTAAAATAAACTTAAACCTAAACTAAAAATAAAACCTAAAAATAAACCTAAAATAAAACCTAAAACCTAAACTCTAAACTCTAAACCATAAAAAGCTAAAACCTAAACCTAAACTAAATAAAAAATAAAAGTAAAATAAATAAAAAACCTAAATCAAAATAAAATGGAAATATAAAATAAAATAAACATAAACTAACCTAAACCTAAACCTAAACCTAATCTTAAACCTAAACCTAAAAAAGAAAATAAAATGAAAAATAATAACTAAACTAAAATAACATAAATAAAACCTAAACTAAACTAAGAAATAAAAACTTAAATAAAATAAAAACTAAACTTAAAATAAAATAAATAAAATAAACCTAAAATTAAAATAAAATAAAACTAAATAAAACATAAATTTAAAAATAAATCTAAAAATAAAACATAAAAAACCTAAACTTTAATAAAATAAACATAAAATAAAAAAATAAAATAAACTTAAACTTAAACTAAGATAAACTAAACTAAAATAAATATAAACCTAAACCTAAGTCGAAAATAAACTAAACCTAAACCTAAACTAAACAAAACAAAAAATAAACTAAAATCAACCTAAACCTAAACTTAAAATAATACCTAAAAATAAAAAATTAAAACATAAAACCTAAACCTAAAAAAAAATAAAATAAAAATCTAAACCTAAACCTAAAAAAAAAAAATAAAACATAAACCTAAAATATAAAATAAAAAAATAAAACTAAACTAAAAAATAAACCTAAACCTAATCCTAAACCTAAAAAATAAACTAAAAATAAACATAAATAAATAAACTAAACTAAATAAAATAAAATATACCTAGATAAAAAAATAAAATAAAATAAACTAAAAAAACTAAATAAATAAACTTATCTACTTTTAAAAATATAAAAATAAAATAAATAAAATAAATAAAAGAACCCTAAACCCTAAACACTAAACCTAAACCTTAAAACCTAAACCCTAAACCTCAACAACCCTAAACCCTAAACCCTAAAATCTACAACCCTAAACCCTAAACCTAAATTACACTATCTAAATAAAAATAAATAAAAACCTAAACCCTAAGCCTTCAAACCCTAAACCCAAAACCTAAAACCCTAAACCCTAAACTCTAAACTTTAAACCCTAAAACCTTAAACCCTAAACCCTAAACCTAAACCCTAAACCCTAAACTCTAAACCCTAAATCCTAAACCCTAAAACCTACAACCTAAACCTAAAACCTAAACCCTAAACCCTAAATTGACCTTAAACCATAAACCCTAAACTAACCTTAAACTCTTATCCCCTAAACTAATCCTAAATCCTAAGAATAGGTAACTTTGATGGAAAGAACATCACCTTCAACTAGTCTCGCCTAGATCCTGGAGGAAGGCGAGGCTAATGCATCACGTGGTTGTGGGGATCTGAGGTGGTGGATATGGAGGTGGTGGTCGAGTAGTGGTGATTATGGAGGGAGGAGGAGCAATGGATTCTATACTGGTGGTGGTGGGAGAGATCGGGATATGGTGGCGATCCCACTACTGAGAGGTGGTGGTTCGATGGGAAGAGATACAAGAATGGCCGACCATGTGCTATGGAATTGTCTTACAGAGAGTTCTACTTATCTAGAGTTTTGATTTCTGTATGGGTGCTCATTATTTATCTATGTCATCGTATGTGTCTTAGAAAACTTCCTACTTGGTTGATGAAATTAAAAAGAAGAAATGTTGAATCAATTTATTCTCTTAAAAAAACTTAAATACTAAACCCTAAACCTTAAACCCTAAACCTAAAATCAATACCAAAACTCTAAACCCTAAACCCTAAACTAAACACTAAACCTAAACCCTAAACCCTAAACCCTAAAACCCTAAACCTAAACCTAAACCCTAAACCCTAAAAAAACATAAACCCTAAAACTTAAAAATATAACCCTAAACCCTAAAACCTAAACCCCAAACCCTAAACCTTAAACCTTAAACCCTAAACTAACCATAAACCCTAAACCCTAAACCATAAACCTTCAATAAAGAAGTCATTAGAGTATATCTAAATAATGTCCTAATCTAACATAGTTATGGTAGCTAAAGAAAATGTCATAAAGAGACTTTCCTTTATTATTAGAGATTTGAATACCATAAACCCTAACCCTAAATCATATTATAATACCATATATTATAGTATAATGTAGCATCATATATTTGAGCATGTAGTGAAGTGTTTTTGGATGTTATAAGATGTTTTGAAATGTTTTAATATATTATAGTATTGTTCCCTATAGTCTATATTAATATAAATCATAAAAATATTGATTTAATAGATTAGTTGATGAAATTTGTTAAACTTGAAGTGGAATTAGTTGTAGTACCAAAGGTGTGCTACTCCACTTGTACTCTAAAAAAGTAAGATTTTATGTTCAAAATAAATATTATATGTTGTAGCATAATATAGCATCATATATCATAATATATTATTCTTGCATTTTAAATTCTTTTAGTATTTTACAATCATGCATTTGAGCCTACACTAGCATTATTTATAAATGTCAATTTAGACATTAAAATGGTTGAATTTGGCCAAATTCATAATATGTTAGAGCATGGCATCATAATATATTATTTCATCTAAAATATGTAAGTGATACTATTAAAATATATAGTTTTTATTGTTTAGATAATTTTATGATTTTTTATCTTAAGCAATCCCTTGTGATGTGATATGAAATATAATACAATATAATATGTTATAGTGTATTATAATATAATGCCATAACCATAACATAGTGTAGCATCATGCATTATAACATACTATTGTGTATTACTACTTATTATTTTTAGCAAATTTTAGTTTGTTATAGTATGATGTAGTAGAGTTTGTATGGTATAATTCATAAAAAATATTTATAGATCGAGATGATGGGATTTGGCCAAATTTAAGGTAAGCTTTAGGGAACATCATGGGGTGTGCTATGGTGTGTTATTTCATCAAGAGAATGGAATTTTGCCAAAAATAAATGTTCATTTCTCAACCAAATTTTATAAATTTTTTCTTAAAGTGATTCATTTTAAGGTGTAATGTAAGATAATATATTATATGAAAGCATATTAAAATATAATATACATAAAATATAACTTCACATATATATGTATGTGGTGTGTGTTACTAAATGTTATTGTACATTTTAGTATGTTTTACTTTTGTTATAATACATTGGGTCAAAACTCACAAAATGTTAATTTGAAGGTTGTCGAGATGGAAGAATTTGGCCAAATTCATGGTACACATCAAAAAATCAACACCAAAATTATGCTATTTTGTACCATTTTTAATAGAAAAATAATAATTTTACATCCAAAATGAACATTGCTCATATTTTAAGGAAAATTTGTTATTTGTTCCTTTTAAGTGATTCTAATGAGGTGTAATGTTATACAATATATTATATTATAGAAATTATAATATAACATCATATATTATAATATAATATAATGTGTTAATTCACACTATAATATGTTTAGCATGATATTGTATAGTTAGTTTGAACTTGCACCATCACAAATCATAAAATGTTGATTTAATATTAAGATGATGTAATTTCAATGAATACATTGTTAGGCTTTTGGTTGGAGTATTAAGGTGTGCATAAGAGAAGAAATAAGATTTGATGAGAATTCCATGTTAGGGACATGGAGGAGATCCACTAGGGATCACACATGCATTGGACATGACATGTGAGGGGTCTATATCGAGGGCATAGAAGAAGAAAATCATTGGCGATAAGATTTGAATTTGATTTGATTATATGATTTTTGGAAAGAAGATCTAGGGGATAAGAATATATAATCCCGGAGATTAATATTGAATCAACTTTAATTTATTTTATTTTAATTGATGTGGAGGCATATAGAGATGGGCTCGAGTCGGGACGGGGTATATGAACCTTCCACTAGGAAGTGTCTTGCTATCCATTGGGATTGATTTCAGCTTTGATTTCATAGATTTTTTGGGGATGTATCCATTGGGAATAAGAGTTTGGTTGGATTTCTTTGATTTAGACTCTATTGGGGTGGTTTAATTTGGCTCCACTAGGGAGGTTGGTTTTGAATTTGATTTGTTTGCTTGACTTGTTTATATATGATTTGGGGCTCTACTAAGAGAAGGGTGTGATTTAACATCACTCAAGAAAATTAGATTGGGTTTAATTTAATTTGAGTTAATGTATGGACCATGTGGATGAACTCACCGAGAAGGGGCTATATCACTGAGCTACCTCGTTCACAAATCCAAAGGGATAGACTACTTATAGAGCTAGCCAACCTAAGGGTTGCCTTTGATGCCAGATAGGAAGAAGGCATAGCAGACTTACATCTTCCAAAGTGAGGAACAACCACTCAGTGACATGTTGGATGCACAACAAATTGAACCCGAGCACATCGAAAGTGAATGCCACTAGGGACTTATGTCAACTCAAAAGTAGATTAATTTTATCTTAATTTCATGTGATTTGATATGGGTTCTTTGGTTTAGTTTGATTTTGAATTGAGGCATATCCACTAGGGATGTGAGCTCGATAAAATTTGATAGATTTAATTTATGGTCCATGTCGATATGGACCCATAAAAAGGACCTATATCAGATGTCCTATCTTAGGTTTACAAATCTAAAGGGATCATCTACCGCCGGGGTAGAGCTAGCCAACTAAGGGGTTTCCTTTCAGATGCAATGGTTGCTAGGAAGAAGGCATAGTAGACTTACATCTTAAAAGCAAGGAACAACCATCAGACCTATTTGGTAGCACAACAAATGAAACTGATTTAAGGGTGACTACCGAGTGAATGTCATTGGGACTTATATCAACTCAAGAGTAGTGATTCCTATAGGGAGTTTTGCTTACACCGCCCAAAAGATAAGATGTCTTCGGGAAAAGGTACCACTAAGGGTGTCCTACTAATCCACAAGTGAATATATATTTTGTTTATATCTTTGCATGGACCTTGTGAGGGACCACACAAAAAAGGGCTATGTTAGCCCCTATCTCAAATTTACTAGACCACCAAAAAGGGCTATGTTAGCACAGGGTAGTGCTACTAGGGAGTTATCCTAATCCCTAGAAAGAAAGCTTATAGGTTTGGCCAACTCAAGGAGAAAGTGCAGACTTACATCCCATGACTGGTGTATCCTAAGGTGAGAACCAACCAACCTAAAGTGTATCCATTAGCATGAGTGGTGTATCCATCATCATAGTGAGAAACAACCAACCTAAGGTGCACGGTGCAATGATCAATCTGGATAGAAAGCATGTAGGCTTAAAACTTTCCAACCGAAATTGATCATCGGATAGTCTATCATCGATGGATGATGCTATCTAAACTAGAGCAATTACTAAGCGAGCCCGAGGAAAGACTGACTTGAAGTAGTTAGGAAGGAAGGAAGCCAGCGTAATTATCCTAAACCTCAAATATACTCAACCCATGAAGGATAATCCATGAAGAAAATATAGTAGACTCACATCCTCTAAATGAAGCCAACATGAGGTAGCTATCGGCCATACAAGTAAGGCCTACCAAACTATCAAGGTGCTCGTCAAGGTGTGTAGTTAAGAAAGGAAAGCATAGAATATTAACATCCTCCAAAGCAAGAAGACCACTGGGTTGACACACTAAGAGGTAGTCATGCCTAGCAAGAGTGAGTGTGAGAGCATTATCTCAACTCAAAGTAGCCCAAGACAAAAGATATTTCTTTATTTTATATGTTTGTCTATAGTTTTTTTCTTATTGTGATTATGAAGGATAGACACCGGGTTCCTTACACCTACCCTAAACACATCATGGAAGATTCAAAAATAAGAATACTTTCAACATGGCAAAGATTGAATTAGAAATCAAATTTTCATTGATGATAATTATTTTCAAACATGACTTATAATAATTCTTAAGTAGAGCCCATTGATTGGAAGCATTGGGCACCCTCTTATGATTAATAAACTGATAAGATCCTCTCTGTAGGCCTTCTCTATGGCAAAAGGGCCTTCCCAAGTGGGTTCAAACTTGCCTCCCATCTTACGCAAACAATTGGACTCATTAGAACTAAAATAAGCTCTCCTACTTGAAAACTCTAGGATGGACCAACTTGTTATGAGCTTGAATTATTTTAGCTTTGTACAACTTGAGGTTTTGTCATGCTGCAGGCCTATCATCCAAACCCTTAAGCTCTTCCTGACAACTTGGCATTATGCTCTATTGTGATCTTGCTACCCACAACTATCCTTAGTGATGGTTGTTGGACTCTAATGGTATCATCTTGGACCCATACACTAAGAAGAAAGATTAGGCCGGTTTCTATATGGTGGGTAGACACAAGGCTTCAACTACTTGCTCATGCTATGTCAAGTGACTTCTTTACAATTTAAATGAGAGTTTTGTTGAAGGCTTCGCTAACCAATTTTCCCTTGGGTAGATGGTAGAATATCTCCAATCCATATTATATCTCGGAAAAAGTTATTAATCTCTTTTGAATGTAGTACCATTATTATATAATTCAATGAGGCACTCAACCTATATACAATATGTTTCCTAATAAATTGGAGCACATGTCGAATGACCTCTAAGTAAAATCGCCTTCACCCATTTGGAAAAGTAGAGTAGCTAAGATGAATGATGACCCTTGGAAGAAAAGGATCAATCGACCCACTATGTTGGTACCCCAACACTTGAATGGCCATAAGGCCAATGTAGGATGTAGAATGTTGGGTGGTTGGTGTAGACCACACCGTGTTTGACATTGGTGGCATCGCCGTATCCATGCAATCTTTGATCATCGATGGTCGAGTATCCTAGACTCTTGAGCTTGTCTTTCATCTGACTAGATTGGTTGGCCAAATAATCCTAGTGTACCTGTCATGATCATACAAGCGCGTCTATCTAAATAATGTAACCATATATGATTGAAAGTCCACCGGTACAAGAAACCATCCACAAGAGCATGGAAAGTGCTCTCATTTGATGGGCTTGGGACTTCTCAGGTTTACCTTTATTTAGGTAATCCATGAATGATTGCCTCCAATTTAACTCCTCATCCTTCTTGGCAATGGTAACTTCCCTTCAAGAGAGTACTTTTGATGAGTTCATCAATAAGGGATAAGACTTGTCTATTTTGGATCTTTATTGATATGGACTCATCCTAGACATGCCAACTCTGGCAAGCTTGGAAAAATCACATTATGGCATTCTCTCTCGAGGAATCTTATAGATGGTAACCTCTAGGATTTGGCCCAACAACTCCATGGTGTACTTATGGTAGTGATGGAGCTTGGGCTTTATAACCTTATAGGACCTAGCAATTTGGTTGATAACTAGCTAAGAATCCTCAAAGATGTTAATTTTCTAGATGCTTAGAAGTAATGAGTAACTCTAAATTGGTAATCAAAGCTTCATATTTGGCTTCGTTGTTAGTGTAGATTGGACAAATAATATGAGAATCTCATCACATCACTGAGTTAAGAGAACTATTTCTACCCGCCTTTCCGAATAGAGATTATGATTCTTCTCCTCTTTGAGAGAAAGCGCACCATAAAGTACATCTCACGCAGGAATGCAAGTATCCCCTAAGTTCATGATTTGTTCATCAAGGAGATCATCACTAAGTAGAGTCGGATAAACCTGGGTGTCGCTAAGAAAATTTGCTAGCCTTATCCTTTGATCGCATGAAAGTTTAAGAAGGTAATGTCAAATTATGAGCTCACCATAGTTCCAACCATCTGACAACATCAATGTTAAGATGGATATAGTGGATTGATCTTAGAGATTAAGTTCACCTTATGAGGAAGAATGTAGTGATGTAGCTTTGGGATGCAAAGATTAAAGGCAATGCTTCTCAATGGGTCATAATAATTAGCCTCGAGGGATTAGATGACCGAGGTACTAGTATTTTCCTTCCTTCATCATTGGCTTAGGCCAACAAATCACCAATGGAGTCATCTAATGTAGTATGAGGAGCCTGATAGGGGCTACTAGAATCGAGGTAATGCTTGATGTCTTCAAGGCGTGCTCACACTTGTCATACCACTTAAACTTGGCATCTTTTTGACAAGTGCTAAGAATGGTTGTCATCTTCCGATAAGTTGGATATAATGCATCTTAGATACACCAACTACCTTGGAATGATCTGAGTTGAGTTAAACTTTTAGGTGTGGCATTTCTAATATCTCCTTGATATTCTCAGATTGATTTAAATTCCCGTGTGGACAACAAACCCAAGGAATTTCCTTGAAGCTACTTCAATGCACACTTGGGGTTCTTTTGAGGTTAAATTATCTTAACCGCTTTGAAAACTACTCAAGTCAAAGTGATGGTCTTTCTTTTCTCTACTTTTGACCACAAGATCATCCACATAGCACTTGACTTGATGGTGAATGAGTTCATTGAAGATTTGAGTCATAGCCCACTATGTAGCACCGCATTTTTAAAGGCATGACCTTATAGTAATAGATTTTGATCGGGGTTCTAAAAGTAGTGTTTCTTTCATTCGGGGCCATCTTTATTTGGTTATATAGATGAGCCATCAATGTAAGAGAAGACTACATGAGGTGAGGCAATGTCCACCATCACCGGATTGGAAGTGGAAATTCATCTTTTGGACATGTTATTTAAATCCCTAAAATCGATGCATATGTGAATTTGACCATTCTTTTCTTAATGGATGACACGCTAACTAGATAGGGTATTTTTCTTCCCAATGAAGCGATCGCTCAATTTCTTGACATCATAAATGACTTGTTCTATGTCTAATCGCATGTCTATAAGCTTGCTTGATAAGTTTAGCAATAGGCTCTATTCCAAGTTTATGGATCACTACATCAAGAGCCAATCCATGCATCTCTTTCATAACTCCATGCA
This sequence comes from Cymbidium sinense, assembly GCA_021442155.1. Lineage (NCBI taxonomy): Eukaryota > Viridiplantae > Streptophyta > Magnoliopsida > Asparagales > Orchidaceae > Cymbidium > Cymbidium sinense. The sequence continues at coordinate 100,636,670 of CM038216.1, forward strand.
AAGTAGTCCTAAAACTCAATCAGCCTAACTAAGTCATTGGTTTCAATTTCATTCAACAAAGAACTGATGGTGCATGGATCTTCTTCGCCTCCTAAGTTGATTTTCCTTGAGCTCATCGATGGTTGACTTGATCTCTTCTTCAAACTCTGGTGCATCTTTGACTTCAAAATCATCCGGATCATCTAAAATTTCTAAGCATAGCTCTCATTTGAGTTAATGTGATTTGAAAAGAACCTTCGTGATTCAATGATTGGTAATGACTAAAAGATCATCATCAATTGGACCCACTATTCGTCCTAGTGTCGATCTTGATTGAGTGCTTTTGCATTTATTCTTCCATATTCTTTTGAAGTAGTCTAACTAGTGCTTTGACCAAGTATGTGGGATTAATTTTTTGCTAAATTATGAACACAAGGCAAGTACTAATCAAAAGATAATTCTATTAATTCTTTATATGAATCATCCTCAAGTTCTACATCAACTTCTTGACTTGAGGATGATGTCCGAAAAAACCTATGAGTCTTCACATGTGGATGACTTAGGGGCATCCTTAACTACCAAATCCTTAGCTTTGAGAGGAATGGGGTTAGAGCTAAGGTTCCCAACTGATGTCTAACTATTTCACATATAGACTTGGATACACTTATGCTTTTCTTTAGAGCCCATCTTCATCACCTCTCAAGTGTCACCTTCTAGGGAATCTACCGATAAGAGTCGGTCGGTGCTAACCATATAAGACTCAACCTATGGACTATATTCTAAGTTTATATGGATAGCGTGTACTCGGTACTGAGACATATCTTCTATTGGGTGGCCAATAAGGAGGTTTTCCACCCCTATTCCTTGAACCCTCTTCCTCTACCCGGTGGAGGTCAAGTCATCATACCCATATATTCAAATGGAGTATTGAACTATGGGTGGAATCAAATGTTAGCTTCACTTCCTCCTCCAAGTTTATTTTCTCCCTTTTATTTACTTTTTTCATTTTCTTTTTTTTTTCTTTTTTCTTTTCTTTTATTTTAAACTTTGGCCAAGTTCAAGAATAAACTTGTTGAGTAAGTCGCATCCTCATATATGCCGACCTCATGAACTATAAATGGCTTGAGATCTCCTTTGACATAGTAGACAATCCCACCTCTCACAATCTTCATACATTGATGTAGAGAGGATGGAACTACCTCATGTATCCATGGTCTCCCAAGCAAAGTGTTGAAAGAAATATCCAGTCTATAATGTGAAACTTAGCTTGCCTTCTCTAATCATCTATCTCCAAGGGTAACACTATGGAGCCTGCCCTGACCTCACTTTTGTAGTATGGATTCAATCTTCCCATATTAGACTTAGGAGTCTAGACATTAAGACCTTCCTAGTCATAAGACACTTCTAACAATTAGGTAAACACTAACCTAAGTAGAAACTTAGAAGGTTAACCTTAAGATTAGGTTATGCCTGGGATTAAGATAATCACCTTACAACCCAAATCCAATCCATGTTCACCTTCTCAAACAAACCAAAAGTTCAATTCAAACATCAAATTAAATCTAAACCCAAATTCCAAAACCAAATGATTGAAACCCATGATCAAATCCAAACTTGAAACCTACCTAAGCGATATGACCTATCCCATGGACTGCCAAATCAATCCAAATCAATCAAAATCAATTGATTTTCTCATAAACAATTTATATCTTCAATTCCTAAATATAAATCAAATCTACATTCAAATAATCAAAACTAAATTAAACTAAATCAAATTAAATCAAAATCCTTCCTAAGCTATATGACCTATCCCATGGACTTAGGAAAATCTTAATCCAAATCAAGTCAAATATTTTATCACAAATCAATCATATTTTCAATCATCTTCATAAATTTAAATGAAATATACATTTAAATCATCAAAACTAAATAAAATCAAAATCCAAACCTAATCCACATGACCAACTCCATGGACCAAATTCCTTCATTCCAAAACCCAAATTCAATTGATTTTCTCATGAATCAATCATACCTTCAATCATATTGACAAATATATAAAATATACAATCATCAAGCAACCAAAATCAACCCAAGTAAAACCCAACTTAACCCTTTTTACATGAAATGTTCAAATGAACCAAAAACCCATTTGAACCAAGTTAATTGAATTTATATATCAATCCCAAATCCATATATAAACTCAACTAAATCAAACTCAACCAAAAAATCAAGTATTTAAACCCAATTGGTCCACTTGACACAAAGTGGCCAATTTGACCTATTTGAGTCAAGTTCTAATCATACCCAAATTGGATTGAACCAAACCGATCAAAACCTCCCATCATGATTATTGATCACCCTAGGTTGATCATTATCATAAATTAGGGTCAAACCAAGTCAAACCCTTAACCCATATAAAACCCAAACTAAATAAATTGCAACTTAAGCCAAATCCTTGAAACCAATGATTCATACCAAATCAAAATAATATTTCAATGACTTGACCTTCAATTGAGTCAAACCAATCCCAATTGGCCATCATTCAAGTTGACCCAAATTGACCTAAAAGACCAAATTGGGTCAAATCAAAATATAAACTAAATTGATTGCAAACCAATGGCTCAATTTCATTCCAAATTGATTGTTGAACTTGACCAAAGCCATGATTGAACCCAATTGACTTTAGCCCAAAAAGGCTCAAGTTGGCCTAAATCAAAACCAAAACCAAATTAATTGAAACCAAAGCCTATAATCATCTTCAATTGGTCAATAAACCCAAACCAACACCCAACCTAAGTTAATTTGGTCAATTTGGTCAAATTTAACCATTTGACCCAAATGAATTCAAATGAGCCAAAATCAAATATAAGCAAACTAAACCAAACCATTTGAACCAAAACATCCTAAATGATAATATGAACTTGGCCCAACCTTGGTTTGACCCAATTTGACCAATTGGTCAACTTGACCCAATCTAACCCAATTTGACCTAAATGAGTCAAATTGAGCCAAACTAACCAAATCAACTCTAATTGACTTGAAAATTTGGGATGACTAACTTTGGCTCATTTCAAATCTGCCTAAATCAAATCCAATGCCAAATGATCATTCTACCCTTGGGTCAAGGGAATCACATGAAAACATCACCCATGTAAGTGGTCATTTTAATTCCTTGGCCACTTAGTACTCCCAATGGTACCCACTAGGACCGCCAACCCAACCCAAGGGTGGTTGGATCGCCATGACCCATGGGAGGTGAAATAACCTCACCCCACATTAGAGCATTTAAAACCTATAGAAACCCATGATTCCTCCTTGTAGCCACCTCCACACTTTCAACCAACCAAGAGCCAACTCACCTCTTCCCCCGCCATGACTCCCCGAGATGGTTGGATCGCCATTAGAAACCAAACCTATCCCACCATCTGATTAAGATGAAGAAGGGGTTATACACCGTTTCCACTCAAAACACAAAAAATTATTCCTTGAGCCCTTACCCAAGATAAGCCACTAGAGACATTCCCTAAGCTATTAAGCTCATTCCTATCAAAATGCCATTCTCTATCCAAATAGACACTCCCATTTCTAACCTAACTTCCCATTTCTTCATAAACTCAAATTAACTTTGTACGCACCTTCTTAGGCCTCTTCAAGCAAGAATGAATCATCTCCTAAGCTTCCCAAGCACTGGGGACTCAAGAAAAGTCGAAATCATCGGCTCATGGCCTTCCAGAGTGAATGTTAAGGAGTTGATCCAATTATTCTCAATGGCTTCATCTCTACTATGAAGTTTTCTCATTCAAGCCACCGCCTTGAGCTCAAGGTATGTTTCCAAAACTCAGCTTTAGGCAAAATTGGTTGGAGTTTTTGAAGAAAACTTGCATCTTATGTAATCTTGACCATTGGATCCTCCGATCGATGTTATGAAGGTGTGGATCCGAAGCGGTAAGCTCGATCAAGTGAGCAATGAATGATGGACTCCATTCTCCTCATTGCATGATGTTATCATGAACCATCTGCTCGATGTGATCAAAATGGACATGTGATTAGATCCGCTAGATCGATATGATTTAATCCTATGAAGATGTGGAATTAATCATAGCTCATCTTAGATCGATGATGATGAGAAAGCGATCCCCGACATAAGTCGAAATGATAAGTTTTTAGTAATCCATGACGCCATGTGGAAAGTGCCCTCATGTTAGTGCCACATGGGCCAACAAAATAGGGTTTATTCGGCTTAATTAATCATTTTAATGGTAAAACTTCTAAAAATCATCATAGAGAATTTAAAAAATGCAAATAAATGCTCATTTTAATAATATTTGAGGAGAATTAATTAAAATGATCTTAACTAATTTTGAATAGTAATTAAAGTTTAATTATAAAATTAATTAGCTTAATTACTCCTTAATTACTTTAGAAATTAATTTCAAATTTGTGAGTTAATTTAATAGGATGACCTCTACCTCCCATGATTTTCTTGGGATTTATTGCTCACTTAATTAGGAAAATTGACTAATTAAACCTTAACTACTCTTTTAAGTTAATTAATGATCCCATTAATTGTAATAAATTGGTTAATTAAGTTTATTAATCATTGTTCAACAATAAGTGAACTAAGGAATAGGTTGGGACCCCTTTCCCAAGTTCATTTTACCCTTTTTAAAATGAAATTAACTAAGATTTAACCAATTGATTAAATCACTTAATCAAATTGAAATCATAATCTCATCACCTTAAATAATTAAATCATAAGATCTTTAGGTGTTTAATAACCTAAAGGAGTTTAATAAAATTATGGTTAACCCACATGTGTAAAACCATAAGAGTAATTAATTAAGTTCCTTAATCTAATTAACTATTAATCATGAGTAAATTGTATTAGCCCTTTTATTTCCTAGATAATGACAAGTTTTATTTTCCATGCATATCATGTTGCTCATAATTATTTAGTTAATTACATTAAGGTGTCATAAGGGTAATTAATTCATCTAACTAGGGGTTCAACTTAATTAACCCATAAAATCAACTTAATTACATTTCCTTAAATCAAATCATTAATGGGAATGGGTAAAACAAAAAAATGATTAGTGTTCTCCTTTAAAATAATTCAAATCCAAAACTTAATTAATAAATAAGCTTTGGTTCACTTTAAATAATCTTATTTGATTGTCCTTAAGAACTAGTTTGGTTGAATGAATCACATGCTTATATTTGATTGTCCTCTTCCAATAATGTTAAATTTGGTATGTCATTTGAAATCATCCATCCATCTTTTCAAAATCAAGTAAAATAAAATGGAATTTGTTTATGTAAGCTTGCATGTTGATTTAATTTAATATATGCATGGCTATAATCTATTAAATCCAAAATGTATTTTTCAAAAGCTTATAAATGAATAATAATATGTGTTAGGATGCTAGTTATAAATACATAAGAAATGCATGTGCTTATAGCTTAAGTTTATGAATGTTGAGTACTCTTTCCTCTATTCATGTGTTGATTTATATAAGATTGAATATTAATGGGTATATACCGACATCCCAAGAACATGAAGCTTTAGCTATCCCCAAGGAGGTCATTTGATTACCTCACTTCCCTGGTTTAGTAATAGAACATACCTATTTGATTTCATTCTTATGTATTTCAACATTAGAATTTAGATAGAGATTTAATTCATATATAAATGATTGAATAAAAAAAATATAGTATCTTTTCCATCATTTATTTATACATCCATGTGTGTCCAAGAAAAGCAAGTATATAGTCTAAACATCCCATAAATACAAGGATTTAGTTAGTTAAGGAGGTCATTTGATTACCTCACTTCCCTAGTTTAACAACTACATGTTCTTGCCTATATCTTTGTACACATCCATGTGTGTCCAAGAAAAGCAAGTATATAGTCTAAACATCCCGAATACAAGGCTTTAGTTAGCCCCAAGGAGGTCATTTGATTACCTCACTTCCCTAGTTTAACAATGACATGTTCTTGCCTATATCTTTGTACATGTATATGTATATGTGATTAGTGAATGAAAATCCCATTTTACATTATAATTGCATGCATTCATAATTGACTAAGTGGTTGAATTAATTAGCCATATGATTTGGAGCTTACATCCTATGTTCATGTATACAAATTTACATATGTTTGAATGCAAATGGGTATATAGTCCGACACATCCCGAGAATATGAGGCTTTAGCTAGCTCCAAGGAGGTCATTTGATTACCTCACTTCACTAGTTTAACAATGACACATGCCTATTTAATTTCATTCTTTGTCCTTTTGTATAAGAATTTGGATAAAATTTTAAATTAATATGTTTAAATAATTCAATCAAATAAAATATAAATTCTAAACATACACATACATTCATCATTTAAGTGTGCTAAAATATGTTGCATGTATAGATACACTTAGATTAAATTATATGCATGTTATACATGTGATGGAAAGGAATGATTTAATATATGTCATGTGGTAGTAATTGAATTAAATTAATCTTAAGATGCCTTTCATTTTGAATAGGGTTATTTAAAGTGAACCTAAACTTAAGATTTATTAAATCATTTAATAAGCCATTCACTAAAGAGAACTAAATCAAATTAATATACTTTAGAAAGTGACTTAAGGTAGGGATGAAAGATGGCAATCCTCTTTTCCTCTCTTTATAACACTTAGTTGCTAAGTGTAATCAAATGAAACAAAAAAACACAAATTAAAATTCTCAAATTTAAACTAATTTCAAGTGAAATCAACCTTTCATGTTAAATTGAATCCTTCTACACTTAGAAAATACAACACTAATGCCTAACAAGACTTACCACACAAGCCTTAATACACTCATTAGAATTAAGTCACCATTTCTAGCTCTAAGTTAGGACAATGAATGATGAGATGTATGTTTTATTTTATGATGTATTATTTTAGATTGGATGTTAGGTTGTATGCTTAGACTGAATGATAGTAATCTAATCATTTTTATGGGATTATGCTTAAGGGATGCTTAAAAATAAATGTGAATGCTCTTTTGTTTTGCTTAAATCTTTAAGCATAATCCAAGTTATGACGTGGGCTTAGTTACCCATGTGTAGGGTGCTAAGTCAAAATTATAAATACAAGCTTGGGATTATATGTATATTTAGCTAACCTATTTTGCAAAGTTTACTTGATTTACTTTTCCACATAAAATGTAATTTTATAATAGGAATTAAGATTAGTGCTATGGAAGATTAAGATGGGCTAGAAGGATTTGCCTGGGTGCTCTATGATGCCTTTGAAGCAAGCACCATCCAAATAAAAAAAGGAACCAAATAAATAGAGATATGAAGAAAGAAGACCCCATAACATTTAATACAATTATAATTATTCTTTCAAATTCCAAGTTCTATAAGAGCTCCTACCCATCTTTTCTCTTCTGGGTTGTAACGATGATCGCCTTTTTATTTTTTTTTGATAATTTATATAATTGTTTGATGTTATGTTAACATTATGCATTAGGACCGAATGCTTTTCATATTTTCTTAAATGATTGATGCTTTAATGGCTTGGATATGATTAGGCTCTTAGGATAAAAAATAACTTTTCTACACTAACTAATCACATAAATTAAATTTTAAACAACTCATAATCTCATCATAAATCCTAAGACATAAATAAGATAATTAAAAGATTTAGCAACCTCTTAGCTATGGTGTATGTTTCATCCATGCATATTCTTTCACTCTTGAACATGAAGGATCTTTATCCTTGTATGCTAAAGGAATGTTTGACCTATGAGGTCATCCCTTGTGGTGGAGAACACCTTTTCTAGCTGATCGACCCATAATCTATTTCATCATGCATTTAGGTATAATAAATCCTAAAGCCTCTATCAAAATAATGTGTCTAAAATGAAAAATTTTGAAAATATTTTGCATCTATAAGTCATATGCTCATGCCACTCATGCTCTAATCTCTTAGGGAGTGTGTTTAGGACTTTAGTTTCTTTTAATTAAATAACTACCCTAGCTACCTTGCAATTCATAAGGCCATACTACATGGTTTTAAAATTGTAGGAGGAGATACCCGTGCCACCTGTGTGATTATAAGTCAAGGACAATTTATTCTATCTTGTGGAGGTAAAACTTTATGTCTACCCGACGCTTAGATTTAGGCCATGCTTTAGCTCACTAAAGCTCCCTAGATTTAGGATCCAAGGTAGTTATTTCCTTTAGGCCACAGCATAAATCATCACCTCTTAGGCATTCCCACAACCTTATGTTGATGGATTATAAGCTCTAGTAATCTAATTAAATTTCAACTCAAAACATATAAATCTCCTCAACTTCAAAATTATAAAGTCCAACCATAGGATAGATTGGAATGCTCACTAGGCTTCATAGTTTCATGAGCATTTCCTACTTATTTAATTTGAATTCCAAAAATAAGTATTCTCCTTAAACTTTCCTTTTGATTTTCAAATACCAATCCTTTGATACTAAACTTAAAATCTTTAGAGATGATAATTAACTTTAATCGAGAGTATTCTTAGAAATTTCATTTCCTAAGATGTAATTAACCCTAAACTCTAAACCCTAAAACCAAAATATAAACTCTAAACCGTGAACCCTAAAACTCTAAACCTAAACCTAAATCCTAAACTATAAACCCTAAACCCTAAACCTTAAACCCCAAAAAATTTTGAAATCCTAAACCCTAAACAAATCCCAAACCCTAAACTAAACCTTAAACCCTAAATCCTAAACCCTAAAACCTAACCCTAACCTAAACCCAAAATCCTAAAACCCTAAACCTAAACCCTAAACCAACTATAAACCCTAAACTAAACACTAAGAACCTAAACCTAAAGCCTAAACCTTAAACTATCCAAAACTTGAACCCTAAACCCTAAATCTAAAATGCTAAACCCTAAAGCCTAAACATTAAACCCTAAACCATAAACCATAAATCCTAAACCTAAACCCTTAACCTTAAACCTAAAACCTTAAAACCTAAACCTAAACTAAATAAAACCTAAAAATAAAATAAATAAATAAACCTAAAACTAAATAAAATAAAAAATAAATAAAATAAAACCTAAACTAAAACCTAAACCTAAACCTAAACCTAAAATAAAATAAAATAAACTAATACAAATAAACTAAAATAAAATATATAAAACCTAAACTAAATTAAAAAATAAAATAAACCTAAGAATAAAGACCTAAATACAATAAAACTAAATGTAATATAAAAATAAAATAAACCTAAAATAAAATAAAATATAATAAAAATCTAAACCTAAAAAATACACCTCAAAATAAAACTTAAAAATAAATAAAAAATAAAACATAAACTAAAAGAAAAACCTAAACCTAAATAAAAAAATTAATCAAAATAAAATAAACCTAAACCTAAATTAAAATAAATAAAACCTAAACCAAAACCTAAAATAAACTAAACCTAAACCCTATACTAAATAAAATAAATAAACTAAAAATAAACCTAAACTTAAACTAAAAAATAGAACTTAAAAAATAAACCTAAAATAAAACCTAAAACATAAACCTAAAAATAAAATAAAAAAAAACCTATAAATATAAATATAATATAAAACCTAAACCTACAAAATAAAATAAAAATAAAACTCAACTTAAAAATAAACTAAACCTAAACCTAAACCTAAAAAAATAAACAAAAATAAAAAACCTAAACTAAAATAAATAAACATAAAATATAAAAAAATAAATTAAATAAACATAATAAATAAACATAAATAAAATATAAAATAAAAAAAGTAAGATAAAATAAACTAAATAACTAAATAAACAAAAGATGAAATTTGAATGTGAATTTGTTCAGATTTAAAAAAAAAAACTCAAAGACCCTAAACCCTAAACTAAAACTTGAACCCTAAACCCAAACCTTAAAGCCTAAACCTTAAAACCTAAACCCTAAACCCTAAATCCTAAACATAAAACCCTAAACCCTAAAACCCTAAACTTTAAAACCTAAACCCTAAACCCTAAACCCTAAATCCAAAACCCTAAACCTTAAACCCCAAAACCTAAACCCTAAACTAACCCAAACCTTAAACCCTAAACCCTAAGAAGCTAAAACCTGAACCTAAACTAAATAAAACCTAAAATAATATAAGTAAGAAAATCTAAACCAAAATAAAAAAATTAAAATAAAATAAAACATAAACTAAAACCTAAACCTAAACTTAAAAAAAGAAAATAAAACTAAACTAAAATAAAAGAAAATAAACTAAACTAAATTAAAAATAAAAAACCTAAATAAAATAAAACTAAACTTCAAATAAAATAAAATAAACCTTAAAAAAGTAAATTAAAACAAAATAAAACCTAAACCTAAATAATAAACCTAAAATAAAATATTGAAATAAATAAAAAATAATAACTAAACTCTAAAAAACTTAACCCAAAATAAAAATTAAAAAACTAAAAGAAAATAAAATAAAACCTAAACCTAAAAAATAAACCTAAAAATAAATAAAAAATAAAACCTAAACCAAAAAATAAAATAAACCTAAGCCTAAATTAAATAAAATAAAATAAACTAAAAATATACCAAAACCTAAACTATATAATAAAACATAAAAATAAACCTAAAATAAAAAACCTAAAACCTAAACCTAAAGAAATAAAATAAAACCTCAACCTAAAGTAAAAAATAAAAAATAAGACCTAAACCTAAATCATAAAATAAAATAAAACTCAAGTAAAAAATAAACCTAAACCTAAACTTAAACCTAAAAATTTACTAGCATAAATAAACTAAACTAAATAAAAATAATTAAAACTAAAAAATAAACTTAGATAAAATAAAAAATAAAATAAACTAAAATAAATATAAAATAAACTTAGTAAACCTAAACTAACTCGTTAATTAATTCAAAACCCTAAACCCTAAAACCCTAAACCCTAAAAAATCCATAAAACCCTAAACCCTAAAGCCTAAACACTAAACCCTAAACCCTAAACCCTAAACCCTAACCCTAAACCCTAAACACTAAAACCCTAAACCCTAAAACCCTAAACCCTTAACCCTAAGCCTTATGCCTTAAACCCTAAAACCAAAAAAGCTAAAAAACTAAATAAAACTAAAAGAAAATATATAAAAAATTTAAACCTAAATAAAATAAAATAAAACCTAAATTGAAACCTAAACCTAAACCTAAAATAAAATAAATTAAATTAAAAAAATAAACTAAAATAAATAAATAATAATATATACTAAATAAAAAATAAAAGATAAACCTAAGAATAAAAAATCAAAATAAAATAATAGCTAAACACAAAATAAAAATAAAATAAACTTAAAATAAAATAAAATAAAAGAAATAAATAAAACTTAAACCTAAAAAATAAAACCTAAACCCGAAACTAAAAAAACTAAACCTAAAATAAAAATTAATTAAACAAAATAAAATAAACCTAAACCTAAACTAAAATAAACTAAACTAAAATAAATAAAACCTACACCTACACCTAAACCTAAACTAAATAAAATAAAATAAACTAAAAGTAAACCTAAACCTAAACAAAAAATAAAATCTAAAAATAAACCCAAAATAAAACCTAAAACCTAAACCTAAAAAAATTAATAAAACCTAAACCGGTCCAAAAATAAAAAATAAAACCTAAGTCTAAAAAAATAAAACAAAATAAAACTTAACTAAAAAATAAACTTAAACCTAAACCTAAAAAATAAACTAAAATAAAACCTAAACTAAAATAAATAATCTTAAAACAAATAAACTCAACTAAATAAAAATAAAAAATAAACCTAAATAAAAATAAAAATTAAATTAAATAAACCTAAACCTACTATTTTACTTAATTTTAAAAAAAACCATAAACCCTATATCCTAAACCTTAAACCCAAAACCCTAAACCTTAAACCTACAACCCTAAACCCTAAACCCTAAACCATAAATCCTAAAACCATAAACCCTAACCCTAAACCCTAAACCCTAATCCCTAAACCCTAGACCATTAACCCTAAACCTAAACCTAAAGTAACTAAATAAATTAAAAGTAAACTTAAACCCTAAAACTTGATAAACCTAAACCTAAACCCTAAGAATGGGCGTAACCTTGATGGAAGGAACGTCACCATTAACCTGTGCTTAGTCTAATCTAGCGGAGGAGGCTAAGGCGATGGTTACGTGGTGGTGGCGGATGTGGAGGTGCTAGTGGATATGGAGGTGGTGGTTGGAGCTGGTGGTTATGGAGGAGGAGGAGTGACAAAGGTTACATCTATGGTGGTGGTGGTTGTGGAGGGAGAGATCGGATATGATGGTGGATCCCACAACTCGATAGGCGGTGGTCGATGGGAACTAAGGAAAGCAAGAATGACCGATCCGATTTGCTACTCACAGGCTCATTACATAAAGAAGACTGTTCTAGTTATCTAGGGATTTTGATTTGCTCGACGTGTCATTTTTGATCTATGTCATGGTATCTTAGAAAACTATGTGTGTTACTTGGTTGATGAAATCAAAAGAAGAAATATTGAATCTAAATTTGATCTCGTTAAAAAAAACCAAAACCCTAAACCTTAAACTAAAATATGAACCTTAAACCTAAACCCTAAACCCTAAACCCTAAAAAACCATAAACCCTAAACCTCTAAACCCTAAAACCCTAAATCCTAAACCTTAATCTAACCCCAAACCCTAAGCAAACCCTAAACTTAAACCCTAAACACTAAAAATGCTAAACCCTAAAACTTACACCCTAAACCCTAAACCCTAAACCCTAAACCCTAAACCCTAAACCCTAAAACCATAAACACTAAACCCTAAACCCTAAATACAAATACTTAAAAAATATAAACCTAAACTAAATAAAACATACAAACAAAATAAATAAATAAACTTAAACCTAAACTTAATTTAAATAAAAATAAAAATAAATAAAACTTAATCTAAAACCTAAACCTAAACCTAAACCTCTAAAGATGAAAATAATAAACAAAATTAAAAAAATCTAAATTAAAATAAAATAAATAAAAACCTAAACTAAACTAAAAAAATAAAATAAACCTAAAAATAAAAATAAAATAAAACTAAATGTAAAATAAAAATAAAATAAACCTAAAATAAATTAAAATAAATACTAAATAAAAAACCTAAACCTAAAAAATAAACCTAAAAAATAAATAAAAGATAAAACCTAAAACCCAAACTAAATAAAATAAAATAAAATAAAATAACCCTAAACCTAAACTAAAATAAACTAAATTAAAATAAATAAAACCTTAACCTAAACCCAAAATAAACTAGACCTAAACCCTAAACTAAATAAATAAAATAAATAAAAAATAAACCTAAACCTAAACTAAAAATAAAACCTAAAATAAACCTAAAATAAAACCTAAGAAAATAAAATAAAATCTAAACCTAAACCTAAAAATAAAAGATAAAACTTAATCATAAAAATAAAAAATAAAAATAAAACTAAACTAAAAAAAAAACTTAAACCTAAACATAAACCAAAAAAAATAAACTAAAATGAAAACCTAAACTAAAATAAATAAACCTAAAATAAATAAACTAAACTAAATAAAAATAAAAAAATAAAAAACTAAAATAAATAAAAATAAACTAAATTAACTAAGTAAACCTAAACCGTCTTCTTAATTTTAAAAAAACCCCAAATCCTAGAACCTAAACCCTAAAAATATCCCTAAACCCAAACCCTAAACCAACTTACCTAAGACCCTAAACCCTATACCCTAAAACCTTAAACCATAAACCTTAAACCCTATATAAAACTAATAAATAATAAATAAAGACCTAAACCCTCAATCCTAAACCCTAAACCTTAAACCCTAAACCCTAAATGCTAAACTCTAAACCTAAACCCAAACCAACCAACCCTAAACTCTAAACCACACCTAAAACCTACCTAAACCTAAACACTAAACCCCAATCCCTATTCCCTAAACCCTAAACCTTTAACCCTAAACCTAAAATTGAACCTAAACCAAATAAAACCTTAAAACCCAAAACTATATAAAATAAAATACAAATAAAATAAAACCTAAACTTAAACCTAAACCTTAACCTAAAATAAAATAAAAAAATAAAACTAAACTAAAATAAAATAAATCAAAACCTAAACTAAATTAAAAATAAAATAAACCTACAAATAAAACCTAAATAAAATAAAACTCAAATGTAAAATAAAAAAGTAACTTAAAATATAATAAAATAAAACTAAATAAAACCTAAACCTTAAAATGAACCTAAAATAAATCTAAAAATAAATAAAAATAAACCTAAACCCTAAACTAAAGAAAAAAACCTTAAATAAACAAAATAAAATAAACCTAAACCTAAAATAAAATACACTAAACTAAAATAAGTAAAACCTAAACCTAAACCTAAAATAAAATAAATTTAAACATAAACCCTAAATAAAATAAAATATACTAAAATAAACCTAAACTTAAACTAGAAAATAAAACCTAAAATAAACCTAAAATAATAACCTAAAACTTAAACCTAAAAAAATAAATCAAAACTTAAACATAAACTTAAAAATTAATTATAAAACCTAAACATAAAAAATAAAAAAAAGAAAAAACTAAACTAAAAAACATAAACCTAAACCTAAATCAAAAGAATAAACCAAAATAAAAAACTTAAACTAAAATAAATAATTTAAAATAAACAAAATAAAAAATAAACCTAAATAAAAATAAAATAAACTAAAATAAATAAAAATAAACTAAATAAATAAAATAAACCTAAATCTCTTTTACTTAATTTGTAAAACCCTAAACCCTAAAATAATCCCTAAACCTAAACCCACCTTGCATCCCTAAATCTTAAACCCTAAACCCTCATCTAAATAACCCTAAACCCTAAACCTTAAACCCTAAAACCCTAAATCCTAAACCCTAAACCCTAAACCCTAAACCCTAAACCTAAACTTAAACTCTAAACCTAAACCTTGTGCCTAAACCCTAAAACCATAAATCATAAACCCTAACATAAACCTTAAAGCCTAAAGCTTAAACCCTAAAATCTAAAAACCTAAACCTAAACTAAATAAAACCTAAAACTAAATTATATAAATAAACCAAACTTAAATAAAATAAATAAAATAAAACCTAAACCTGAACCTAAACCTAAACTAAAAATAAAATAAAATAAAATAATAAAAAAACTAAAATAAAATAAAGAAAACCTAAACTAAACTAAAAATAAATTAAACTTAAGAATAAAACCTAAATAAAATAAAACTAAACGTAAAGTAAAAATAAAATAAACCTATAATAAAATAAAATAAAACTAAATAAAACCTAAACCTAAAAAAATAAAAAGAAATAAATAATAAAAACTAAACCCTAAACTAAAAAATAAACTTAAACCTACAATAAAAATAAAATAAACAAAATAAAATAAACCCAAACCTAAAATAAAATAAACTAAACTAAAATAAATAAAACCTAAACCTAACCCTAAAAGATATTAAACCTTAACTAAATAAAATAAAATAAACTAAAATTAACCTAAATCTTAACTAAAAATAAAACTTAAAAAATAAAAAATAAAACCTAAACCTAAAAAAATAAAATGAAAATAAAACTCAACTAAAAACTAAGCATAAACCCTAAACTAAATAAAATAAAATAAACTTAAATTAAAAAACCTAAACTAAAATAAATAAACATAAAATAAATAAATTAAACTAAATAAAAAAAATAAACCTAAGTAAAAAATAAAATAAAGTAAACTAAAATAAATAAAAAATAAACTAATTATACTAAATAAACCTAAACCTACTAGTATACTTAATTTAAAAGAAAAATAAATAAACCTAAAAGTAAATAAATTTAAAACTAAATAAATACCTAAACCTTAAAATAAACCTAAAAATAAAGAAAAATAGAACCTAAACCCTAAACTAAAAAAACCTAAACCAAAATAAAATGAAATAAACAAAATGAAATAAATCTAAACCTAAACTAAAATAAACTAAACTAAAATAAATAAAACCTAAACATAAAATCATAAACCTAAACCTAAACCTAAAAATAAATAAAATAAAATAAATAAAATAAAATAAACCTAAACTAAAAAATAAAGCCTAAAAATAATCCTAAAATAAAAATCTAAAACCTAAACGTAAAAAATAAAATAAAAACCTAAACCTAAAAAATAAAAAAATAAAACCTTCACATAAAAAAAAGTTAAACTCAACTTAAAATAAACCTAAACATAAAAAATAAAGTAAAATAAAAAGCTTAAACTAAAATAAATAAAACTATAATAAATAAACTAAACTAAATTTTTTTAAAATTAACCTAAAAATAATAGACAATAAAACAAACTAAAATAAAATAAAATGCTAAAATATCTTAAAATAAAACCTCTTGGTTTGCTTAAATTTTTTAAAAAGCCTTAAATCACAAATCATAAATCCCAAACCTGCAACCCTAGGCAAACCAGACCCTAAAGCCCAAACCCTAAACCCTACATCACAAAACTCAAAATCCTAAACCTTAGAAGCATAAACCATAAAACCAAACCACAAACCACAAACCTTAAAAACATAAACTAATCTAAATAAAACTTAAACATAATATTAAAAAAATATCCTAAACTAAAATAAATTAAAAAATAAAATAAAATAAGAACATAAATTAAAAATTAAACCTAAGCCTAAACCTAAAAAAAAAAAAAATAAATAAATAAAAACTAAACTAAAATAAAATAAATGAAAATTTAAACTAAAATAAAAATAAAAGACTTAAAACAAAATAAAACTAAACCTAAAATTAAATTAAAATAAACCTAACATAAAATAAAATAAAACTAATAGAAACCTAAACTTAATAAATAAACTAAATAATTAAAAAATAAAACTTAAAACAAAAGAAAAAACTAAACCTAAAAAATAAAATAAACCTAAAACTAAACTAAATTAAACTAAACCTAAAACATAATTAAAAAATATAACTTAAAATAAAATCCTAAACCTAAACCTAAAATAAATAAAACCTAAACCTAAACCTAAAATAAAAAATAAAACCTAATCCTAAATAACAAAATAAAATAAACCTAAATAAAATAAAAATAAAATAAACTAAAATAAATAAAATAAACCATGTAAACCTAAACTACTGGTTTATTAAAAAAATAAAAATTAAATAAAAATAATAATAAAAAAAAATGCTAACCCTAAACCCCAAAACTAAACCCTAAACCTTAAACCAACCTACAACCCTAAATCCTAAACCCTAAACCCTAAACCCTAAAAGCCTAAACCTTAAACCCTAATCCCTAAAGCTAAACCCTAAACCCTAAAACCCTAAACCCAAAACCCAAAACACAAAAGCTATATCCCTAAACCCTAAACCCAAACCCCAAACCCTAAACCCTAAACCCTAAAACCTATAAACCAAAACCTAAACCTAAACTAAATAAAATTGAAAATAAAAAAAACAAATTAAAAACCTAAACCTAAATTATATAAATAAAATAAAATAAAATAAAACTTAAAGTAAAACTTTAACCTAAACCTAAACCTACGTAAAAAATTAAAAATAAAATTAAAAAAATAAAAAATAAAATAAATAAAACCTAAACTACACTAAAAAATAAATAAAATAAACCTAAAAAATAAAAAAACTAAATAAAATAAAACTAATCAGAAAATAAAATAAAATAAGCCTAATATAATATAAAATAACAACTAAATAAAACTAAACCAAAAAAAATAAACCTCAAAAATAAAACTTAAAAAATAAATAAAAATAAAACCTAAACCCTACACTAAAAGAAAACCTAAACCTAAATAAATAATATAAAATAAACCTAAACCTAAACTAAAATAAACTAAACTAAAATAAATAAAACCTAAACCTAAACCTAAACCATAAACTAAATAAAATAAAATAAACTAAAACTAAACCTAAACCTAAACTAAAAAAATAAAACTTTAAAATAAACCTAAAATAAAACAAATGTAAACCTAAAAAAATAAAATAAAACCTCAACCTAAACTAAAAATAAAAAATTAAAATAAACCTAAAAAAATAAAATAAATTAAAAAATAAACATAAACCTAAACCTAAAAAAATAAAATAAAATAAAATAAAAACCTAAACAAAATAAATAAACAAACCTAAAATAAATAAACTTGAACTAAAAAAATAAAACAAAACCTAAATATACAAATAAAAATAAAAATCCTAAACCTGTTTAGTTTACTTAATTTAAAACCTTGAACACTAAACCCTAAGCCCTAAACCTTAAATCCTTAACCCAAAGCCCTAAACTTACAACCCTTAACCCTAAACACTAAAAAACCCTAAACCCAAAACCTAAATAAAAAATATAAACAAATCCTAACCCAAACCCTAAACTCTAAACACTAAACTCTAAACCCTAAAACCTATAACCCTAAACCCTAAACCCTAAACTAAAACCCTAAACCCTAAACCCTAAACCCTAAAGAAAAAAAAAACCTAAAACTTAAACATAAACTAAATAAAGCCTAAAATAAAATAAATAAAAAAACATAAATAAAATAAAATAAAATAAAAACTTAAATTAAAACCTAAACTTAAATCTAAAATAAAATAGAATAAAAATAAAAACTAAACTAAAATAAAATTAATAAAACCTAAACTAAAAATAAAAAAAAACCTAAATAAAATAAAACCCAAATGTAAAATAAAAAATAATATAAACCTAAAATAAAATAAAATTAAAACCAAATAATAACCTAAACCTAAAAAATAAACCTAAAATGAATAGAAAGAAAACCTAAACCTAAAATAAACAAAATAAAATTAACCTAAACCTAAACTAAAATAAGCTAAACTAAAATAAATAAAACCTAAACCTAAACATAAAATAAACTAAACCTAAACCTTAAACTAAATAAAATGAAATAAAGTAAAAAATAAACCTAAACCTACAGAAAAAAATAAAACTAAAAATAAGCCTAAAATAAAAAACCTAAAACCTAAATGTAAAAAATAAAATAAAATTTAAACCTAAACATAAAAATAGAAAATAAAACCTAAACCTAAAAAATAAAACAAAAATAAAACTCAACTAAAAAATAAACCTAAAAAAATAAACTAAAATAAATAACCTAAAATAAATAAACTAAACTAACTAAAAATAAACATAAACCAAAATAAAATTAAAATAAAATAAATTGAAATAAACTCAAATAAATAAAATAATTAAATAAACTAAACCTACCGCTTTACTTAATTTAAAATAAAACCCTAAACCCTAAAATAAAAAACCCTAAACCCTAAACCTACAACCCTAAACCAACAACCCAAAACCTATAACTCTAAACCCTAAACCATAAACCCAAAACCCTAAACCATAAACCCTAAACCCTAAACCCTAAACTCTAAAACATATAACCCTAAACCTTAAATAAAACCCTAAACCCTAAACCCTAAACTAACCTAAATTCTAAACCCTAAACCTTAAGAATGGGCGAGCCTTGAAGAACATCACCCTCAACTAGCTGATCTGGTGGAGGCAAGGCGAGACATCATAGTGGTGGTGGGGATCTGAGTCAGGATATGGAGTTGGTAAGGAGCAATGGTGGTTATGGAGAGGGAAGAGCAATGGAGGTGTGGTGGTGGCGGAGGAAGAGATCGGGGATATGATGCCGATCGCTACTGAGAGAGGTGTGGTTTGATGAGAACTGGAGAAACTAAAGAACGGCCAATCCGACCGGCCGCTTATGGAACTGATCTTTAAAGTAGAGATGGTTCTACTTATCTAGGGATTTTGATTTATGAGCTATTTTTTATCTAAACCAAAACCTAAACCTAAACATAAATAAAAAAATCTAAACCTAAACCTACAAAATAAATAAATAAATAAACTAAAATAAAATAAATAAACATAAACTAAACTAAAATAATAAATTAAACCTAAGAATAAAATTTCTAACTAAAATAAAAATTAAATGTAAAATAAAACTAAATAAAACCTAAACCTAAAAAATAAACCTAAAAATAAAACCTAAAATATAAATAAAAAATAAAACCCAAACCCTAAATTAAAAATAAAACCAAAACCTAAAATAAAAATAAAATAAACAAAATAAAATAAACATAAACCTAAACTAAACTAAACTAAAATAAATTAAACCTAAACCTAAACCTAAACCCTAAACTAAATAAAATAAAATAAAATAAACTAAAAAAGTAAAACCTAAAATAACCTAAAATAAAAAACCTAAAACCTAACCCTAAACCCTAAAAAAAAAAATGTAAACCTAAACCAAAATAAAATAAAAAAAACTAAAACATAAATAAAACTTAAACCTTAACCTAAATTAAAATAAAAAATAAAATAAAAATAAAACTAAAATAATATAAATAAAACCTAAACTAAACTTAAAAAATAAAAAATCTAAATAAAATAAAACTAAACCTAAGATAAAAATAAAATAAACCAAAAATAAAATTAAATAAAATAAAATTAAATAAAACCTAAACCTAAAATAAAAAAATAAAACCTAAAAATAAATAAAAAATAACACAAAACCCTAAACTAAAACCTAAACCTAAAATAAAAAAAATAAAATAAACCTAAACCTAAACTAAAATAAACTAAACTAAAAGATAAAATAAAATAAAACTAAACTAAAAATAAACTTAAACTTAAACCTAAACCAAAAATAAACCAAAATAAATAAACCTTAAATAAATAAACTAAACTAAATAAAAATACAAATAAGCCTAAATATAAATAAAAAAATAAAATGAAAATAAAACTAAACTAAAAATAACCCTAAACCTAAACCTAAACCTAAAAAATAAAACTAAAGTAAATAAAATAAAAATAAACCTAAATAAAATTAAAAAATAAAGTAAATAAACCTAAACCTACTAGTTTACTTAATTTAAAAAATAAATAAATAAAATTAAAAAAAAAACCTAAACCCTAAACTTACAACCCTAAACACTAAACCCAAAACCCTAAACCCTAAACCCTAAACTCTAACCCTAAACCCTAAAATCCTAAACCTCAAACCCTAAACTATAAACCCTAAATCCTAAACCCTAAACCCTAAACCCTAAAACCTACAAACATAAACCTAAGCCCTAAACCAAAACCCTAAACCCTAAACCTAAACCCTAAGCTCTAAACCTAAAACCTAAAACCTAAACCTAAACCTAAAACAAAAAATAAAATAAATAAAACCTAAACCTAAATATAATAAAATAATAAAATAAAATAAAACATAAACTAAAATAAATCCTAAACCTAAAATGAAATAAAAATAAAATAAAACTAAAATAAAATAAATAAAAATTGAAACTAAACTAAAAAAATAAAACCTCAAAATAAAATATTAATAAAACAAAAACTAAACGAAAATAAAAAAATAACCTAAAATAAAATAAAATAAAAATTAAATAAAACCTAAACCTAAAAAATAAACCTAAAAATAAATAAATAATAAATAAACCCTAAACTAAAAAAAAAACCTAAACCTAAAATAAAAAAAAAAACAAAATAAACATAAACCTACAAAATAAACTAAACTAAAATAAATAAAACCTAAACCTAAACCTAAAATAAACTAAACTTACAACCTAAACTAAATAAAATAAAATAAACTAAAAATAAACCTAAACCTAAACTAAAAATAAAAACCTAAAATAAATTGAAAATAAAACCTAAACCTAAACCTAAAATAAAATAAAACCTAAACCTAAACCTAAAAAAAAAATAAAACCTAAACCTAAAAAATAAAATAAAATAAAAGTAAAACTAAACTAAAAAGTAAACAAAACCTAATCCTAAACCTAAAAAAATAAATTAAAAAAATAAATAAACTTAAAATAAATAAACCAAACTAAATAAAATAAAACCTAAATAAAAAAATAAAAATAAACTAATAAATAAAAAATAAATTAAATGTACTTAAACCTACCTGGTTTACTTAATTTTTTTTTAAAAAACCTAACCCTAAACTTAACCCTAAACCCTAAACCCTAAACCCCTAAACTGTAAACCCTAAACCCCAAACCCTAAACCCTAAACCTAAACCCTAAACAAAAACCCTAAACCTAAACCTAAACCCTAAACCTAAGCCCTAAACAAAAAAAACCAAAAATCCTAAAACCTAAACATAAACTAAATATAACCTAAAAAATAAGAAAACCTAAACCTAAATAAAATAAAATAAAACCCAAACCAAAAATAACCCTAAACCTAAAACAAAAATAAAAAATAAAAAATAAATTAAAATATAATAAATAAAACCTAAACTAAACTAAAAAAAAATAAAATAACCTAAGAATAAAAAAAATAAAATAAACTAAAAAAAATAAACCAAAAATAAAATAAAATAAAACTATATAAACCCTAAACCTAAAAAGGAAACCTAAAATAAAACATAAAATAAATAAATAAACCTAAACCCTAAACTCATAAAACTAAACCTAAAATAATACTAAAATAAAATATAACTAAACCTAAATTAAAAAAAACCTAAACCTAAACTAAATAAACCAAAAAAAATAAAATAAATTTAAAAACCTAAACCTAAATATAAAAAAATTATAATAATAAATAAAACTTAAACTAAAACCTAATCAAACCTAAAAAAAAATAAAAAAAATAAAATAAAACTAAAATAAAATAAAATAAATAAAAAACCTAAGCTAAACTAAAAAATAAAATAAACCTCAAAATAAAAAACTAAATAAAAGAAAACTAAATAAATAAAACTAAATATAAAATAATAATAAATAAACCTAAATAATATTAAATAAAACTAAATAAAAAAACTAAACCTAAAAAAATAAAACCTAAACCCTAAACTAAAAAAAAACTAAACCTAAAATAAACAAACAAAATAAACCTAAACCTAAACTAAAATAAACTAAACTAAATTAAATAAAACCTAAACCTAAACCTAAAATAAACTAAACTTAAAACTTAATCAATAAAATAAATTAAGCTAAAAATAAACCTAAATTAAAACTAGTAAATAAAACCTAAAATAAACCTAAAATAAAAAACATAAAACTAAACCTAAAAAAAAAAAAACCTAAACCTAAAATTAAAATTAAAATTAAAATAAAACTCAACTAGAAAATTAACCTAAACCTAAAATATAAACTAAAATAAAATAAATAAACAAAACTAAATAAAAATAAAAATAATAATATAAAAAATAAAAAATAAACTACATAAACCTAAACGCAAATTACTTAATTTTAAAACTACCCTAAACCCTAAATTAACCCAAACCCAAACACTAAACCTAAACCTCAACTAAAACACTAATCCCTAAACCCTAAACTAAACTAAAACCCTAAACCCAAAACACTAAACCCAAATAAAACTATAAACCCTAAACTAAACCTAAACAAACCTAAACCCTAAATCCTAAACCTACAACTAAACCTAAACCCTAAATCTAAATAAACTAAACCTACAACCCTAAACCCTAAACCCTAAACCCCAAATCCTAAACCTAAACCCTAAACCCTAAACCATAAACCTAAACCCTAAAATATAAAACTAAAACCTAAACTAAATAAAACTTAAAAATAAAATAAATAAATGAATCTAAACCTAAATAAAATAAAATTAAAAAATAAAATAAAAAACTAAAACCTAAAACTAAACCTAAACCTAAAAATATTATAAAATAAAAAATAAAAACTAAAATAAAATAAAATAAATAAAACCTAAACTTAACTAAAAAATAAAATAAACCTAAGAATAAAAAGCCTAAATAAAATAAAAGCTAAACATAAAATAAAAATAAAATAAACCTAAATAAAAAATAAAAGTAAATAAAACCTAAACTAAAATTAAACCTAAAATTAAATAAATAATAAAATGTAAACCATAAACTAAAAAAAAGCAAACCTAAAATAAATAAAATAAAATAAACCTAAACCTAACTAAAATAAACTAAACTAAAATAAATAAAACCTAAACCTAAACCCTAAACTAAATATATTAAAATAGACTAAAAAATAAACCTAAACCTAAACAAAAAGTAAAACAAAAAAAATAAACCTAAAATAAAACTTAAACCTAAACCTAAAATAAAATAAAATAAATGTAAATCTAAACCTAAAAAAAATAAAATAAAAAATAAAACAAATAAACCCTAAATAAACCTAAACCTATTAGTTTACTTAATTGTTTTTTTAAAACCCTAAACCTAAAACCCTAAATCCTAAACCTAAACCCTAAAATTAACTATAAACCTACATCCTAAACCCTAAAACCCTAAGCCCTAAACCCTAAACCCTAACCTTAAAACTAAACCCTAAACCCTAATCCCTAAACACTAAACCTAAAACCTAAACTTAAACCCTAAATTAACCTAAACTTAAACTTAATCCTAAAGACTAAACCCTAAACCTAAACTAACCTTAAACCCTAAGCTAACACTAAACCCTAAACCCAAAACCCTAAACCCTAAGCCCAACCAAACCCTAAAACCCTAAACCCTAAACCCTAAATAATAAACCCTAAACCTCAACCTCAACCCTAAAACCTAAAACCAAAAGGTAAACTAAATAAAGTCTAAAATAAATTAAATAAAAAACTTAAACCTAAATAAAATAAAATAAAATAAAACCTAAACTAAAATCTAACCTAAACCTAAACTTAAAATAAAATAAAATAAAATTTAAACTAAACTATAAAAATAAATAAAACCTAAACTTAACTAAAAATAAAAAACCTAAAAAAAAACATAAATAAATATAAACTAAACTAAAATTAAAATAAACCTAAATTAAAATAAACCTAAAATAAAATAAAATAAAATCTAAATAAACTTAATCTAAACTAAAATAATAAAACATAAACTAAAATAAAAAATAAACTAAACCTAAACCTAAACCTAAATCATAAATAAAAAAAACTATAACTAAAATAAACCTTAACCTAAACTAAAATAATACCAAAAAAATTAACCTAAAATAAAACCTAAAACCTAAAGTTTAAAAAAATAAAATAAAACCTAAACATAAACCTAATGTTAAAAAAAAAATTTAACCTAAAATATAAAATAAAAATAAACTAAACTAAAAAAATAAACCTAAACCTAACATAAACCTAAAAAATTTAAAATATATAAACCTAAAATAAATAAACCAAACTAAATAAAATAAAAATAAGCCTAAATAAAAAATAAAAATAAAATAAACTAAAACAAATAAAAAAATAAACTAAATAAACCAAAACCTAATAGTTCACTTAATTTAAAAAATTAAAAAAAATCCTAAACCTAAACCTAAACCCTAAACCCTAAAACCCCAACCCAAAACCCAAACCCTAAACTAAACCTAAAACCCTAAACCATAAACCCTAAACCCTAAACCCTAAACCTAAACTATAAACCCTAAACCTAAACCCTAAAACCTAAACTAAAACCCCAAACACTAAATAAATAAAAACCTAAAAATAAAATAAATAAATAAACCTAAATATAAATAAAATATAATAAACCAAAACATAAATTAAATAAATAATACATAAAATAAAACTAAACTAAATAAAATATATAAAATCCTAAACTAAACTAAAAAATAAAATACCTAAATAAAATAAAGTAAACCTAAAATAAAATAATAAACCTAAAATAAAATAAAATAAAACTAAATAAACCCTAAACCAAAAAAATAAACCCAAAAGTAAACCTAAAATTAAATTAAAAATAAAACCTAAACCCTAAAGTAAAAAAACCTAATCCTAAACTAAAAAAAAACATAAATAAAATAAATAAATAAACCTAAACATAAATAAAATAAAAAATAACATAAAATAAAACTAAAATAAATAAAATATATAAAATCCTAAACTAAACTAAAAAATAAAATACCTAAACAAATAAAAGCTAAACCTAAAAAATAAAATAAAATAAATAAAATAAAATAAAATAAAGCTAAATAAAACCATAAACAAAAAATAAACCTAAAATAAAACTAAAATTAAATAAAAAATAAAACCTAAACCCTAAACTAAAAAACCTAACCTAAACTAAAATAAAACATAAACCTAAGCTTAAAATAAATTAAACCTAAATGGAAACCTAAACACTATATAAAATTAAATAAACTAAAATAAACTTAAACCAAAATTAAAAAAAATAAAACCTCAAAATAAACCTAAAATCAAACCTAAACCTAAACTAAAAAAAAAAACTAAAACCTAAACATGTAAAATAAAGTAAAATAAAAAAAAACAAAAATATAAACT
The DNA here is from genome assembly GCA_021442155.1 of Cymbidium sinense. NCBI lineage: Eukaryota > Viridiplantae > Streptophyta > Magnoliopsida > Asparagales > Orchidaceae > Cymbidium > Cymbidium sinense. The sequence goes on from CM038216.1 coordinate 100,662,908, forward strand.
TAAAGCTAAACCTAAACCTAAAAAATAAAATAAAATTAAAACCTAAACTAAAATAATTAATAAAATAAATAAACTAAAATAATTAAAAATAAAGATAAACTTAAATAAAAAAAACTAAAATCCTAAACTAAAATAAATGAAAATAAACTAAATAAACCTAAACCTACCAGTTTAATTTTAAAAATAAAAAATAATATAAATAATAAAAAAAACCCTAACCCTAAACCTACAACCCTAAACCCTAAACCCAAAACCTTAAACCCTAAACCCAAACCTAAACCCTAAACCCCAAAACTCTAACCCTAAACCCTAAACCCAAAACCCTAAAACCTACAACTCTAAACCCTAAACCCTACACCTAAACTAAACCCTAAACACCTAAAAGCTTAACCTAAACTAAATAAAACCTAAAAATAAAATAAATAACAAAACCTAAACCTAAATAAAATAAAATAAAATGGAACAAAAAATAAAACTAAAACCTAAACTTAACCTAAACCTAAATGTAAAATAAAATAAAATAAATATTAAAACTAAATTAAAATAAAATAAATTAAAACTTAAACTAAACTAAAAAAAATAAAATAAACCTAAAAATAAAAAATCTTAAATTAACTAAAATAAAATAAAAATAATAAAAAAACCTAAACTAAAAAAGTAAACTTAAAAATAAAACCTAAAATAAATAATAAATAAAACCTAAATAATAAATTTAAAAAAACCTAAAATAAATAATATATAAAAAACTAAAATTAAACCTAAACTAAAATAAATAAAACCTAAACATAAACCTAAACCCTAAACTAAATAAAATGAAATAAACTAAAATAAACCTAAACCTAAACTAAAAATAAAACCTAAAAATAAACCTAAAATAAAATGAAAACTTAAACCCAAAAAAAAAAATAAAGTAAAAACTAAATCTAAACCTAAAATAAACATAAATAAACCTAATAAAAAAAATAAACTAAAATAAAAAACCTAACTAAAATAAATAAACTAAACTAAATAATAATAAAATTAAACATAAATAAATGAAAATAAATCAAATAAAATAAATAAAATAAACTAAATCTTAAACCTACTAGTTACTAGATTTTTAAAAAAACCCTAAACCCTAAATCAAACCTAAATCCTAAACCCTAAACCCTAAACCTACAACCCTAAACACTAAACCTAAACCCTAAACTCCTAACCCATAAAACCTAAACTAACCCTAACCTTAAAAAACCTAAACCCTAAACCCTAAACCTAAAACTCTAAACCCTAACCCTAACCCTAAACCTTAAATCCTAAAACCCAAACCCTAAACCTTAAACTAACCCTAAACCCTAAACCCTAAAAAAATCCTAAACCTTAAACCTTAAACCCTAAACCCTAAACTAACCCTAATCCCTAAGCTCTAAACCTAAATAAAATAAACAAAATAAAATAAACCTAATCCTAAACTAAAGAAATAAAACCTAAACCTAAATTTTAGAATAAACTAAACCTAACCTAAATGTAAATACTAAATAAAATAAAATAAACTAAAAATAAACCTAAACTAAAAAATAATACCTAAAATAAAACTTGAAACCTAAACCTAAAAAAAAAAAATAAACCTAAACCAAAACCTAAAATTAAAAAATAAGACCTAAACCTAAAAAAAATAAAATAAAAAATAAAACTAAACTATAAAGTAAACCTAAACCTAAACCTAAACCTAAAAATAAACTAAAATAAATAAACCTAAAATAAATAAACTAACTTAATAAAAGTAAAAAAAATAAGCCTAAATAAAATAAAAAATAAAATAAACTAGAATAAATAAAAATAAACTAAATAAACCAAAACCTACTAGTTTACTTAATTTTTTTTTAAAAAAGAAACCCTAAACCCACAACCTACAACCTACAACCCTAAACCTTAACCTTAACTATAAACCCTAAGCCCAAAACCCAAACCCTAAACTAAAACCCTAAAACCCTAAATCATAAACCCTAAATAATAAACCCTAAACCCTAAACTATAAACCTAAAACCTATAACCTAAATCCTAAACCCTAAACCCTAAACCCAAAAAACAAAAAAAACCTAAACATAAACTAAATAAAACCTAAAAAATAAAATAAATAAATAAACCTAAATAAAATATAATAAATAAATAAATTAAAAAACCTAATCTAAAACCTAAACCTAACCTAAACTTAAACCTAGACCTTAAAAAAAATATATAAATTAAAACTAAACTAAAATAAAAGATATAAAACCTAAACTAAACTAAAAAAATAAAATACCTAAATAAAATAAAACTAAACCTAAAAAAAATAAAATAAACCTAAAATAAAATAAAATAAAACTAAATAAAACCCTAAACCTAAAAAATAAAACCAAATTTAAATAAAAGATAAAACCTAAACCCTAAACTAAAAAACCTAAACCTAAAGTAAAATAAAATAAACCTAAACCTAAACTAAAATAAATAAAACCTATCCCTAAACTTAAAATAAACTAAACCTAAACCTAAACCTAAACCCTAAATAAAATAAAATAAATTAAAATAAACCTAAACCTAAACTAAAAAAATAAAACCTAAAATAAACCTAAAATAAAACCAAACCTAAACCTAAAAAATAAAAATAAAACCTAAACCTAAATAATAAAATAAAACTAAAAAAAAAAAATAAACTTAAAGCTAATCCTAAACCTAAAAAAATAAATTAAAGAAAAAAAACCTAAAAAAATAATAAAATGAACACAAATAAATGAAAATATACTAAATAAACTAAATAAACCTAAACCTACTACTTTAATTATTAAAAAATCCTAACCCTAAACCCTAAACCTACAACCCTAAACCATAAAACTAACCATAAACCCTAAAACCCTAAACACTAAACAGAACCCTAAACCCTAAAACTTAATCCCTAAACCCTAAACCTAATCCCTAAACCCTAAACTTAAACCCTAAACCCTAAAACCCTAAACCATAAACCCTAAACCCTAAAACCTAAACCCTAAACACTAAACCCTAACCCTAAACCTAAATAAAACCTAAAATAAAATAAATGAAAACCTAAACCTAAATAACATAAAATAAAAAACCTAAACTAAAACCTAAACCTAAACCTAAACCTAAATGTAAAATAAACATAAAATAAAAAAAATAAAACTAAGCTAAAATAAAATAAATTAAAACCTAAACTAAATTTAAAAAATAATATAAACCTAAAAATAAAAAAATTAACTAAACTAAAATAAAATAAAATAAAAACCTAAACCTAAAAAATAAACATAAAATAAAAAACATAAACCCTAAACTAAAAAAAACCTAAAATAAACAATAATATAAAATAAACCTAAACCTAAAATAGAATAAAATAAAACCTATACCTAAACCTAAAATAAACTAAACCTAAACCATAAACTAAATAAAATAAATTAAATTAAATTTAAACTTAAACCTAAACTAAAAAATAGATAACCTAAAATAAACCTAAAATAAATAAAAACATAAACCTAAACCTAAAAAAAATTAAACCTAAACCAAAAATAACAAATAAAAAACAAAATAAAAAAACTTAAACTAAAGTAATTAAACATAAAATAAATAAACTAAACTAAATAAAATAAACCTAAATAAAAATAAAAAATAAATCAAATAAATAAAAGATAAACTAAATAAACCTAAACCTATCACTTTAATTTTTAAAAAACCTAAACCTAAACCCTTAATAACCTAAACTTAAACTTAAAAACCTAAACCCTAAACCTAATCTAAACCTAAACTAAACTTAAACCCTAAAACCTAAACCTTATGCCCTAAACCCTAAACCCTAACTATAACCTAAACCTAAACCTAAATCTTAAGTCCTAAAACTAAAACCAAATAAATAAAAATAAAAAATAAAACCTTAAACTAAAACTAAACATTAAACTAACCTAAACCCTAAAATCCTAAACCTAAAGCCTAAACCTAAACACTAAACCTCAAAACTCTAAACCCTAAAGCCTCAACACTAATCCTAAACCCTAAACCCTAAACCCTAACCATAAACCATATACCCCAAAACCCTAAACCCTAAACCCTAAAACCTAAACTAAAATCTAAACCTAAACCTAAAATAACTTAAAATAATAAAATAAAATAAACTAAAATAAAATAACTAAAACTAAATTAAACTAAAAAATAAAAAACCTAAATAAAATAAAACAAAAAATAAAATAAATCTAAAATAAAATAAAATAAATAAATAAACCTAAAAAATAAAAAAAAAAAAGAAAACCAAAACCCTAAACTAAAAAACCTAAACCTAAAATAAAACTAAAATAAATAATATAAAATAAACCTAAACTTAAACTAAAGTAAATTAAACCTAAAATAAATTAAGCCTAAACCTAAACTTAAACTAAATAAAATAAAATAAACTTAAAATAAACTAAACCTAAACTAAAAAATAAAATCTAAAAATAAACCTAAAATAAAACATAACACCTAAACCTATAAAATAAACTAAAACCTAAACCTAAACCTAAAATAAAAATAAAACCTAAACCCAAAAAAGTAAAATAAAAATAAAACCCAACTAATAAATAAACTAAACCTAAAAAAACCTAAACTAAAATAAATAAACTAAACTAAATAAAAATAAAAAATAAAAATAAAATAAACTAAATAAATAAAAAAAATAAACTAAATAAACCTAAACCTAATGGTTACTTAATTTTAAGAAAACCCTAAAACCTAATCCTAAACCCTAAACTAAAACCTACAACCCTAAATCATAAACCATAAAACCATAAACCTTAAATTCTAAACAAACCCTAAACCCTAAACCTTAAACCTAAACCCTAAAACCCTAAAACCCTAAACCATAAACCCTAAACCCTAAACCCTAAACCCTAAACCCTAAAACCAAAACCCTAAAACCTTAAACCCTAAACCTTAAACCCAAAACCCAAAAAACACAAACCATAAACACTAAAATTGAAACCCTAAACCCTAAGAATGGCGACCTTGATGGAACATCACCGCCAACTAGGCTCTAAAATCTGGGTGGAGGCAAAGGTGGAATTATCGCAATGGTGCCGGGGACTGAGGTGCCGGTGGATATGGAGGTGTAGCCATATGGTGGTTATGAGGCGGAGGAGCAATGGAGGTTACATCCGTGGTGATGGTGGAGGGAGAGATCAAGGATATGATGGTGGATCCCAACTGAGAAAGGGGGGTGGTTTTGATGGGAACCGGAGAAATTGAAGAATAACTGATCTGATCATTGCTTATGGAATTGTGTCTTTATAGATAGATGGCTCTACTTATCTTGGGTTTTGTTTTTCTATGGGAGCTCATATTTTGTCTATGTCATCACTTATGTCTTAGAATACTTGAGGTGCTACTTGGTTGATGAACTTGAAAAAGAAGAAATGTTGAATCTGAATTTATTCTCTGCTAAAAAAACATTAAGCCCTAAACCCTAAACCTAAATTAAAACTTAAACCCCAAAACCTAAAACCTAAACCCTAGACCCTAAACCATAAACCCTAAACACTAAACCCTAAACCTAAACCTAAACCCTAAACCCTAAACCCTAAACCTTAAACCCTAAACCCTAAACCCTAAAACCCTAAACCCTAAAACCAAACTAAACCCTAAACCTTGAATAAAGATGTCATTAGGAGTAGATCTAAAGAATGACCTCATCCTAACATATAGTTATGGTAGCTAAAGAAAATGTCTTCAAGAGACTTTCCCTTGACCATTAGAGATTTGAATACCATAAAATCATAATACCATATATAGTATAATGTAGCATCATATATGGCATGTAGTGATGTGTTTTAGAAGTTATAAGATATTTTAAAATGTTTTAGTATATTATGGTATTGTGCCCAATAGTCTATATTAATATAAATCATAAAATATTGATTTAATAAATCGATGATGAAATTTATTAAAATTGAAGTGGGTAATTAGTTGTAGTACCAAAGGTGTGCTACCAATTGTAGTATAAAACTAAGATTTTATGTTCAAAATAAATATTATATGTTGTAGCATAGTATAGCATCATATATCATAATATATTTATTCGCATTTTAAATTCTTTTAGTATTTTATAATCATGCAATCGAGCCTACACTAGCATTATTTATAGAACTATTGATTTATACTTCAAAATGGTGGAATTTTTCCAAATTCATAATAGGTAGAGCATGGCATCATAATATATTATTTCAATTTAAAATATGTAAGTGATATGATTAAAATATATAGTTTTTTATTGTTTAGACTAATTTTATGAATTTTATCTTAAGCAATCCTTGTGATGTGATATGCAATATAATATAATATAATATGTTATAGTGTATTATAATATAAGATGCCATAACATAGTGTAGCATCATGCATTATAGCATACTATTGTATATTACTACTTGGTTTTAGCATATTTTAGTTTGTTATAGTATGATGTAGAGTTTGTGGTATAACTCATAAAAATACTGATTTGTAGGCTCAAATGATGGATTTGGCCAAATTTAAGGTAAGCTTTAGGGAACATCATTGAGGTGTGCTATGGTGTGTCACTTAATCAAAAGAATGGAATTTTGTATCCAAAATAAATGTTCATTTTTCAACCAAATTTTATAAATTTTTTGCTTAAAGTGATTCATTTTAAAGTGTAATGTAAGATAATATATTATATGAAAGCATTATTAAAATATAATGTACATAATAATATATAACTTCACATATATATAAATGTGGTGGTGTGTTACTAAATGTTATTGTACATTTTAGTATGTTTTACTTTTGTTATAATACATTGGGTCAAAACTCAAAAAAATGTTAATTTGAAGGTTGAGATGGAAGAATTTGGCCAAATTCATGGCACACACTAAGAAGCAACACCAAAATTATGCTATTTTGTACCATTTCTAGTAGAAAAATAATAATTTTACATTCAAAATGAGCATTATTCATATTTTGGGAAAATTTTGTTATTTGCCCCTTTAAGTGATTCTAATGAGGTGTAATGTTAGACAATATATTATATTATAGAAAATTATAATATAACATCATATATTATAATATAATATAGTGTGTTAATTCACACTATAATATGTTTAGCATGATATTGTATAGTTAGTTTTAGCATGAACCATCACAAATCATAAAATGTGATTACAATGTCAAGATGATGTAATTTAAACAAATACATTGTTAGGCTATTGGTTGAGGTATTAAAGGTGTGCATAAGAGAAGAAATAAGATTTGATGAGAATTCCATCAAAGACATGGAGGGAGATCTACTAGGGGATCACACATGTATTAGACATAACTTATGAGCATATGTCAAAGGCATAAAAGAAGAGAATCTACTGGGGATAAGGTTTGAATTTGATTTAATTATATAATTTATGGAAAGAAGACCGCTGGGATTAATATCAAATCAACTTTAATTTGTTTTATTTTAATTGATGTGGAGGAATATTTTCTAGAGATATGGGCAGTCTAGATAGTATATGAACCTTCAACTAGGGAAGCGTTTAATTATCTATGGGATTAGGATTTGAGTTTGATTTCATAGATTTGATTGGGGATGTATCCACTGGGATAAGAGTTTGGTTGGATTTTTTTAATTTAGACTCTACTAGTTGGTTTAATTTCTACTATGGAGGTTTTGAATTTGATTTATTTGCTTGACTTGTTTATATATGATTTGGGGCTCCACTGGGAGAAGGTGTGATTTAACTCCACCGGAAAAATCGATTGGGTTTAATTTAAGTTTAATGTATGGACCCTATTGGTGTGTGATGGACCCACTAAGAAGTGGCTATATTAGCCTTGACCTACCTCAAATTTACAAATCCAAAGGGATAGTCTACCGGTTATGGGTAGAGCTAGCAACCTAAGGGGTTATCTTTAGTGTGCAATGTAAGGAAAAAAAGCATAGACTTACATCTTCCAAAGAGGAACAACTATGACCTATTAGATGCACAACAAATCAAACTTGACCTAGGGTGACTACCGAGAATATCACCGGGACTTATGTCAACACAAAAGTAGTCGATTAATTTTATCCAAATTTCATGAGATTTGATATGGTTTGTTTGGTTTAGTTTAATTTTGAATTGAGGGCATATCTAGGGATGTGATCTTGGTCAAATTTGATAGATTTAATTTATGGTCCATGTCTGTGATGGACCCCGAGAAGGGTTATATCACTTGTCATACCTCATTTATAAATCCAATGGGATAGTCTACCGTGGGGGTAGAGCTAGCCAACCTAAGGGGTTACCTGATGTGCAATGGTTGTTCTAAGAAGAAAGCATAACAAACTTACATCTTCTAAAGTAGGGAACAACTGGGTTACTTGTTGGTAGCACAAATCAAACCCCGACTTAGGGGCAACTAAGTGAATGTCGACTTATATCAACTCAAGTGTAGTCAAGGGATTCCTGGGGAGTTTTGTTGATAGTGCCTAAAGATAGGATGCCGCCGGAAAAGGTATCACTAGGGGTGTCCTCCTAATCCATAAGTGAATATATATTTTATTTATATGTTTATGTGGATCTTGTTAGTGTGAGGGACCACACTAAGAAGGGGATATATTGGCCTTGACCTATCTCATTATTTATTGGACCAAGGGAGAATCTACACATCCACAAAATGGATTCTCCAATCGGGGTGGTTACTAGAAAAGGGAACCGCCTAATCTGATAGTAACCTGGTGTCTAAATAGGGTCTCAAAGGATGTGATCCAAATATAGTGCCCATGGGGAGGAAGAGGATTTTCTTGATCCCAGAAAAGAAAGCCTATAGGTGTATGGTGGCCAACTCAAAGAGAAAGCATAGACTTACATCTACCATGAGTGGTGTATCCTAAGGTGCAAGAACCAATCAACCTAAGTTGTATCCATCAAGATGAGTGGTGTATCCATCAACATAGTGAGAACCAACTAATCTAAGGTGCCCCGCAATGATCAACTGGAAAGAAAGAGTGTAGGTTTACAACTTTTAAGCGAACTGATCATCGGATAGTCTATCATTGGCAGAGATAGATGCCGACCTAGAGTGACTACTAAGTAGGGAGGCTGAGGAAGGACTTGACCACTGACTTGAAACAGTGGAGGGAAGGAGCCAAGGTACTTATCCTAAACCTCAAATATATACTCCAGTGCACGAAGGCTAATCCAAGAAGAAAGTGTAGTAGACTCACATCCTGAAGAGAACATGAGGTAGTTTACTAGCCATGCAATAAGGCCTACCAAACTAACAAGGTGCTCATTGGTAATGACCAAGTAAAGGAAAGCATATACTTACATCCTCCAAAGTAAGAAAACCACTGGGTGACACACTAGTAGGGTAGCATGTCACAACCTAGAGCGCTATTGAGTGAGTGTTGGGGCATTATCTCAAATCAAAGTAGCCAAAAAAAAGATATGTGTTTATTTTATATGTTTTGTGTGTCGATGAGAGATAGATGCACACTTTCTTACACACCCTAAACACATCGCGATTTGTAAACAAGAATACTTTCAACATGGAAGAAATTGAATTCAAAATAGAATTTTCATTGATGATAATTATTTTCAAATATGATTTATAATATTTATTTTAGTAGAGCCCATTGATTAGAAGCATTGGGCACTCTCCCTTATGATTAATAAGTCGACAAGATCCTCCTTGGTAGGTCTTCTCTATGGCAAAAGGGCCTTCCCAAGTGGATTCAAACTTGCCTCCCATCTTATGACGTCAACAATTGGCCTCCTTATAACAAAAGTAGGCTCTCCTACTTAAAATCTCATGACGTACCAACTTGTTGTGAGCTTGAATCATTTTAGCTTTGTACAACTAGAGGTTTTGGCATGCCCTCAAGCATCTCCTCCAAACTTTTAGCTCTTCTAACCACAACTTGGCATTTTGCTATGTTATGATCTTGCTACCCCAGCCTATCATTAGTGATGGGAGTTGGACTTCTAATGGTAGAATGGCTTGATCCATACACTAAAAAAAAAAAAGGAGTAGACAGTTAGAGTTTTATATGTGGTGTGGTAGACCCTACAAGGCTTCAACTAACTGCTAATGCTATTAGTTTGTTATTGAGTGACTCTTCAGATTTGGATGAGAGTTTTGTTAAAGGCTTCTACTAAGCTTTATCTTGGTAGTTGATGGTAGAATATCCAATCTATGTTGTGGACAAAGTTGTTGATCTTGGTTCAATGCCATATAATTATGAGATATAATTCTCAAGGCACTCTAAACCTATATGATATGGTTCCCAAAAAAATTGAGTACATGTAGCAAGAATCAACCTCTCTAAGAGGAATCACCTTCACCCATTTGGAAAATTAGTCTATAGTAGCTAAGATGAATGATGACCCTTGGAAGAAGGAGGATCAATCAAACCCACTATGTCGGTACCAACTCTCAAATGGCCCCGGACCAATGTAGGATGTAGAATGTTGGGTGGTTGGTGGACCACACTATGTATTTGACATTGGTGGCATCTCTTAGTTGTAATGTAATCTTTGATCATTGATGATCAAGTATTTATCCTCTTGATCTTGGCTTTCTTCTTCAAACCGAATGGTTTTCTCCACATAATCCTGAGTGTACCTGTCATGATCTTTTGGGCTTCATGCTTATCTAAACAACATAACCACATATGATCGAAAGATCGGTACAAGAAACCATCCACAAGAGCATAGGAAAGTTCTCTACTTCATCCTGATTTGGGACTTATCTTGAGGTAGTTTTTCTTTATTTAGGTAATCCATGAATGGTTTCCAATCTAACTCCTCATTCTTCTTAGCAATGGCAACCTCCCCTTCAAGAGAGTACTTTTGATGAGTTCAACATAAATAAGACTCTATTTTGTACCTTTATTGATCTGACTCATCCTCCTGACATGCCAACTCTTTGGAAAGCTTGGCTAAAGCATACTTATGACATTCTCCTCGAGAATCTTATAAATGTTAACCTTTGGGATTTGGGCCAACAACTATAGTGTACTTGATGTTAGTGATGGAGCTTGGGCTTTATAACCTTATAAGACCCAATAATTTTGTTGATAACTATGAGAATCCCCAAAGATGTTGATTTTATGGATTCTTAGAGTAACGAATAATTCTAGATTGACAATCGTAACATCATATTCAGCTTGATTATTTGTGAAAGGATTAGATAGATGATATGAGAATCTCATCACATCATAGTCTGAGTTACGAGAACTATTCCTATCCTCGCTTGGAATAGTAGATTGTGGTTCTTCTCCTCTGAGAGGAATCCACCATCAAAGTACATCTCCCAATGGTGAATGCTAGTATCCCCTAAGTTCATGATTTATTCATCGTGAGATCATCACCAAGCAGAGTCAAAGTGAAGTGTGTGCTACTAGAAATCCAAGCTTGTCAAACTATGAGAGGATCATGGACCATCATGCCAACTATCCGGATAGCGTCACGCATCATGAGATATTGTAGTGGATTGATCTTAAAGATTAAGTTCACCTTATGAGGAAGCATGTAGTGTGTAACTTTTGGATGCAAAGATTAAATCTAGGCAATGCTTCAATAGGTGGATAATTAGCCTCGAGGGATTGATGATGGCTAAGGTAAGAGTGTGTTTTCCTTTCCTCGTCATTAGCTTCGCCAACAAAGTACCAAGGGAGTCATCTGCAATAGTGTAAAGTATGAGTGGCTTGCCCGAGATAAGTGTCGCTAGAATTGGTGGCACCATCGTAATACATGATGTCTTCAAGGCATACTCACACTTGTCATCCCACTTGAACTTGGCATCTATTTTGACAAGTGTTGAGAATGGTCGACATCTTCCGAATAGGTTGGATATAAAGCATCTTAGATATGCCAACCACCCTTGGAATGATCTCGAGTTGAGTTAAACTTTTAGGGGTTGCATTTTAATATCGCCTTGATCTTCTCAAATCTATTTGATTCCTATTACAACAAAACCAAGGAATTTCCATGAAGCTACTCAATGTACACTGAGGGTTCATTTTGAGGTTAAATTATCTTAAATGTTAAAAACTACTCAAGTTAAAGAGATGGTGGTCTTTTTCTCTACTTTTGACCATGACATCATCGACATAGCACTCGACTTGTCGATGAATTAGTTTATTGAAGATTCAAGTCATAGCCCACTAGTATGTAGCATAAGCATTTTAAAAAGGCATGACCTTATAGAAATAGATTTTGATCGTTTTAAAAGCATTAATTTTTTCTTTTATAGTGGCCATCTTTATTTGGTTATATCAAGATGAGCCATACATGAGGAAATGTCCACCATCACTTCGAGATTGGTAGTGGAATTCATCTTTCTACATGTCTTATTTAAATCTTTATTTGTTATATGTGAATTTGACCATTCTTTTCTTAACTAGACATGGCTAACCGGTAGGGTATTTTTCTTCCTGATGACACCGTGATCGATCAATGTCTTGACTTTAGAAATGACCTTTATTTTATGTCTAATCACATGCATCTATGAGCTTGCTATATATGGTTAGCTAGGCTCTATTGCTAGTTAATGGACCACTATGTCAAAAAATCCAAGCATCTTTTCATAACTCCATGGAAAGCAATCCTTAAACTCGCTTAGCTAACTAAGTCATTAGTTTTAATTTCATTCAACAAAGAATTGATACATGTCGAGTGGATCTTCTTCGCTTAAGTTGATTTCCTGTGATCGCCAATTATTGACTTGATCTCTTCTTCAAACTCTAGGCATCTTTGACTTCAAAATCATCGATCATCTCAAGTTTCTAAGCATAGCTCCTCATATGAGTTAATATGATTTGAAAAGAACCTATCGATTCCAAATGATGTTGACGACTTAACATCAATCATCATCATCGAGGACCCGCTATATGGAATCCTAGTCCCGCCTTGATTGAGAGCTTTTGCATTCGTTCTTCCATATTCTTTTGAAGTAGTCGACCTATGTTTTGACCATGTATGTGGAATTAACCCTTTCTTTGCTAAATTATGAACACAAGGCAAGTACCAACCAAAAGTAATTCTATTAAATCTTTATATTAATCCTCAAGTTCTACATTAACTTCTTGACTTGAGGATGATGCTCTAAAGAATCTTTGTGTCTTCACACCTATGGATGATTTAGAGGCTTCCTTAACTACCAAACTCTCACCTTTGAGAGGAAAGTGAGGTTAGAGCTAAGGTTCCCAATTGATGCCTAATTATTTCACATATAGACTTGGATACACATATGCTTTGCTTTGGTTCCTGGTCTTCATCGCTATTTTTCCTCAAGTGTCACCTTCGAGAATCTACTATTGAGAAGAGAGTGGTGTGCTAACCATATAAGACTCATCCTGAACTAGATTCTAGGTCTATATGGATAGCGTGTACTCTTAGTAGGACATATCTTCTATTGCGTGGCCAATAAGGAGGTTTTCTAGCCTGGACGCACAACTGGCCTCTTCCTCTCGCCTGGTGGAGGTCGTTGTCCTACCCATATGTTTTAATGGAGTAATGAACGGAATCTATCAAGCTCCACTTCCTCCTTCAAGTCTCTTTTGCTCCCTTTAATTTTCTTTTTCATTTTCTCTTTTCTTTTCTTTTTTTTCTATCTTTTCCTTTTAATTTTTCATTTTATATTTATTTTATTTTCAAACTTTGGCCAAGTTCATAAGAATAGACTTATTGATTTTGAGGGAGGTAGTAAACCGCATCCTCATACATGTCGACATTGTGAACTATAAATAGCTTGAGATCTCCTTTGACACAATAGACGCATCCCACCTCTCACAAACTTTATAATCGATGTAGAGAAGATGGAACTATGTTGTTCTCATGTATCCATGGTCTCCCAAGTAAAGCATTGAAAGATGTATTGAAGTCTATAATATGAAACTTAGCTTGTCTTCCAATCATCTATCGCCAAGGTCAACACTATGGAGCCTAAGGCCTATTGACTTTAGAGTGCATTCAATTCCCATCTTAGACTTTGGAGTTTTCTAGACATTAAGACTTCCCTAGTCATAAGACACTTCTAATAATTTGGTAAACACTTAACCTAAGCCTAAAGACTTAAGGGTTAACCATGGATTAGATGCCTTAGGGATTAGGGTAATCCACCTACCACAACCCAAATCCAATCCATGTTCACCTTCTCAAACCAAACCTCACTCAATTCAAACATCATTCAAACCCAAATTCGAAAATCAAATGATTGAAGCCCATTATCAAATCCAAACTTGAAACCTTTCCTAAGCCATATGACCTATCCCATGGACATAGCCAAATTTTAATCCAAATCAATCAAAATCAATTGATTTTCTAATCAATTTATATCTTCAATCATCTTCCTAAATAAAATCAAATCTACATTTAAATGATCAAAACTAAATCAAACTAAATCAAATTAAATCAAAATCCTTCCTAAGACATATGACCTATCCCATGAATCAGCCAAATCTTAATCCAAATTAAGTCAAACTCAATTGATTTTCTCACAAATCATTCATATTTTAAATCATCTTCACAAATTTAATTGAAATATACACTTAAATTATCAAAACTAAATCAAACCAAATCAAAATCCAAACTTAAGCCACATGACTCAACTCCATGGACTTAGCCAAATTCCTTCATTCCAAAACCCAAATTCAATTGATTTTCATGAATCAATCATACCTTCAATCATATTCACAAATATAAATGAAATCTACAATCATCAAGCCAAACCCAACTTATCCCTTTTGACTTGAAATTTTCAAATAAACCAAAACCCATTTGAACTAAAATTAAATTGAATTTATATATCAATCTCAAATCCTTATATAAATTCAATTAAATCAAACTCATCCCAAAATCAAACCCAATTGGTCCACTTGACCCAAAGTGGCCAATTTGACCATTTTAGCTAAGTTCTAATCTTACCCAAATTGGATTAAACCAAGCCCATCAAAACCTCCCATCATGATTGTTGATCACCATAAGTTGATCAATTATCATAAATTAAAACCAAGTCAACTTGGTCATTTGACCAAGTCAACCTTAACCCATATGAACATAAATCCATTAACAAGCCCTCTAATTCTTGTGCCATCCTATCTATCGATCATCCTTCTACCTCAATTGATGTTGGAGGTGTTGGGTTGATTTATGTCTGATCAACCTCATCACCTTCCATATCGCTTCTCTCGAGAATAGATCATCTAGTCTACCATGCACAATTGAGTCTCCCAACATGTCATCTTCATTAGATCAGCTAACTTTCTCCTCATCTAACCTATCGCATACAATAATCAAACTTTAGACCAAGGATGTATTTCCACTAAACCTTCAAATATCTTAAGAAAATTTCAACACAATTTCAGCCAAGGGAAGAGAATAGTTGTACAAAGAGTTGTAGCACTTGAATCTCTAGAATCTCCAAGGGAATGATGTAAAGGAGTTGGATAAGAGTGGAGAAATAGCTATGAAGAGTGAAACCCTAAGGCAAAGACACTTTAAATAGAAAAGAGAGGCTAAGGTGTTGGCCAGTATGATATAGTTGGAGAGAAAAATTATTTAAGAAACAATTTGATTTTGATTTACACAATCACAATCAAATAACCAAGGATTTTATTCTAAGATTTTGGCCAAGACAGAGGAAGATATATTAGGTAAAAAATTGAATTTTAAATCAAAAAAAAAGTTTGATTGGATCTACCAAGGCATGAGGGAACCAAGTATAGAAAGTATTCAAGATTTGAATAGAAATCAACAATAAACTAATGATTCATACCAAATCAAAATCAATATTTGAATATGAATTGACCTTCAATTGAGTCAAACCAAACCCAATTGGCCCTCTTGACCCAAGTAGACCTAAATTGACCTAAAAGACCAAATTGCATCAAATCAAAATATAAACCAAATTGATTGTAAACAATGGCTCAAGTTCATTCCAAATTGATTGTTAAACTTGACAAAAGCTAAGATTGGACACAATTGAACTCAATTGACATACTTAGCCAGATTGACCTAAAGGTTCAAGTTGGCCTAAATCAAACCAAATCCAAATTAATTGAAACCAAAGCCTAAAATCATCTTAATTTGGTCAACTAAATCCAAACCAACACCCAACCCAAGCCAATTTGGCCAACTTGGTCAAATTGGTAAATTTAACCCATTTGACCCAAATGAATTCAAATGAGCTAAAATGAAATCTAAGTCAAACTAAACCAAACCAACCAAAACTTCCTAAATGATCATATGAACTTGACAACACTTGGTTTGACCCAATTTGACCAATTGGTCAACTTGACCCAACCTAACCCAATTTGAACTAAATGAGTCAAATTGAGCCAAACTTAAACAAATAAACTCCAATTGACTTGAAATTTTGGTAACCCACTTTTGGCTCATTTCAAATCTATCCAAATCAAATCCAATGCCAAATGATCATTCTACCCTTGGGTCAAATGCATCACATAAGGAAAATCATGTAAGTGGTCATTTCTATTCCTTGGCCACTTGGTACTCTCCCAATGGTCCACCTAGGCACCTAGAACACGCCCAACCCGACCCAAGTGGTGGTTGGATCCATGACCCATGGGAGGTGAAATTACCTCACCCTCACCATTGGAGCATTTGAAACCCATAGGCCACCCATAATTCCTCCTTGAGCCACCTCCTCACCTTCAACCAACCAAGCCAACTCACCTCCTCCATACCACCCATAACTCTCGATATGGCCATTAGAAGCCAAAACTGATCCCACTATCCGATCAAGATGAAGGGGTATACACCCCTCATTTCCACTCAAACACACACAAAATCATTCCTCAAAGCCCTAGCTACCTAAGATGAGCCACTAGAGCCATTCCCTAAGCTCTCAAGCTCGCTTCCTCGATCAAAAAAATTCCATTCATGTTTGTCAAACAGACACTCCCATTTTGACTTAACTTCCCCATTTCTCCATCAAACTCAAATTAACTTTGCACAAACCTTCCCTAGGCCTCATTGAGCAAGAAAAATTATCTCCCAAGCTTCCCAAGCACCAGGTGGGACTTCAATCAAAGTTGAGCTCCAAATCATCGTTGTGGCCTTCGAATGTTGAGTAATTGATCCAATTACTCAACACGCTTCATCTCCACTAGATGAAGCTTCCTTAATTATTCAAGCCACCAAACTTGAGCTCGAGGTATGCTTCCAAAACAATCCTTAGGCAAAAAATGGGTTGGAGCTTTTTCAAGAAAACTTACATCTGTGTTGACGGATCCCTCCATCGATGATGAAGGTGGGATCCTTTTGGAGTTGATCCGAGCTCGTAAGCTGGATCAAATGAGCAATGATGGACGACTACATTTTCCCTCACTGAGTGAGGTTATATCATGAACTGACCATTCCAATGTAATCAAAATGGATAGTCATGATTAGATTTGATAGATTGATATGATTTAATCCTATTAAGATGGGATTAATCATAGTCATCGATCTTAGATTGGATGATGGATAAGCGCGTCACCACCGCCAATGAGGTGTTGAGTCGGATAACTTCTAAGTAGCCAATCCCTCCGTTAATGTCAAGGCCACATGTGCCAACAGATTAGTTTTAATTAGCTTAATTAATCATTTTAATGACTGAAATTCTAAAATCATAAACATCATAGAAATAAAAAATGCAAATAAATACTCATTTTAAAGGTATTTCATAAGAGAATTAAATAAAAATGATCTTAACTAATTTTGAACAGTAATTAAGGTTTAATTAAACAATTAATTAGCATAATAATTTTTAATTACTTGAGCAATTAATCGTAAAATTTGTGGGTTAATTTAATGGATGACCTCTGCCTCCCATGATTTTCTTGGGATTTATTCCTCACTTAATTAGGAAAATTGACTAATCAAACTTTAACTACTCTTTTAAGTTAATTAATGATTAATTAATCCCATGAACAATAACAAATTAGTTAATTAAGTTTATTAATCATTGTTCAATAGTAAGTGAACTAAGGAAAAGGGTTGGGACCCCTTTCCTAAGTTCATTTCACCTTTTTAAAATGAAATTAATTAAGATTTAGCTAATTAATTAAATAACACTTAATCAAATTGAAATCATAATCACATTAGACCTTAATTAATTTGGTGTTTAATAACCTAAAGGAGTTTAATAAAATTGTGGTTAGTCCACATGTGTGGAAAACCATAAGAGTAATTAATTAAGTCCCTTAATCTTATTAACTATTATTCATGCCAATGCATTAGGCCCCTTTTATTTCCTAGGATCATTGCAAGTTTATTTTCATGCATATCATGTTGGCTCATAATTATTTAGTTAATTACTTTAAGGTGACATAGGTAAGGGTAATTAATTCATCTAATTAGTGTTCAACTTAATTAACCCATAAAATCAACTTAATTACATTTCCTTAAATTAAATAAAAATCACTTATGTCGAATGGGTTTAAAACAATAAGTGATTATTTCTCTTCTCCTATTTAAATCAAATCAAATCCAAAACTTAATTAAAAAAGAAATTTGGTTTGCTTTTAAAAAATCTTATTTGATTTAATTATCTTTAAGAACTAGTTTGGTTGAATGAATCACATGCTTATATTTGATTGTCCTCTTTCCAATCATGTTAAATTTGGTATGTCATTTGAATTCATGAATCCATCTTTTCAAAATCAAGTAAAATAAAATGGATTTCCTTTATGTAAGCTTGCATGTGTTGATTTAATTTAACATATGTGTTCCTATTATCACTATTAAATCCAAATGTATTTTTCAAAAGCTTATAAATGAGTAATAATATGTGTTATGATGCCGGTTATAAATACATAAGAAATGCATGTGCTTATACTTAAGTGTATGAAGGTTGAGTTCTCTTCCTTTATTCATGTGTTGATTTATATAAGATTGAATGGTAATGGGTATATAGTCTGGACATCCTGAACACGATGCTTTAGTTAGCAAGGAGGTCATTTGATTACCTCACCCCTGGTTTGTCACTTGGTTGATGAAATCAAAAGAAGAGATGTTGAATCTAATTTGTTCCATGTTAAAAAGAAATCCAAAACCCTAAACCCTAAACTAAAACCTGAACCCTAAACTAAAAAATCTAAACCCTAAACCCTAAACCCAAAAAAACCCTAAACCCTAAACCCTAAGCCCTAAACCCAAGCCCTAAACCCTAAACCCTAAACCCTAAACCCTAAAACCTAAACCTAAATTGTAAACCCTAAAACCTAAAAAAACCTAAACCTAACTAAATAAAACATAAAAATAAAATAAAAATATCTAAACTTAAATAAAATAAAAACTAAAATAAAATAAAACCTAAATATAAAAACCTAAAAATAAAATAAAATAAATAAAACCTAAACTAAACTAAAAAATAAAATAAACCAAAAAAATAAAAGCTAAATAAAATAAAACTAAATGTAAAATAAAATAAAGTAAACCAAAAATAAAATAAGATAAAACTAATAAAATTAATAAAACCTAAACCCCAAAATAAATAAAAAATAAACCTAAACCCTAAACTAAAAAAACCTAAACCTAAAATAAACAAAATAAAATAAACATAAACCTAAACTAAATTAAACTAAACTAAAATAAATAAACCTAAACCTAAACCTAAACCCTAAACTATATAAAATAAAATAAACTAAAAATAAACCTAAACCTAAACTAAAAATAAAACCTAATAATAAATCTAAAATAAAACTTAAAACCTAAACTTAAAAAATAAAATAAAACCTAAACATAAACTTAAAATAAAAATAAATCTAATCTTAAAAAATAAAATAAAAATAAAACTAAACTAAAAAAATAAACATAAACATAAACCTAAACCTAAAAAATAAACTAAAGTAAAAAAACCTAAACCTAAATAAATAAACAAACTAAATAAAAATAAAAAATAGACCTAAATAAAAATAAAAAATAAAATAAAATAAAATAAATAAAAATAATCTAAATAAACTAAATAAACCTAAATCTATCACTTTACTTAATTTTAAGAAAATAGCCTAAACGCTAAACCATAAACCCTAAATCCTAAACCCCAATCCTAAACCCTAAACCCTAAAACTAACCCTAAAATCCCTATTGACCTTACTTTGGAGTGAGTTCTCAACTTCCTCATCATAGATCTAGGACTCTTATAGACACCAAGAGTTCCTTAATCTTAAGACACTTCTAATGATTAGGTGAACACTTAACCTAAGGTTAAAGAATTAGAAGGATTAGCCATGAGAATAGATCATGCCTTGGATTTAGGAAAACTTGCCTACCCTATATCCTTAGACCTAATCCATGCTTCCTTCCTCAAATCAAACTACCAATTCAAATCCAAATCATAAATCAATTCCAAATGAAATGATTGAAACCCATAATCAAATTCTAAAAAAACCTTTCTAAGCTCTTTGATTTTATATTATGGACTTAGCCTTAACCAAATTCAAATCAACCCTACCCAATTGATTTTCTCAAATATCTATTCAATCTCAAATCAAATTTTAAATCAATTCCAAATCAAATGACTAGAACACAAAATCAAATTCAAATTCCAAAATTCCTTCCATGAACCATTCTCATATGCTTAACCAAAACCCCTTTAAACTAAATCAAACTTGATTGATTTCTTTATAAATCATCATTCTTTCATTTATATTCATAAATATAAATGAAATCCAAATTCAAATGAGCCAAACCAAATCAAACTAAATCAAATCAATCAAGACCTTTCTTAAGCCATATAGACTTACCTCCATAAGTTTAATCAAATCTCAACCCAAATTAAATTAATTTCATTATAAATCAATTATTCCTTCATTTATATTTACAAGTATAAATAAAACCTACCTCTAATAACCAAAAAATAAATCAAACCAAATCAATTCCCCACTTAAGCTTGACTTACAACCTTAAACTTGGTCAAATTTGCTTCCAAATCACTCTAAACTCAAGTGATTTTCATAACCCATTTATATCATCATTTATATTCACAAATATAAATGAAATATAAATCCAAATGGCCAAAACCAAACCCAAATCAAATCAAATCAATTTTAGCCTTTTAGCCAATTTTGAACTTGGCTAAATGATATCCAAATCAACCCAAACCATGGATTTCTTCATGAATCAATTATTCCTTCAATCCCAAATATAAACATAAACTACAATTATCAAACTAAATCCATGTCAACTCAAGTCAAGCCCATGTTGACACTTTGACTTGAAATTGTCAAATGAACCAAAATCCATTTGACTACAAACCAATTGCAATTGGATTTATATTTTATCCTAGGCTCATATGTGAGTTCAACTAAACTTGAATCAAGCTAAAACCAAACCAATTTACCCATTAAGGTCCACTTGACCCAAAATGACCAAAAAAAGACCCTTTTGATCCAAGTTATAATCCAACCCTAATTATATTAAACCAAGCCCATCCAAACCTCATATCATGATCAACAATCATCTTAGGTGATTAACTACCATGAATTGGGTCAAACCAAGTCAACTTGGTCCTTGACCAAATCAACCTTAGCCCAAATGAAACCTAAACTAGCCAAAATCCACCATATACCAAATTAATTGAAACCATTGATTCAAACTAATTCATAATCAATGATTGAATACGATCAAACCTCAATTGAGATAAACCAAGTATAATTGACAATTTGACCTAAGTTGACCTAAACCGCCTAAAAGCTAAAATTGGTCAAATCATGATTTGATCCAAATTGATTGCAACCAATGGCTCAAGTTCATTCCAAATTATTTATTGAACAAGTTAAAGCTATGATTGAGCCTAATTTGACCAATAACTTGACCCAACCTAGCCCATTGATCTAAAAGGCCAAAATCCAAATTAAACCCAAATCAAACCAAACTAAAGCCTACAATCATTTTCAATCAACCAATTGAACATGAACCAACACCCAACCAACCCAATTTGGTCAAATTTGTTGAATTGGTCAACTTGCTCTTGATCTATTTGAATCCAAATGAGCCAAAATCGAAGCTAAGATAAATTAATCTAAACCACTTGAACCAAAATCTTCAAATCATCATTTAAACCTAACTCAAGCCTTGGTTTGACCAATTTGACCAATTGGTCAACCCTAACCCAACATGAACCCATATGAGCCCATTTGACCAAATGAAGCCAAACCACCCACCAACCCTTGGGACCATAGGAATTGGCCAAACTGACCCAAACCCCCTAGATCACTCCCAAACTAAGTCAAATCCAAGTGGACCCCACACAAGGGATTAGCCTTTGGACAAACCTCCCACATTGGATTCTTTCCGTAAGAAGTAAATTCCACTCTCCCATCACTTGGGCAGCCATTCTAGTGCCAAATGGGGTGTTCCTAAGCTTTCATCCCACCCTAATAGCTGGGATCAGCCATGGACCAAGGGGAGTTCACCTCCTCCCATCTCAAGCCAAATCGAGCACCCAAAGGACCAAGCCAACCCAATCATGTTAAATCTTTCCTTAAGCTCCCTACCATAACCTCTTCCAACCCTAGCATGCCACATGGAGTCGACGGTGACCCCTTCGACGCCTTGATGATGATGAATTGATAAAATTTAGAGGACCCCATTTGTCCATCACACACACAATTGAGGGGTATACTTCCTCAATTAAAGTGGGATTCATCACCATTTACACTCTCGAGCCCCTAAGTGAGAAGCAAAATCCCTAAGAGCATTTTTAAACCTCCCTCGACACCATTATTCTCTGTGTGTGAAACTAAAATAAGGAGACCTCCCTTGATTCAAACCCATCCACCCCTTAACCACATCAATTAAACTTGCACACACCTTCACCACACCTAATGAAGCCAATTAAATCATCTCTTAAGTTCCAAAGCCACCAAAAGCCATACATTGATCAAGATCGAATGCTCAAAGGGAGGGCCTTGGTCCATAGAGCAAACCACCTTAAATTAAAGCTTGTGGCTCAACGGGCTTCATTTCTACCAAATCAAACTACCTCAATCATTGGAACGATTGATCATAAGCTCGATGAGGTAATTTCTCAAAATTGATCCTTAAATGAAAATATGTTGGTCCTTTTGAAGTGAACTTACATTTAAGCCCATAATAGCCGTTGGATCCTTATGGATCCTTCACATGAAGGTGTGGGTTGAGTTTGAGTGGATCAGCTCGGGTGAGCTCGCATCGAGTGATCCATGGTAGGCAAACTCTATTGTTCATCGCCATGAAGATGGATCATGGGCCATCCATTCTGTGATTGGAATAGACCATGATCAAATCATGTCAAAACCCTTAATTTAACCGCAGATTTAATCATGGCCATCTAACTTAGATCGATGGTCCAGTGAAAGCACGCCCACCATAATTCGAGTCAACGCCCTAATTTGACAACTTAAATGGCATATCCCATTGCACCACATAGAAAGTGTGTCGTGTCGAAACCGTCGCTAAATTAATGGCATTTAAGCTAGAAAGTTAATTTAGTTTAATTAAACTAATGAGGGCTCATTTAAAGGTATTTCAAAGGGGAATCCATGAAGATTATTATTAATTAATGAATAATAATTCATGCTTAATTAAAGTTTAATTAAAAATTTAATTAGCCTAATTACTCTCTAATTAATTGTCCATTTAATTTTAAACTTTCGAGATGTTTATGGGGATGACCTCTAGCTCCCTATTTTTATTAAAATTTATTGGATAGTTAATTAGGAAAATTGATTGATTAAGACTTAATTACTCTCTTACCTTAATTAATGATAATTAAGTAAATGAACTGGATTAATTAATTAAGCTTATTTCCATCTGCTAACATTAAAAGTCTTAGGGAAATGATTTAGGTTTATTCTTTATGACCATTTTATTAATCCTCTTTATTTGTTTCAAATTAATTAAAGTTTAATTAATTAATTAGCCACTTAATTAATCAATTAAAAGAAAAGGGAATTTAATTATTTTGAACCCAATTATTTGAAATGACTTAGGGATTGAGATTGAGGCCTCTTTCTTCATCTCTTTCCATTAGTTAATTTTATTATCCTAATGTAATCAAAGGATTTAATTAACTAATTAAGAGCTTAACTAAATTAATTTAAAATCCAATTCATTCCTAACTTTGATTAATCAATCTTGGGTAGTTCTTTAGATGTTTAATAGTCTACAATTTAATGTAATTGATTAGCTTACATGTGTGAGAAAATCATAAAAGTGATTAATTACATCACTTAAGCTTAATTAATTATTAATTATGAGCCAATTGCATTAGGCCCCTTTCATTTCTGGAGCATTACTAATTTACTTTTCATGTTGTTACATATCATGTTGTCTCATCATTAATTAGTTATTTAACTTAAGGTGATATAGGTAAGTGTTTAATTAATTGATTTAATTCATACCTCAACCTAATTAAGCCATAAAATCAACCTAATTGCTTTTCATTTAATCAATTTCACTCACACATATGGAGAATGGGATTAAAATTACCAAACCTCTTTCACATTTCTTAAATCAAATCCAACATGAAATCAAAATGGGTTTAAGTAACTGCTTTATTTTAAATAAGCTTTGTTAATGTGATTGTCCTTAGAATTGGATTTAATGAAATCAAATGCTTGTGTTATTTTATTTCTTTCAATCATGTTAAAATATTGTATTTATAGTCATGCATTCATTTCTTTCAAATTAATTAAGTGAAGATGATTTCCTTTTTTGTCAATTTGCATGTGTTGGCTTAATTAAAAATATGCTATTATTATCATGTAAATCTCAAATGTAATTTTCAAAAGCTTATTAATGAATAATGATATATATATATATATATATATATATATATATATATATATATATATATATATATATATATATATATATATATATATATATATATATATATATATATATTGTGATTATAGTTACACATATACATAGGAGATGCATGTGAATATAAGCTTAGTGTATGAATGAAGTGAAGTTTCTTTCTTACATTCATATCTTTACTTGCATAAGTTTGAATGCTAATGGGTATATTAGTCCGACATTCCCGGGACGATGGCTTTTAAGTGGCCCCAAGAAGGTTCCTACCCCTAGTGAATAATGGCAACGCACTATTTGAATTCATTCTTATGCACTTTAACATTAGAATTTAGATAGAGCTTAATTCATTTACACAAAAGACTAAATAAATTAAACTCTACTTTTGCATGGTGTTTTCTACTCTTATTGTTGTTTATAAATCCATATGTATTTAAGAATAGCAAGTATATTAGTATGAACATTTTGAGGATGCAAAACTTTAAGTAGCCCCAAAGAGGTTCCTACCTCACCCCTTGCGAATAATGGCAACGTACTTGCTTAAAACTTTCATACATTTGAATGTGTATTTAGCTAATGAATGAAAACCCCTCTTCTTTCTATTAAAAGTCATGCATTTATATTTTGTTCAAGTGGTTGGGTTGATTAGTCATATGATTTAGAGTTCTTTTCTTATACTTTTGTATAAGAATTTAGATAGATCTTTAAATTAATATGATAAATAATTCAACCAAATGAGACATAAGTACACTTGCTTACTTTCATCATTTAAGTGTGCTAAGATATAAATTGCATGTATAGTTATGTTTAAGACTTAATCATATGCATGCTATATATGATGGAAAGAAATTAACAAACATGTGTTAGGTGATAATAATTAATTCTAATTAATCTTAAGATGCCTTTCTTATTGAATGAGATTATTTAAAGTGACCATAAACCTAGGACTAATTAAAATATGTAATAAGCCATTCATTAAAGAGAATTGATTATTTAATTTGTTTTAGATGTGACTTAAGGTAGGGATGAAAGAGAGTGATCCTCTCTTTCTTCCCTTTATAACTCTCGTTGTTTAGTATAAGACAAATGAAATAATATAAAACATTAAGTAAAATTTACAAATCAATTAAATCATTAAAATTGAAACCACCCTTTATAATTAAATGTCCTCCATACTTACGAATGATAACTCTAAATCCTAGTAAGAACATATCACATGAGCCTTAATACACACATTAGATTAAGTCACCACTTCTAGCTCTATGTTAGGGTGGTTCATGGTTTGATGTATGTTTGGTTTTATGATATACTCTTGTAGACTAGATGTTAGGTGTATGGTGTGCACTAGATGCGTGATTAGCCTAATTATATTTTTGTAGGAGATTATTCTTAAGGGGTTCTTAAAATAAATATAAAATGCTCTCTTTGCATTACTTAACCCCTAAGAATAATCTATACTAGGATAGGTGGACTTGGTTACCCACATAGGATGCTAAGTCTAAATTATAAATATAACCGCTTGGGTTGTATGGTGTGTTTAGCTAACACTTATTTTGTAGGTGTAGTTAGATTTACTTTTCATATTTTAATGTAATTATGCATTAAGAATTTGGAAGTGTTATGGGGGGATTAGGATGAGCAAGGCTATAAGGTTTTGGCTTGGGAGGCCCCATGATGCCTTTGAACCAAACAAATCTAAATGATAAAATAGAGGAGATATGAAGATATGAAGATATGAAGACCCCATAACATTTATTCATTTGTAATTGTAATTATTCTTCTACATTACGGATGTATAAGGGTAGAGCTTGGTTATCCATTTCTATTTTGGATTGTATGGAGGTATCCACCATATATGTATTCTTTCACGTTGAGTTTATAAATTTGATGATTCTTTATTTACAATTGTGTAATAGAAATGGCATGTATTTTCCTAGTTTTTCATATATGATGACTTAATGTGTGGCTGATATGCTTAGGCTCTTTGGGAAAAATAAACTTTTACCCCAATTAGAACTCATAACTAAATTTTATAAAATAACTCATAACCGCATTTAAAGCCTAGGTATTAAATCAAGATAAGTAAAAGATTTAGAAACCCCTAGCTAAATGACGATGTTTAATATCATACATATCATCTTGTTTCATTCTTACTAAGAGAGGGTTTCCATCCTTGCACGATATGGGAATACTTGACCCCTTATGGTGGAAAACACCTCATTCTCTCTGATTTAGCTAATAACCCTATTTTATCATGCATTTATGCATATAAAATCTATGGTTGTGTCAAAATAAAGTGTCCAAAATAAAATAAAATTGATAAATTTTGCATTAGACAAAGTCATTATTCATACCACTCATGCTCTAGTCTCTTAGAGAGTTTAAAGACTTTGGTTTCTTTCTAAATAATAACATCCTAACCATCTTGCAAAACATATGACTTGACCACATGGTTTTAAAATGTGAGTTAGCTAGCACCCAAGTAGTTATAAGTCCAATAATCGGGTGATTTACTCTCTCTGTGGAGGTAAATAGTATACCCATATTTCTCCTTAGATTTAGGATGTGCTTTGGCCCTGCCAAAGATCCCTAGATTTAGGATCTGAGGTTACCATGTCCCCTAAGGCTATAAGCATAAATCCTCACCTTTAGGCATTTCCACAATCTTGTATTATTCGATTATAAGTCTTAGCTTTCTAATAAATTTCAACTCAAATAAATAATTTCCTTCAATTTCAAACATATAAAGCCTAATAATAAGATATATTAGAATGCTCACTAGGTCTCCTAATATCATGAGCATCCCTTACTCATTTGGCTCGATAATAAGTCTCTCCTTGATCTAACCCACTTGATTTTCCAAATATAACCAATTTATTGATAGTCTTACCTTGAATACTTTGGAGACAATAATTTCTTACTTTAATGAGTATTCCTAAGGAACTCACCTTCCTTAGATGTAATTATCTATGGGGTCTTACCCCATAGAAACTTTAGAACCTAGTTTAAATAAACCCCACTTTATTCATCCATTTAAAGTAGGGAAAAATCTCTAGTACATTCAAGAAGATAAAATAAAAATAAAATAAACCTAAAATAAAATAAAAAAAGAAGTAAATAAAATTATAAACCTAAAAATAAATAAAAATAAAACCTAAACCCTAAACTAAAAAAAATTAAAACTAAAATAAATATAAAAAAACAAAATAAAATAACCTAAAACCTAAACTAAAATAAATAAAACCTAAACCTAAACCTAAACCTAAACCTAACCCTAAACTAAATAAAATAAAATAAACTAAAATTAATCTAAACCTAAACTAAAATTAAAACTTAACAAGAACCCATATTAAAACCTAAAATGTAAAATAAAAAAAAAATAAAACTTAATAAAAATAAAACCTAAACCTAAAAAATAAAATCAAAATAAAACTCAACTTAAAAATAAAGCTAAACCTAAAAAATTATACTAAAATAAATAAACTAAACTAAATAAAAATAAAAACATAAACCTAAATATAAATAAAAAATAAAGTAAACTAACATAGAAAAAATTAACTTAATATACTAAATAAACCTAAACCTACTGGTTTACTTAATTTTTTTTAAAAAAACCTTAAACCTTAACCCTTAAACCTTAAACATAAACCCTAAACCTACAACCCTAAACCCTAAACCCTAAACCCAACCCTTGCTAAAACCCCAAATCCCAAAAACCTAAACCTAAAGTAACAAAATAAATTATAATTAAACCTAAATCAGAAACCTAATAAACCTAAACCCAACCCTAAGAATGGGCGTAACCTGATGGCAAGAACATCACCGCCAACTAGGCTAAGTCTAAATCTAGTGGTGGAGGCGAAGGCAAAGGAGGTGGTTACCTCAGTGGTGGGGGATCTGAAGGTGCTAGTGGATGGAGGTGGAGGTCGAGTAGTGGTGATTATGGAGGTGGGAGGAGTGATAGAGCTTACAGTAGGGTGGCGTGTGAGGGAGAGATCGGGGATATGATGGTGGATCCCTCTACTTGAGAGGCCGGGGTGGTTTTCATGATGAATCAAGAAATCAAGAATGGATGATCCGAACTCTACTTATGGAACTATGCCTTTATAATAGAGATGATTCTAATTATTTAGGGTTTTATTTACTCTATGCATGCTCATTTTGATCCATGTTGTCACTTGTGTATTAAAAAACTTGGTGGGTTACTTGGTGATGAAATAAAAATAAATAAATATTGAATATGAATTTATTCTCTATTAAAAAAGCCTTAAACACTAAACAACCCTAAAAAACCCAAAACCCTAAAACCTAAAACTAAACCTAAACCAAACCTAAAAAAACCCCTAACTTAAACTTAAAACCTAAAACCTAAACCTAAACTAAACCTAAACTATAAACTAAAACCATAGACTATAAACTGAACCAAAACTAAACCCTAAAACTATAAACCTAAACTTAAACCCTAAACTTAAACCTAAACTAAACTAAACCTAAACTAAACTTATAACTTGAACCTAAACTAAACTCAAACCTTAAACCTAAACCTAAACCTAAGCTAAACCTAAAACCCTAAACCCTAAACCTAAAACCTAAACACAAAATCCTAAACCCTAAACCCCAAACCTAAACCTCCTCTAAACCCTGGGAGACTAAACCCTAAACCTTAAACTCCAAACCCTAAACTATAAACCCTAAACCCTAAACCCTAAAGTAAGCTAAACCCTAAATCAAAAGCTAAAACCTAAACCTAAACTAAATAAAACCTAAAAATAAAATAAATAAAAAACTTAAACTAAAATAAAAAAAATAAAATAAAAGATAATCTAAAACCCAAACCTAAACCAAAACCTAAAAGATATATAATTTAAAATACGACTAAAATAAAATAAAATAAATAAAACCTAAATTAAAGTAAAAAACCTAAATAAAATAAAACTAAACCTAAAACAAAATAAAATAAACTTAAATAAAATAAAATAAAACTAAATAAAACCTAAACCTAAAAAATATACCAAAAAATAGAACCAAAATAAAAAAAAAGACAAAACCTAAACCCTAAACTAAAAAAAAGAAGCTAAACTTAAAATAAAATAAAATAAACCAAAACCTAAAATAAAATAAACTACAAAATAAAATAAATAATACCCGAACCTAAAACTAAAATTAAACCTGAACAAACTAAAAAATAAAACCTAAAATTAAACTTAAAATAAAACCTAAAACAAAAAAACCAAAAAAATAAAATAAAGCCCTAAGCCTAAACCTAAAAAAAAAACCTAAACCTAAAAAATAAAATAAAATAAAACTAAATTAAAAAAATAACCTAAACCTAAACCTAAACCTAAAATAAAACTAAAATAAAAAACCTAAACTAAAATAAATAAACCTAAAATAAATAAATTAAATAAAACAAAATAATCATAAACCTAAATAAAATAAAAAAATAAAATAAACTAAAATAAATAAATAATAAACTGAATAGACTAGATAAACATAAACCTACAAGTTTACTTAATTTAAAAAAATAAAAAATATAAAAAAAAAAAACCCTAACCCTAAATCCTAAACCCTAAAACTAACCATAAACCCTAAACCTACAACACTAAACCTTAAACCCTAAAACCTTAAAACCCTAAACCTTAAACCTAAACCCTAAACCCTAAATCCTAAACCCTAACCCCAAAACCCTAAACCCTAAAACTTACAACCTTGAACCCTAAACCCCAAACCTCAAACCCTAAACCCTAGATCCTAAACCCTAAGCCATAAACCCTAAACGCTAAAACCTAAAATCAAAAAAAACCTAAACCTAAACTAAATAAAACCTAAAATAAAATAAATAAAACCTAAACCTAAACTTAATATATACTAAACCTAAACCCTAAACTAAACACAATAAAATAAATTAAAATAAACCTAAACCTAAACTAAAAGATAAAACTAAAATAAAAGCCTAAACTGAAACATAAAAATAAAAAATAAAACCCAAACCTAAAATTAAAATAAAATAAAACTAAACTAAAAAATAAACATAAACTGAACCTAAACCTAAAAGTAAACTAAAATTAAAACATAAACTAAAATAAATAAACAAAATGAAAGAGAAATAAAATTAAACTTAAATAAAAATAAAAATAAAATAAACAAAATAAATAAAAATAAACTAAATAAATAAAATAAACCTAATGCTTAATTTAAAAAAAAACCCAAAACCCAAAAGAGACTAAACACTAAACCTTGAACTCTTCATCTTAAACCCTATAACCTAAACCCTAAACATATAACCCTAAACCCCAAAAAATCCTAAACCCTAAATAGAAAAAAATAAAAATAAATAAAACTCCATAACCATAAACTAACCCTAAACCATATACCATAAACCATAAACCAACGAACCTAAACCCTTAATTGGAAACCATAAAACCATAAACCCTAAACCATAAACCCTAAACCCTAAACCCTAATACCCTAAACACTAAACCTTAAACCCTAAACCCTAAACCTAAAACCTAAAACCATAAACCCTAAACCCAAAACCCAAAACCCTAAGCCTAAACTAAACCTAAAAAACCTAAAACCTAAACTTAAACTAATTAAAACCTAAGAATAAAATAAATAAATAAATCTTAACCTAAAAAAAATAAAACCTAAACTAAACCTAAACCTAAAAAAATAAAATAAAATCAAAATAAAACTAAACTAAAATAAAATAAATAAAATCTAAACAAAACTAAAAAATATAATAAACCAAAACCTAAAATAAAATAAAACCCAAATGCAAAATAAAATTAAAATAAACCTAAAATAAAATAAAATAAAATAAAGTCTAATTAGAAACCTAAACCTAAAAACTAAACCTAAAAATAAAACCTAAACCTTAAACTAAATAAAAAAACCTAAACCTAAAATACACTAAATAAAATAGACCTAAACATAAACTAAAATAAGCTAAACTAAAATAAATAAAATCTAAACCTAAAACTAAGGCCTAACCTAGATAAAATAAAATAAAATAAAAATAATCCAAAACCTAAACTTAAATATAAAACCTAAAAATAAACCTTGAATAAAACCTAAAACCCAAACATAAATAAATAAAATAAAAACATAAACATAAACCTAAAAAATAAACTAAAATAAAAATCTAAACTAAAATAAATAAACTAAACCAAATAAAAATAAAAAATAATATAAACTAAAATAAATAAATAATATACACAATAAACTAAATAAATCTAGATCTATGATTAATATTTTTTAAAACCCTAAACCTAAACTTTAAACCCTAAACCCTAAATCCTAAACTCTAAACTCTAAACTTAACCCAAACCTAAACTAAACCTACAACCTAATACAAACTAAACCTAAACTAACTCTAAACATAAACCTTAAACCTAAACCAAACCCTAAACTAAACTAAACCCTAAACTTAAACCTAAAACCCTAAACTTTAAACTGGGTGTTAAACTATAACTAACCTTAAACCTAAACCCTAAATCTAAATTTAAACCCTAAAGTCTAAACTTAAACTAACCTAAACACTGAACAAACCTAAACTAAAACTAATAAAAAACTATTAACCTAAAGTTTAAACACTAAACCCTAAACCTAAACCTTAAACCTAAACTAAACCTAAATGCTAAACTAACCTTAAACTATGGTATAAACCTAAAACTAAACTTAAACCTAAACCTAAACCTTAAACTCTAACCTAAACTTTAAAGTTTAAACCCTAAACCTAAACCTAACCTAAACTCCTAAACTTAGATCCTAAATTAACCTTAAAAATTAAACCATAAACCCTAAACCCTAAACTCAACTCTAAACTCTAAACTAACCCTAAACCCTAAACATTAAACCCTAAAATTCTTAATACTAAAGCCTAAAGTGAAAACCCTAAACCCTAAAACCATAAACCCTAAACCCTAAACCCTAAACCCTAAACCCTTGAACCCTAAACCCTAAACCCTAAACCCTAAAACCTTAAAATCTAAACCTAAACTAAATAAAACCTAAAAAAATATAATAAATAAAAAACATAAACCTAAATCAAATAATAAAATAAAAATAAAAAAAAACCTAAACCTAAATAAATAATAAAATAAAATAAAATAAAACCTAAACTAAAACCTTAACCTAAACTTAAAATAAAATAAAATAAAATGTGAAAATAAACTAAAATAAAATAAATAAAACCAAAATTAAACTTAAAAATAAAATAAACCTAAGAATAAAACCAAAATAAAATAAAATTAAATTTAAAATAAAAATAAAATAAAAGTAAAATAAAATAAAATAAAACTAAATAAAACCTAAACCTAAAAAAAAAATAAAACCTAAACTAAAAAATCCTAAACCTAAAATAAAAATAAAATAAACCAAAACCTAAATAAAATAAACTAAACTAAACTAAATAAAACATATACCTAAAATAAACTAAACTTGAAATTAAATTTAAACTAATTATAACAAAATAAACTAAAAAGTAAACCTAAACCTAAACTAAAAATAAAACTTAAACTAAACCTAAAGAAAATCCTAAACCTAAACCTAAGAAAGTAAAATAAAAGCCTAAACCTAAACCTAAAATAAAAAATAAAACCAAAATCTGAAAATAAAATAAAATAATACTCAAAAAAATAAACTTTAACCTAAACTTAAACCTAAACTTAAAAAAATAAAATAAAATAAATAAACTTAAAATAAATAAATAAACTAAAAAATAAAGCTAAGCCTAAATAAAAAATAGAAAATAAAATAAGCTAAAATAAATAAAAAATAAACTAAATAAACTAAATAAACCTAAACTGCTTTAATTTAAAATAAAAAACATTAAACCTTAAAACCTAAACCCTATACCTACAACCCTAAATGCTAAACCCTAAAAAACTTTAACCCTAAAGCTTTGATACCCCAAAAAACCCTAAACACTAAACCCTAAACCAAACCTTAACCCTAAACCACAAACCCTAAACCCTAAACCCTAAACTAACCCTAAACCCTAAACCTTAAAAGCATAAACCCCAAAGCTAAAACCCTAAACCTAAACCCTAAACACTACCCTAAACCTAAAACCTAGACCTTAAATCCTAAACCTAAACTAAACCCTAAACTAAACCCTAAACCCTAACTAACCTAAACCCTAAATCAGAAACCCTAAATCCTAAAACTGAACTCTAAACTAACCCAACTAAACCCTAAACCATTTCATTTCTTATTTTTCTTTTATTTTAAACTTTGGCCAAGTTTATGATAATAAACTTATTGATTTTGAGGGATGTAGTAAGTCGATCCTCATATATGACCATGTGAATTTTAAATATCTTGAGATCTCTCTGTCATAGTAGATGATCCCACCTCTCACAAACTTCATACGTTGATGTAGAGAGGATGGAACTTTATTAGGTATCCCTGGTCTCCCAAGAAAAGCATTGAAAGATGTATCCTAGTCATAATGTGAAACTTGGCTTTGGTCTTCCAATCTTCTATCTTCAAGGGCAATACTATAAAGCCTAAGGCTTGTTGATCTCACTTTTACGGTGGATTCAATCTTCCCATCTTAGACTTAAGAGTCTTCTGACACAAAGAATTTCCTAATCATAAGACAATTATAACAATTAGGTAAATACTTAACCTAAGCCTAAAGACATAGATAGGTTAACCTTAAGATTATGTTATGCCTGGGATTAGGATAATCCACCTACTCTACAACCCAAATCCAATCCATGTTCACCTTATAAAACCAAACCTCAAGTTCAATTCAAACATCAAATTAAAATCCAAATCC
This sequence comes from Cymbidium sinense, assembly GCA_021442155.1. NCBI lineage: Eukaryota > Viridiplantae > Streptophyta > Magnoliopsida > Asparagales > Orchidaceae > Cymbidium > Cymbidium sinense. The sequence continues at coordinate 100,697,477 of CM038216.1, forward strand.
AAACCCAAATTCCAAAACTAAATGATTGAAGCCCATGATCACATCCAAACTTGAAACCCTTCCTAAACCATATGACCTATCCCTTGGACTTAGCCAAATCTTAATCCAAATCAATTGAAAATCAATTAATTTTTTCATAATCAATTTATATCTTCAATCATCTTCCTAAATATAAATTAAATCTAAATTAAAATGATCAAAACTAAATCAAACTAAATGAAATTAAATCAAAACCCTTCCAAAGTCATATGACCTATCCATGGACTTAGCCAAATCTTAATCCAAATCAAGTCAAACTTAATTGATTTTCTCACAAATAAATCATATTTTCAATCATCTTTACAAATATATATGAAATATACATTTAAATCATCAAAACTAAATCAAACCAAATCAAAATCCAAACTTAAGCCACATGACCCAACTCCATTAACTTAGCCAAATTCCTTCATTCCAAAACCCATATTCAATTTATTTTCTCATGAATCAATCATACCTTCAATCATATTCACAAATATAAATGAAATCTACAATCATCAAGCCAATTCAAAATAAACCCAAGTCAAACCCAACTTAACCCTTTTGACTTGAAATGCACAAATGAACCAAAACCCATTTGGACCCAACCTAATTGCAATTAAATTTATATATCAATCCCAAATCCATATATAAGCTCAACTAAATAAAACTCAACCAAAGTTAAGCTAACTAAACCCAATTGGTCCACTTGACCCAAAGTAGCTAATTTGACCTATTTGACCTATTTGAGCCAAGTTCAATCCTTCCCAAATTGGATTGAATCAAGCCAATCAAAACCTCCCATTATGATTGTTGATCACCCTACATTGATCAATTATCACAAATTAGGTCAAACCAAGTCAACTTGCTCATTTGACCATGTCAACCCCATAACCCATATGAAACCAAACTAGCCAAATTGTAACCAAAGCCAAATTCCTTGAAACTAATGATTCATACCAAATCAAAATTAATATATGAATATGACTTGACCTTCATGAGTCAAATCAAACCCAATTGGCCCTCTTGACCCAAGTTGACCCAAATTGACCTAAAAGACCAAATTGGGTCAAATCAAAATATAAACTAAATTGATTGCAACCAATTACTCAAGTTCACTCCAAATTGATTGTTGAACCTGACCAAAACCATGATTTGACCCAATTGAACCCAATTATCCTACTTAGCCCAAGTTGACCTAAACTAACTCCCAAGTAGAGGCTAAATCAAAAAGTCCAAACTTTTGATGTGAGGATTGCCTCCTCTCATGCTTCTAATATCATCTATTTCACTTTCTCCAATAATTTTTATACAAAATCATGTCTTTTAAATAATGCTAAATGAAGGACGCTTCTCATCTTGACCTCTTTTATTCTTCTTCCACTTCAAAAGTTTAGGGTTCGAAATTCAAAATATAAAGCGAGTCAACTCAACTTTTGAGTCGATCTCTTTTATTCCACTTCTTTTGATGTGAGGATCCTATCCTCTCATGCTCCTAATATCACCTATTTCACTTTCTCCAATAATTTTTTATACAAAATCACGTCTTTTAAATAATGCTAAATGAAGGACAGCTCTCATCTTGACCTCTTTTATTCTTCTTCCAATTCTTGACCTCTTTTATTCTTCTTAAAAAATCCATATAATTATTTATGTGATTTCACCAAATGTGTTTGATTTTGATTACCTAAGAACTTGACATTTATAATTTGGTTTTATCCATATAATTTTTATGTGATGTGGCCAAATGTGTTTGATTTTAATTACTTGAGAACTTGACATTTATAATTTGGTTTTATCGTATATTTTTCAATTTATCTACTCCTTTATATTTCATGTGATGTGAAAACATGTACAACTCATGTCAAAAATAAAAAAATAATAATGAAATAAGAAGATAGCATGGATAAAGTTTTAACATATAGGACAAAATCTCCCATTCCTTTTCCTTGTCTACAAACTAATCTCTCTCTCTTAAATGGGTTTAAAATGATAAAATGTAATCGCTACACTTTAATAAGTATTTGAAACTTATCAGATAAAATTTGGAATCCAAACCCAAATTCCAAAATAAATGATTGAAGCCCTACCTTGGATAGGTAAGACCTATTTTGTTTATTTTAGTATTTAAAGAAAGGGGTTTAGGGAATAGCTTAAGAAAAATAAGTTTCAAATACTTATTAAAGTGTAGCGATTACATTTTATCATTTAGGGAATAGTAGGAGGTATTTTGAGAAAACTTCATGGGAGGTTTTATAATTTGGAATTTATTACAAATTTTGAAACCTCCCAAAATCTGATGTAGTAATGTTTTTTTAACAAGGTTGATATAGTATATATAGTATGTAGTGTATTATATACTATTCCTAGACCTTAAACACTAAATCCTAAACCAAAATTGAGTTGACTCAAACACTAAATCCTAAACCTTAAACACAAAGATTTTAAATTATTTCAAAATTTAAAATCTTTCATCACATACTTCTTGTAACTGTTAATCTCATTTATTTTTTTTCTTTTTATGGTGGTGGATATGGCCTATTTTTCTCTCTAAATTTTGTAATAATTTTAGACTTATTTGGCAATATATTTCCAATAAAATTTGTACCTCTTCTACATCGAAAAATGGATGAATATAATGATCTTTTGTATGATTTTTCAACATATTCCAAAAGTAAGCCTTAGCATATGATGTCGGTGCTACCTTTATAACATCTTTTCTCTTCACATATTAAAGGTTCATAATCTTAATGAATTATATTTTCAAGCAATCTAAGAGCATCAAAACACATGTTTCAATAGTGACTTCCCATAAAATTTATTTTGAACATTTTGAATTCCTACATATCATAGACATCTCTAAACTCCATTGGTAAATTTCTTTTGAACATTTTGAATTTTAGAATGTTCTTAAAGCATTTTATATTTTATCTTCACATAAAGTAATTTAAAATAGACTTATGAGCATCCTCTCCAATTGATATTTGCTTTCATCATGGCCATCATTGATGATTTCATTTTATCATTTTAAACCATATCATCTTTAATAAGTATTTGAAACTTTAGTATTTGGCTAAAAAAATTTAGGAATTGATGTTGATGATTTTTATAAATTGTCTAAACACTATGCAAGTAGTGCTAGAATAATTATAAATGTCAAGATAACTCGATCATGGGGCCTGTGTCTTGTATTTTTGTAGTCGAGGCATCCCATTGATGACATTTTTGGAGTCGATGATCGTCGAAGTTCTCGTGTAGGCGGTAAAATAAAACGAAATAAAATTGGTGGCATAAAACCTCCTATGAATCTTTTCTTAACCCTAAACCCTAAACCCTAAATAGGTCAAGTTGATCATAAACCCTAAACCCTAAACCATAAAAACACTAAACCCTAAACTCTAAAAACTCTAAACCCTAACTCCTAAACCCTAAACCCTAAACACTAAACCATAAAACTCACATTAAACCAAAACCCTAAACTCTCAAACCCTAATTTAATTTCAGCAAAGGGAGAAAGAAAAAGAAAAGGATAAAATGGTATAAAGTATGATCAGTAGTTATTAATATATAAAATACCCTAACATACTAATAGTCATTAGTTAGTCATTAGCATAGATAAACTTGTATTTTTTTTAATGGTTCAATACCTCACTTTTTAGATCAAGCTTTAGTTAGGCCAAAATCAAACCCATCAAATCAAATTCAAAATTCCAAATCAATTCATGTAAATTTACTTAAGTCCCTTTAATTTTCCATTATAGGATGAGCCAAAATCAACTATAAACCTTGATCAAACCTATTCAAACGATATTTATTGAAACTAAAATATGGTTTAGCCTAAGGGTTGTCATCTATATGGTTTCTACATATAGAATTTAATCAAAGGTTAAACCCTCATTTTGTGTTGGTTTGATATATATTATATTAGTTGTATATATAACATATACAACTAAATAAAATATTAATACCATTCAAAAAAGGGTTGAGATTTTTTCTTATGCTAGAACACTTTATAGGTTCAAAGGCTTTTTCTTTCTCTTTGTTATAGGCATAAGTCCTCATGAAATGAACGAAAAAAAATAATGGGGCACATGAGCCTTCCCCAACTTCAAATGTTAGCCTAAACCCTCCAATTACCCTCATCATTAGAGAGCCTTATACTCTAAATACGCTAGTAATTTAGGGTTAGGTTGTGTTTATAGACATAGTATTTGTGTGAAAATAATGAAAGACCATTTAATCATAAGAGGTTAATTTCACTTTAAGTGAGTTTCTTTGGTCTTCATTCTTCATTCTTCATTCTTCATTCTTCATTTCTTCTTTCTTCTTTCTTCTTTCTTCTTTTTTTTTGATTAAATTCTTACCACATCAAGGGTTGCCATCTAAAATTCCTTCTTTCTTCTTTTTTCTTTTGATTAAATTATTCAAACTCAGATTAGGCATTAAGGTTGCTCCATATTTAGACTCTACTACTATTTGCCTTATCAAGTTTACCCTATGATTCATAACTCAAAGGCGAGCCATTGTAGAACATCTGATGATTGTGATTGCAATAATGGAGCTGACCGGCCAAACCACACAAAGGAGGACTCGGTCATAATTGCTTCATCTATGGAGCCTCTTGGCCAAGCCATGCGAGAGGAGTGCTACTATTTTTCCATATTTCATTTTCTTTAAAGCTTCTCTAACTTCATATTTATTAATACGATGATAAAACTAAAATTCTCTATTTATGTTTAGGGTATTAAGGTTGCTAAAATTAATTTTACTTTCAGATCCTTTATTGAAAAGTTTATCAAAATACCTCATACAATTCCCTAAAAAATATTAATTTTATAAAATAACTTTACCTCATACTATAAGTGAGAGGTAAAGTTATAATTAGAAATTTAACTATTAGTGAGGAGAGTTATGAGTGGAGGTTTTATATTGAGAATGATTTTAGAATAAAGGATGGTTTACAAGTCTTCCTCGTTCTTGTCATGACTTTTCTTTTGTTGGTTTTATCCTTTTCTTCGTTGATTTTGTCCTTGATATTGATTCTTTTAAGTCAGTAGGCTGATTTTGTCCTTGTATTAGTCCTAAGGAAATTGAATACACTCTAAACCATTTGGTTTCTTTAAAGAAAGGTTATTTCTTAAATTTACTTTATGTTACTTTGTTATTTTAAGGTATATACCCATTAATGTCAAGGGTTTCATCGAGTGGTATATACCCATTAATGTCAAGGGTTATAGAAAGGTTATTTCTTAAATTTACTTTATGTTACTTTGTTATTTTAAGGTAAATGAAACTTGATTCTTTCTTTTTCTTTCTCCTTTTTTTGAATGATGTGGGTATTTTAAAATGGTATTAGTATGTTAAGAGTTTGGATTTCAGTTTCTTGTTCACTTCTATTTTAATCGTCTTCTCCATTTTTTGAAACAAGCTACTCACAAACAAACGATTAAGGCTTGATTAAAGCTTGTTTATTTCATTAGATGAGCAACTCATTAACAGGTTCATGTGGGATGTTATTGAGTTGAATAGGTTTGATCAAGGTTTATAGACATACCTACTTAAAATTATTAAAATCCAAGTTGTGTTTGAATGAGCTCTGAGCTAGAAGGTGAGATAGTGTTGATGGAAGATCGAATAAGTTGAAGTCTACCTCCATAAGAGAGCCATTTGCATTTCCACCCAGCCAAGTTGATAAAGAGATAATTGCAAAAAACTCAATATTTTTGATAGATGTCTTATATCTTTAAATAGTAGTGAATTTGGCCAAAAATTACCCTTTGACCTAGGGGTAAAGTCATCATTTGGCTTGAATTCTAGTTTGAGAAAGGCATATATATATATATATATATATATATATATATATATATATATATATATATATATATATATATATATATATATGGTATATATCTATCCATCGAATTATGGATACATCAAAACAAGTTTTGGCAAAGTCAAACCACTTATGTGATGGAAAACTCTTTTAAATATACTCTATTTCTATCCTATGACTTTTAATAGAATATAATTCTTTTGATGAAGAAGAAATATGGTATATATGTTAAACCAAATAGGGTATATATGTTCACTGAAGATCCCTAAAATATTTGTTTCATTTTAAAAGTAATTATTAATATTATTATAGAAAGTCTATGTGATCTTGTTTCATAATTATAACATTAAACTATGTGAACTTAGGCAAGCATAGGCTAATATACAATCACTAAATGCTTATCAACACATAATCATATTGCAAGTTTGCTTATATCAACATATAGATTATGATGTTGTCATGATTATATTTTTATAAAGACTAAAAGTTTCTATAATCTTATTTTTTATCTTTTATTTTTAGTTTTCATTTATACCCTTTGATTTTTTCCATAAAATTTTTTAAATGTTAGATTTTATGATAATTTAATTTGCACTTTTTTTTGTTTGGTAACATTTCTTTTAGAAATTTTAAATATTGATTAACTCTATTTTTGAATTTAACTATATATATAATATTGGATTAATTGTGGTCATTCCTAAAGCCTAAGGTTTGAAGTTTAAACCCTTAGGCTATATTTTAGTTGGTTTAGGAACTAACCATATTATAGTTTCAATAAAAATTAGTTTATTGAGAGTAGATTAATCTTAATAATAGGTGTGAGTCTTATACTCCTTGGAATTTAAACCGTCATTTTGTGTTGGTTTGATAGTGGGCTATATTAGTTGTATATATAACATATACAACTAAATAAAATATTAATACCATTCAAAAGGGTTGAGATTTTTTCTTATGCTAGAACACTTTAGTTGTAGGTTCAAAGGCTTTTCTTTCTCTTTGTTATAGGCATAAGTCTTCATGAAATGAACTAAAAAAATAATGGGGCACATGAGCCTTCCCCAACTTCAAACCTTAGCCTAAACCCTCCAATTACCCTCATCATTAGAGGAGCCTTATACTCTAAATATGCTAGTAATTTAGGGTTAGGTATGTTTATAGACATAGTCTTTGTGTGAAAATAAAGAAAGACCATTTAATCATAAGAGGTTAATTTCACTTTAAGTGAGTTCCTTATGCATTTGGTCTTCATTCTTCATTCTTCATTTCTTCTTTCTTCTTTCTTCTTTCTTTATTTTTCTTTCTTCTTGTGTCAATGTTATAAGGAAGGTTTTATTTGAGAGTTTATGAAAGAAATTTGTCTAAGTAACTAGAAATGTGTATATACTTTAGATGGGTTGGGGAGAAGATGAAGTAGATCATACTACTCCATAAAAAGATTGACTTGCCATTAGACACGATATCCCTCACAAAAAAGGAAGGTAGTGACAGTTTATGATCGGGCTTCAAATTTGGGATTTAATTTTAGATTTCAAGTTATCATTTTCTTAGGAATCTAGGGCTTAAACTTGCAATATAATCGACAATATCATAATCTATATGTTACTCATATAATGGAATACATCATAGATAAAATTAAGTGGGATAGTAATATTAGACTAAACTCCATAAACCAACCTTATTTTGAATCATTTTCATCTAAAGTATATACACATTTATATAAAAAATAGCCATTAAAATCTTATTATCACCTAAAAATTATTCCTTAAGAAACCTCCTCAAAGGCCCCAAAAGTGGCCTAGGATTGTGATGAATACTTGATGTGAGATCATATGGGATTTGGAAAAAAATTCTCCATAATTTTTTTTTGTCTATGTTGGGTTCTTTTCAAATGAACCCTACATCTTACCAACTAAAAGTGTTTGGGTATTTTATACGACATACTACTCCATAAATTTTTTTATACCACGACATACTACTAAATAAGATTTTATAATATTGTATAAAATACCCTAACACTTATTCCATTATAGAACAAAAAAACTCATAATTTAAGTCTCCATAAATGAACCTTATTTTGAATTATTTTCATCTAAAGTATATACATATTTATATAAAAAAACACCCACTAAAATCTTATTATCACCTCAAAATTATTCCTTAAGAAACCTCCTCAAGGCCCCAAAAGAGGCTTATGATTGTGCAATGAATACTTTATGTGAGATCATATGGGATTTGGAACAAAAAATTCCTTCTAGTTCTTTTAACCTTACCACTTTATTTTGATGAAGAAGAAAGATGAAATAAGAAAGAAGAAAGAAGAAAGAAGAAATGAAGAATGAAGAATGAAGACCAAGTTATAAACTGATTTTTATTGAAACTAAATTCTTTCTTCTTTCTTTATTCTTCATTCTTCAATGGGAACCTAATAACCTTACCACTTTATTTTGATGATGAGAAGTTTAAAGTCGAAATGACCACATATTTAGAAATTCTACACTTGAGTTGCTCGTAATGATGGGTTAAGGGTTTTCTTTTCTAAACTTGGTATGACTAATTCTTTTCACAATTGATGTGAAATTTATCATAAAATTGATTCAAAATTTTCTAAATAACAACTTTTTTCTGAATTATTTACTTTTGATTTTTACCTTGTTCTCCTAAGGTTGCTCCATACCACACACATGATATTTCACATAGTTGGACTTAGCATCTTGTACTTTGGTAACCAAGCCCACCCCTAATTGGATTATGCTTAGGGACATAAGCGACTGCATGCAAAAGTATTATATATTTTATTATTACGTGACCAAAGTACATAAATTACGTACATTTTTGGTTGAATATATTCATTTATGAAGAAGAAGGAGAAGTATTATATATTCATTTATTATTACGGACCAAACATATATTAAAATTATGTCCTATGATGATTTTGGTTATTAATGTCCATAGAATAAACATAAGTCATAGAGTTCATATATACCCTCAACATAAAAAATTATGTCCTATTAGATGTAAGCCCAATCCTATCAAGATGACTTTGCCCATGCACTAAGACTTGTTTTGGCATAAATAATGATCTGGTTAAAATAAATGTGCATATACTTAAGATGAAAATGATTCAAAATAAGGTTGGTTTATGGTGGTTAGGGCAACTAGTTCAAAAATTATAAACTTTGTTAATTAACAACTTTCAGTTTGTTATACCCTAAAAAGCCTAAATTTAACATATATAGTAAGAATGGAGAGGTGCTAGACTTTATTTTTTTCATTTTGTTCTATTGGCTTTGACACATTTATTTTAGCCAACATTATTATTTATGCCAAAACAAGCCATAAGATAAATTTATCTTTATCTCCCATCATATGTCTTGAACATCCAATCTAAGTACCACATTCCTTCTTTGATTTTTCTAGAACAAAAAAACACATAATTTATATAAAAACAAAAATTTACACAAGAATTTACACAAGGAGAACAAGGTTTATGTGTTAGAAAATTGGCAAAAGTTTAGGGAATAGCTTAAGAAAAATAAAAGCTTGTATATAACCTAAGGGTTATTAGCGTTTTAAAAATAGGTGTGAGCCTTATAACAAGGGTTTATAGTGAAATTTATCATAAAATTGATGAATTTCACTATAACAAACTGAAGTTTATTAATTAAAATTTAATAATTAGTCTAATCTTACTCTTAAATAAGGTCACTAGACACCTAAGTAAATTTCTAAGCTTCTATTAACAACTTCAATTTGTCCATCTGTTTGAGGGTGGTAAGCTATAGAAAATAAAAGTTTTGTGCCAAGCTTTTTCCATAAAATTTTTTAAAAATTGTTCATACTACTAGGTCCCAACCCATTATAGAATTTAATCAGTTAGTCTTATGCTAAAATAAGAAGATTTATAAATTTTTTATGATTTTGAGATCAATCTTCTCATATATTACAGTATAGAATATTCTTTAAATCTTAGAAAGAGCTAAAACACATGTCAAGAAATTATTATAAGCATTTTATATTAAATGCTTAAATAAAATATTATAAAGCTTTTATTTAATTCATTAGGGCTTGATTTTTAAAAGTCTGAAATATCTATTAATATATATTAGACATATTCTACATAAATCCGAAACACCTACCTCTACCACTTTGGGCTTACATCTAATAGAAAGCTAGTTATATTAAAGAAAAGGATGAGAGCCCTGTTAGCTATTTTGACCTACTATCTTCCTCATCATTATGCCAAATTATAGCGACCTAATAAAACCATTTGCTTTTGGACTTTACAATAAGATTATACTTTTATAAAACCATAAACCCTTAATCCTTAACACTAAATCCTAAACCTAAACCCTAAACCCTAACCTTAAACTAGGATTGGGCTTACAGGTTTAGTGTTTAGGTATCTAATTATATTTATAGTGGGCTTCAAATTTGGGATTTAATTTTAGATTTCAAGTTATCATTTTCTTAGAAATCTAGGGCTTAGATTCTAGACATAAGACCGTTATTTATACATACAACTAATATAGCCCAGATCAAACAAAAATAGAAAAATCCAATGAACAAAAAAATTTATGGAGTAGTATGTCGGTATAAAATACATTGATAAATGTCTAACATAGCATTTAGAAAAATCCAATGAACAAAAAAATTTATGGAGTAGTATGTCGGGTATAAAATACTTTGAATAGGTTTGATCTGGGTTGAGATAATTCAAGTTTGATTCATGGGTTCCCATTATGTGTTCAATAGCATAAAGATCATTATGGAATTTATGGTAACCCATGAGTGTGGTTTTGATTTAAAATAAATGGTTGATGATATACATACCATTCTAGCTACCCTTTATTTTTTAAGAGCTAAATAAAGTGGTTTGACTTAGGGAGGTATACTTTAATATTAGGTTATGCCTTAGAGAAAATAGGTCTTACCTATCCTATGGCTTAATCCAAAACCCATGCTTATCCAATCATCAAAAATAAATACTCATCTTAATGGTGGCAAAAAACTTGGTTTAGATGTAAAATCGCCATTTTTTTGATGAAGAAGAAATAGGCTATATATGTTAAACCAACTAGGTAGTTAATCAATATTTACAATTTCCAAAAAAATCAAAGTTTACACTGTTCATTTCATTGAAAATGAAATCTCCATCAAAGTGAATTGAAGGAAGATGTTCATTTGTGATTTTGGAAAACATTAACAATATCTAATCACGAAAAAAAAATTAAACTTCCTCTAATCATATCGGTCTGACTTAGAACATCCTTTCAAGTTCATTCAAATAATATAGATAATTCACTTAGTCGAACTTATCAATTAAATAATCATGAGTTTAAATACTATCACATAAGTTTAGTATAGCTAGAGGTCAAAATAATTATAAAATTTTATAAAAAAATTTCTAATCATTTTCATGATATGTGAAAATCTAGGTTGATCTTTTGTATCTTTTTAAATGTTAAGGTTTTATTTGTTTTTTTTTCATGATCACCAACATTAGACACCATAATAACGAAATCTAGTCTTTCCTTCCCCTTTTTTCTATCAAATAGTCAAAATAAAAGTTTGGATTTCATAGAACCCCAATCATCTAATAACACACCTGTACTCTTTTATTCTTGTGTAAATTTTGATATTATATATGTAATCGGATTCTAAGTCTATGTGGACACCATAATATTTCAAGACTAATCGTCAATGGTTTGATCGAGTGGTTATTTTTAATTTTGATATTATATATATGTAATAAGATTCTAAGTCTGAAAAAAGTCATCTAAACATTAATGGTATATACCCATTAATGTCAAGGGTTTGATCAAGCATAAACCTCTAGACTATTGATTTTGTCCTTGTGTTAGTCCTAAGGAAACTGAATACACTCTAAACCATTTGGTTTCTTTAAAGAAAGGTTATTTCTTAAATTTACTTTATGTTACTTTGTTATTTTAAGGTTTTAATTATACTTAAACCTTTTATGTTTGCATTTATACCATTTTATAATTTAATCCAAATGGTTTTAATGTATTTATATATTAATAACTACTCAATCAAACCCATTAAGATGACTAACTAATGACGGTATTAGTATGTTAGGGTATTTTATAATTATTGAAACAATGAAAAAAATCATCTCAAATTGTCCTATAATTGTGATTTTTCTAAATTTTAAGTTAATTATTGATTTAATTAATTAATGAATGGATTATTAAGATGATTTTTTAGGAATAATTAGAATGGCTTATTTAATTAATTAATGAATGGCTTATTTAATTAATTTGTGAATTTTTTAAATTTTAAAAAAAATCATCTTATAACTACTCAATCATTTATACCATTTTATCCTTTTTCTTTCTCTCAAATTCACAATTATAGGATAACGACTAACTAATGACGATATTAGTATGTTATGGTATTTTATAATTATTGAAGCGATGACAAAAATCATCTCAAACTATCCTATAATTGTGAATTTTCTAAAATTTAAGTTAATTATTGATTTAATTAATTAATGAATGGCTTATTAAGATGATTTTTTAGGAATAATTAGAACATAAGGTTATAATTTTCTAAATGTGGTATGTCCATTTAGAAAATTATCTACCTAAGTACCTCCTACGCATTTCGCGAGAATGGGCGGGCAGGTGGGGAAGAGTCCTCAAGTTGAGCAGAATCAAAGCGAGTGTTGAAGCGCAATAGAACAAAATGAAAAAAATAAAGTCTAGCACCTCTCCATTCTTACTATATATGTTAAATTTAGTTTTTTTGGGTATAACAAACTAAAGTTGTTAATTAACAAGCGAAGTTTATAATTTTGAACTAGTTGTCCTAACCTCCATAAGCGAACCTTATTTTGAATCATTTTCATCTAAAGTATATACACATTTATTTTAACCAACATCATTATTTATGCCAAACTAAGTCTTAGTCTATGATAAATTTATCTTTATCATAGATGAAAATGTTTGGGGCACATGTTGACATTAAGATGGCCCTATTTCTTCTTCATAAAAAAATGAATATATATGTTTGTAATAATAAATGAATATATAATACTTCTCCTTCTTCTTTTGACATTAAGATATTAAGTGAATATGAACTCTCGACTTATGTTTATTCTGTTGGACGTTAATAACCCAAAATCATTGAACATTTATTTTTTTGGTTTGAAAATAAATATCTTAATAGCCCAATAATAGGTCCCACCTAGGCGACTCTGAGTGATTGCCACTAGGGGACTTATATCAACCTAAAAGTAGTCGAGAGGAAAGGTGCTGGATTAATCCTCAAATTTTATGGATTAAGGGAGAGTATATTCCTTCATTCATTCATTCAAACTCGACCTTCTTCAAGAGCATTCAAAGTCCTGTCCTTTCAGAGTCCTTGTGCTCCTATTTCTGTGATACTAAGCTCCACCCAAGCAGAGCCCTATCTCCCCAACCTCAATAAAACTCTATAAAATTAATAAAACTAGAGCCTACAATCACCTTCAATTGGTTAATTAAACCCAAACCAACACCCAACCTAAGCCAATTTGACCAATTTGGTCAAATTGTCAACTTAACCATTTGACTGAATGAATTCAAATGAGCCATCAAATCTAAGTAAAACCAAACTAAACCAATTAAACCAAAACATTCCAAATAATCATATGAACTTGGCTAACCCTTGGTTTGACCCAATTTGGCCAATTGGTCAACTTGACCCAACCTAACCTAATTTGACCTACATGAATCAAATTGAGCCAAACCCCAAACCAAATCGCCTCCAATTGACTTGAATTTGGGCTAACCCACTTTGGCTCATTTCAAATCTATCCAAATCAAATCCAATGCCAAATGATCATTCTACCCTTAGATCAAGGGAATCACATGAGACAAATCACCCATGTAAGTGGTCATTTCCATTCCTTGGATACTTGGTACTTTCTAATGGTCCACCTAGGCACCTAGGACACCGCTCAACCCACTAGGGTAGGGTCGTCCATGACTCATGGGAGTTGAAATCACCTCACCCTCTCCATTGGAGCATTTGAAACCCATAGGACACCCATGATTCTTCCTTGGCAGCCACCTCCACACCTTCAACCAACAAAGATGAGCTAACTCACCTCCACACCACAACTCCTAGGGATGGATATACAACCACTAGAAGCCAAACTGATCCCACCACATCAAGATGAAGGGGTATACACCTCATTTCCACTCAAACACACATAAATATCATTCCTCGAGCCTAGCTACCCAAGACAAGCTAAAGCCATTCCCTAATCTCCCAAGCTTATTATCAATTCCATTCTCATCTATCCTAAAATAGGACACACTCATTTTGAGCTAACTTTCCCATTTCTCCATCAAACTCAAAATAACATTGCACCTTCCCTAGGCCTTGTCGAGCAAGAACGAATCATCTCCTAAGCTTCCCGAGCACTTTAATCAAAGTCGAGCTCCAAATCATCGATTTGTGGCCTTAGTGATCATCAAGGAATTGATCCAATTATTGCTCAACAAGGCTTCGTCTCCACTAGATGAATCTTCCACAATTGTTTGAGCCACCGCCTTGAGCTCCAGGTATGCTACCAAAATCGATCCGCAAAATTAGGTTGGAGCTTTTGAAGAAAACTTGCATCTCATATGATCTTGGTGGATCCCATTCGATCGATGTCTTGAAAGTGTGGGATCCTTTTGGAGTTGATCCAACTGGGTAAGCTTGGATTAAGTGAGCAATGTCACGGACACCATTCTCCGCACTTGCATGACATTAGATCACACACCCTTCATTCTATGTGATCAAAATGGACGATCGTGATTAGATCCACTAGATTGATCTCGTTAATCCTATTGTTGAGGGATTAATCATAGGATCTTAGATCGATGGTGAGACAAGAAATGTTCACCGCCGCCATGTAGGCTTTGAGTCGCTTAAGTTTTAAGTAGCCAAAGGCCACATGAAACGTGATCAATGCGCCACATGGAATAGATAAGCATTAGGATTAATTAATTATTTATAATAGATGAAACTTCTAAGAATCATAAAAATCATAACGAAATCAAAAAATGCATATAAAAACTAATTTTAATGGTATTTCATTAGAGAATTATTTAAAAATTATCTTAACTAATTTTGAATAGTAATTAGGTTTAATTACAAAATTAATTAGCTAATTACTTCTTACTTGAGCAATTAATCCTAAAATTTGTGGGCTAATTTAATGGGTTGACCTCCCATGATTTTCTTGGGATTTATTGCTCACTTAATTAGGAAAATGGACTAATTAAACCTTAACTACTTTTTTAAGTTAATTAATGATTAATTAATCCCATGAATAGTAATAAATTGGTTAATTAAGTTTATTAATCATTGTTCAACGTAAGTGAACAAAGGAATAGGGTTGGGCCCTCTTTCCCAAGTTCATTTCACCCTTTTTAAAATGAAATTAATTAAGATTTAACTAATTAATTAAATCACTTAATCAAATTTAAATCATAATCACATTAGACCTTAATTAATAATGGGGTAGATCTTTGTGTTTTATAACCTAAAGGAGTTTAATAAAATTATGGTTAGTCTACATGTGTGGGAAAATCATAAGAGGAATTAATTAAGACCCATAATCTAATTAACTATTAATCATGAGCCAATTGCATTAGGCACCTTTTATTTCCTAGGATCATTGCATTCTTATTTTCCATGCATATCATGTTGGCTCATAATTACTTAGTTAATTACTTTAAGGTGACATAGGTAAGGGTAATTAATTCATCAAATTAAGGGTTCAATTTAAATAACCCATAAAATCAACTTAATTACATTTCTTTAAATTAAATCAAATTAGTAATGTGGAATGGGTTTAAAACAAGTGATGATTTCTCTTATCCTCTTTAAATCAAATCAAATCCAAAACTTAATTAATAAAGAAGCATTGGTTTGCTTTAAATAATCTTATTTGATTTGACTATCCTTAAGAACTAGTTTGGTTGAATGAATCACATTCTTATATTTGATTGTGCTCTTTCCAATCATGTTAAATTTCGTATACCATTTGAATTCATGCATCCATCTTTCCAAAATCAAGTAAAATAAAATGGATTTATTTTATGTAAGCTTTATGTGTCAATTTAATTTAATATATTCATGGCTTTAAATCCAAAATTTATTTTTTTAAAAGCTTATATGAATAATTTGTGTTATAAGTTATAAATGCTTAAGAAATGTTGATGTGCTTATATTAAGTGTATGAATTGCATTGTTATTTCCTCTATTCATGTGTTGATTTATAAGATTGAATTGTAATGGATATAGTCCCAGAACCCCAGTATTTTAGTTAGCATATTTTCACTGGTTTAAACCACATACCCATTTTTCATTTTTCTTATATATTTCAACCATGAATAATTCTTATATATATAATGAAAATATATAATGGTACATAATTCCAAGATTACTCCAGTTTAACAGCACATTCTTGCCTATATCTTTGTAAATGTATATGTATATGTGATTAGTGAATGAAAATCCATTTAAAATTGCACACCATTGTGTAAGTGGTTGAATTAATTAAATGATTTAGATCCGCTTACATGTTCTGAATTTACAAATGTTTAAATGCAATGATATAAACATCCCAGAGAATGGCAAAGCTAAAGGAGGTCATTTGAATACCTCACTTTTAACAATGTCACATGCCTTTTAATTTAATTCTTATGTTTTATATAAGAATTTTGATAAAGTTTTAAATTAATATATAATTCAATCAAATAAATATAAACTCTAAACATACACATACATTTATCAATTAAATGTGCTAAAATATGTTGCATGTATAGATACACTTAGGATTAAATTATATGCATGCTACATGTGATGGAAAGGAATGATTTAATATATGTCACGTGGTAGTAATTGAATTAACTTATTCTTAAGATGCCTTTCATTTTGAATAGGATTATTTGAAGTGAACCTAAACTTAGGATTAATTAAATCATTTAGTAAGCCATTCACTAAGAAGAACTAAATCAAATTAACATACTTTAGAAAGTGACTTAAGGTAGGGATGAAGAGGGAAATCCTCTTTTCCTCTCTTTATAGCACTTAGCTAAGTGTAATCAAATGAAACAAAAGTAAACATAAACTAAAATTTCTAAATCAATTAAATTACTTTAAATGAAATAAACCTTTCATGTTAAATTGAATCTTTATAGACTTAGAAAATACAACACTAATTCCTCACAAGACTTACCACACAAGCCTACACACATTAGAATTAAGTCACCACTTCTAGCTCTAAGTTAAGATGGTGTATGATGTGATGTATGTTTTATTTTATGATGTATTATTTTAGATTGGATGTTAGGGGCATGCTTAGTTGACTAGATGATAGGCCAATATTAGCCTAATCATATTTTTGTAGGGAATTATGCTTAAGGGATGCATAAAAATAAATGTGAATCCTCTTTTCCGTGTTGCTTAAATCCTTAAGCATAATCCTAGGATAAGTGGGCTTAGTTACCTATGTATATTTAGCTAACCTCTATTTTGCAGGTGTAGTTAGATTTACTTTTCCCACATAAATGTAATTTTTTGCAAAATGAATTAGGATTACCTATGGGAGATTAGGATGAGCGGACTAGAAGGCTTTGTCTTAGGGTGCCCTATGATGCCTTCAAAGCAAGCACCATCCAAATCAAAGAAGGAACCAAATAAAAAATGGGGATATGAAGAAAGAAGACCCCATAACATTTAATACAATTATAATTATTCTTTCATTTTCCAGGTTGTATAAGGGTAAATCTTGGCTACCCATCTTATCTTACTGGGTTGCATGGTGGTACGCACCTTTTATTTTATTCTTACAATAATTTATATAATTTTTTGATGTTATGTTTAAATTATGCATTAGGATGGCATGCTTTTCATAGATTCTTAAATGATTGGTGCTTTAGTGTGTGGCTTGGATATGATTAGGCCCTTAGGAAAAAAATAATTTTTTTACCCAATTAATCACTCATAACTAAATTTTAAACAACTCATAACCTCATCATAAAGCGATACATAAATAAGATAATTAAAAAAATTTAGCAACCCCTTAGTTGTATGGTTGTATGTTTCACATCTTGCATGCATATTATTTCTCTCTTGAACATGAAGGATCTCCATCCTTGCACGATAAAGGAATGCTTAACCTATGAGGGCATCCCTTGTGGTGGAGAACACCTTGTTCTAGTTGATTTGACCCATAACCTATTTCATCATGCATTTAAGCATAAGAAATCCTAAATCCTCTGTCAAAATAATGTGTCTAAAATGAAATAAAACTTGAAAAGATTTTCCATCTATAGATTAATTTATATGCTCATACCACTCATGCTCTAGTCTCATAGGGAGTATGTTTAGGACTTTAGTATATTTATAATTAAATAATTACCTAGCTATCTTTCAATTCATAAACAAGGTTTTAAAATCATAGGAGGAGTTAGTACCACTCAAAGTGCTATAAGTCAAGTTAGACAATTTATTCTCTCTTATGGAGGTAACCATCCAATCAGTAGCTTAGATTTAGTGCTTTAGCTTGTACTAAAGCTCCTAGATTTAGGATCCAAGGTAGTTATTCTATTCTATGAGCATAAATCCTCACCTCTAGGCATTCCCACAACCTTGTGTTAGTGGATTATAAGCCCTAGTAATCTAATTAAATTTTAAATCAAAACATATAAATCTCCTCAACTTTAAAATTATAAAGCCCAACCATAAGATAGATTGGAATGCTTACTAGGCTTCCTAGTATCATGAGCATTTCCTACTTATTTCATTTGGATTCCAAATATAAGTCTTCTCCTTGAACTTTCCCAAATGATTTACCAAATACAACAAATCCTTTGATAGTCTAAACTTGAAATATTTGGAGATGATAATTATCTACTTTAATTGAGAGTATTCAGGAAATTTCATTTCCTAAGATGTAATTAACTATGGAGGCTTACCTCCATGGGGAATATAAGAACCTAGTTTAAAATAAACCATACTTTATTCATCCATGTAAAGTAGGGAAAAATATTAGGTTCATTCAAGACCCATCATGCCTAGAGTCCTTATTATGTGATTAGGTCCATTGTGATGCCTCTATCTTTCGAGATAGTACATCATACCTCAATATTGATCACCTCAAAATCCCTCACGACCATGTATATCCCCGCACCTCTCCATCCCTCCCCATACATCTAAAATAAATACCATAAGGCCCTCTCTCAAATTCAGCCTCTCAACATCATCCTTTTTTGAGTTTGAAGATGTCAATCCTCAAGTAGGAAAGGGTTCTTCGACTAATAATGTTGACATATATACTAGGTCAACTAACTGGATAGCTTGTATCCCAACATCCATTGTAATGTAAACAAAGTGAGCTGTTGTCCCTAAGAGTAAGTCTTCATCGGAATGTAACTAATTAAAACCTAAACCTAAAAATAAAACCTAAAAATAAGAAAAAAAATAAAACCTAAACCCTAAAAAAAAAAAACCTAAACCTAAAATAAAAATAAAATAAACAAAATAAGATAAATTTAAACCTAAACTAAAATAAACTACACTAAAAGAAATAAAACCTAAACCTAAACATAAAATTAACTAAACCTAAATCCTAAACTAAATAAAATAAAATAATCTAAAATAAACCTAAACCTAAACAAAAAAATAAAACCTAAAAATAAACCTAAAATAAAACCTAAAACCTAAACCTAAAATAAAATAAAATCCTAAACCTAAACTTAAAAATAAAAAATAAAACCTAACCAAAAAAAATAAAATAAAAATAAAAATAAAATGAAAATAAACATAAACCTAAACCTAAACCTAAAAAATAAACTAAAATAAAACCTAAACTATGATTAATAAACATAAAATAATAAGCTAAATAAAATAAAATAAAC
Organism: Cymbidium sinense; assembly: GCA_021442155.1. Lineage (NCBI taxonomy): Eukaryota > Viridiplantae > Streptophyta > Magnoliopsida > Asparagales > Orchidaceae > Cymbidium > Cymbidium sinense. Next base: position 100,717,250 of record CM038216.1, read on the forward strand.
TAAATAAACTAAACAAATCAAAATTCTAATTTACTTAATTTTTTTCTAAAACCCTAAACAATAAATCTTAATCAATCTTTAAATCCTAAACCCTAAAACCTAAATCCTAAAATTAACCCTAAACTAAACCCTAAACACTAAAACCTTAAGTCAAACCCTAAACACTAAAACCCTAAACCCTAATCCCTAAACATTTAACCTTAAACCTTAAACCTAAACCTAAACAAACCTAAATCTAAACCTAAACCTAAACTAAACCTAAACCATAAAGTCTAAACATTAAACCCTAAACCTAAACTAAACCTAAGTTTAAACTAATCCTTAAACCATAACTTAAACCTTAAATGGTAAACTAACCTTAAACCCTAAACCTAAAAGCTCTAAACTTGAACCCTAAACCCCAATCTAACTTAAACCCTGTTAACCCTAAACCCTAAACTATAATCCTAAACTAAACCCTAAAACCCTAAACCCTAAAGCCTAAACACTAAATCCTAAACCCTAAACCCTAAACCTAACCCTAAACCCAAAATCTGAATTCAAACCATAAAACCCTAAACCCTAAACCCTAATCCTTAAACCTTAAAATTTAAAACCTAAAACTTAAACCTAAACTTAATAAAACCTAAAATAAAATACATAAATAAATTAAACCTAAATAAAATAAAAATAAAAAACAAAATAAAACTTAAACTAAAACTTAAACATAAACTTAAAAAAAAATTAAATAAACTAAATAAAATAAATAAAATGTAAACTAAACTTAAAAATAAAACAAACTTATGAATAAAACCTAAATAGAAAAAAAACTAAAAAACTAAAATAAAATTAAAATAAAATAAAACTAAATAAAACCTAAACCTAAAAAAATAACTCTATAAATAAAATATAAAAATAAATAAAAAATAAAACCTAAACCCTAAACCCTAAACTTAAAAAAAGATCCAAACCGAAAACAAAAATAAAATAAATAAAATAAAATAAACCTAAACCTAAACTAAAATAAACTAAACTAAAATAAATAAAACCTAAACCTAAAAATAAAATAAATGAAATATAAACCAAAACTAAATAAAATAAAACATAAAAATAAACCTAGAGAAATAAAATAAAAACTAAACCTAAACCTAAAAATAAAAAATAAAACATATACCTAAAAAATAAAATAAGAATAAAACAAAACTAAAAAAATAAACCTAAACCTAAACCTAAACCTAAACCTAAACTAAAATAAATAAATCTAAAATAAATAAACTAAACTAATTAAAATAAGAAATAATCCTAAATAAAAAAAAAATAAAGTAAACTAAAATAAATGAAAAAAATTAAATATACTAAATAGACCTAAACCAATCATTTTACTTAATTACAAAAAAACCTTAAACCCTAAACCCTAAACCCTAACCTTAAATCTAACCCTAAAAGCATAAACCCTAAAAGCATAAATTGTAAAAGAATAAACGCTAAACTTTAAACCCTGCTAACCCTAAACACTAAACCCTAAATCATAAACCCTAAAGCCTAAACACTAAATCCTAAACCCTACCCTAAAGCCTAAACACTAAATCCTAAACCCTAAACCCTAATCCTAAACCATAAAACCCTTAACCCTAAACACTAAAACCTAAAGACCTAAGCTAAACTTAATAAGACTTAAAATAAAAGAAATAAAAAAACATAAACCTAAATTAAATAAAAAATAAAATAAAATGAAAACCTAAACAAAACCTAAACCTAAACCTAAAATTAAAATAAAATAAAATAATAAATAAAACCTAAACTAAACAAAACAATATAATAAACCTAAGAATAAAAACTTAAATAAAATAAAAATTATGTGAAAATGAAAATAAAATAAACTTAAAAAAATAAAAAAAACTAAATAAAACCTAAACCTAAAAAAATAAACCTAAAATAAATAAAAAATAAAATCTAAACCCTAAACTAAAAAAAACATAAACCTAAATTAAAATAAAATAAATAAATAAATAAACCTAAACTGAACTAAAATAAACCTAAACTAAAAAATAAAACCTAAAATAAACCTAAAATAAAAACATAAAACCTAAACCTAAAAAAACTAAACTTAAACTAAAATAAAAAAATAAAACCTAAATCTAAAAAAATAAAATAAAATAAAACTTAATTAAAACAAACCTAAACCTAAGCTAACCTAAAAAATAAACTAAAATATAAAACCTAAACTAAAATAAATAAACATAAAATAAACAAATTAAACTATAAAAAATAAAAAATAAACCTAAATAAAAATAAAAGAAAGTAAACTAAAAAAACTAGATATACTAAATAAACCTAAACCTACTTAATTAAAAAAAAAATCTTAAATCCAAAATCTTAGACCCTAAACACTAAACCCTACAACCTCAACCCTAAACCCTAAAACTCTAAACCTTAAACCTACTAAACCTTAAACCTAAAACCCTAAACCCTAAACACTAAATCTCTAAACCCTAAACCAAATTAACTAAACCTAAACCACCTAAACCCTAAACTCTAAACCTAAAACTAAACCTAAAGTTTAACAAAGATAAACCCTTAAACCCTAAACTTAACCTAAATACAAACCCAACCTAAACCTAAAAGAAACCCTAAAACACAAAATTAAAACCTAAACCTAAAACCCTAAACTCTAACTCTAAATCTAAACCCTCACTAAACCTAAACCTAAACTCCTAAACTCTAACCTAAATCAAACCCTAAACCTAAATCCTAAACCTAAACTTAACTAAACTAAACCTAAAACCCTAAACCTAATAAATTTAAATGTCTAAACCCTAAACTAACATTAAACCCTAAGAACACCTAATCCCTAAACCCTAAAAAATAAACCCTAAACCTTAACCCTAAACCCTAAACCCTAAAACCCTAAACCCCAAATCATAAAACCTCAAACCTAAACTTAAACTAAATAAAACCTAAAAATAAATAAATAAATATAAACCTAAATGAAATAATAAAATAAAAGAAAATCCTAAACTAAAACATAAACCTAAAATAAAATAAAATAAAATAATTAAATATAAACAAAAATATAATAAATAAAAAAACCTAAATTAAACAAAATATAAAATAAACTTAAGAGTAAAAAACCTAAATAAAATAAAACTAAATGTAAAATAAAAATAAAATAAACCTTAAATAAAATAAAATAAAACTAAATAAAACCAAAACTAAAAAAAAATAAACTTAAAATAAACAAAATAAAATAATCCTAAACCTAAACTAAAATAAATAAAACCTAAACCTAAACCTAAAATAAACTAAACCTAAACCTAAACTAAATATAATAAAATAAATTAAAATAAACCTAAATTTAAAATAAAAAATAAACCTAAACTTAAACAAAAAAAAACCTAAAATAAACCTAAAAGAAAACCTAAAACTTAAACATAAAAAAAATAAAATAAAAGTGTAAACCTAAACCAAAAAAATAAAAAATAAAATAAAATAAAATAAACCTAATAATAAACCTAAACCTAAAAAAGAAACTAAAATAAAAACCTAAACTAAAAATAAACAAACTAAACTAAATAAAATAAATAATAAACCTAAATAAAATAAAATATAAAAAACTAAAATAAATAAAAATAAACTATATAAACTAAGTAAATCTAAACCCACCAATTTACTAAACCTAAAAATAAATAAAAAAATAAAACCTAAAAAATAAACCTAAAATAAAAACATAAAACCTAAACCTAAAAAACTAAACTTAAACCGAAAATAAAAAAATAAAACCTAAATCTAAAAAAAAATAAAATAAAACTTAATTAAAACAAACCTAAACCTAAGCCTTAACCTAAAATAAACTAAAATAAAAAAACCTAAACTAAAATAAACAAACATAAAATAAACAAATTAAACTATAAAATAAAAAAATAAACCTAAATAAAATAAAAAAGAAAGTAAACTAAAAAACTAGATATACTAAATAAACCTAAACCTACCGATACTTAATTAAAAAATCTTAACCAAATCCTAAACTAAACACTAAACCTAACCCTTAACATTAAACCTAAAACTCTAAAACCTAAACCCTAAAACTTATACCTAAAACCCTAAACCCTAAACACTAAAATCTAACCTAAACTAATCTAACCCTAAACCATAAAATTAAACCTAAACTAAACCCTAAAACCTAAACTAAAGTTTAACAACATAAACCTTAAACTAAACCCTAAACCTAAATACAAAACTAACCTAAACCTAAAAAACCCTAAACTAAACCTAAACTCTAACTTAATCTAAACCCTAAACACCAACCTAAACTTAAACTAAACTAATTAACTCCTAAACTTAAATCCTAAACCAACTAAACTAAACTAACCTAAACCTAAAACCTAAACCTAAAGTTAATGTTTAAACCTTAAACATATTAAACCTAAGAACATAATCTAAACTGTGTATAAACCTAAACCTTAACCCTAAACCTAAACCCTAAAACCCTAAACCCAAAATAATAAAACCTCAAACCTAAACTTAAACTAAATAAAACCTAAAAATAAAATAAATAAATAAATAAACCTAAATAAAATAATAAAATAAAAGAAAATCCTAAACTAAAACATAAACCTAAAATAAAATAAAATAAAATAATTAAAATAAATAAAAATATAATAAATAAAAAACTAAATTAAACAAAAAATATAAAATAAACTTAAGAGTAAAAAATCTAAATAAAATAAAACTAAATGTAAAATAAAAAATAAAATAAACCTAAAATAAAATAAAATAAAACTAAATAAAACCAAAACCAAAAAAAAATAAACTTAAAATAAACAAAATAAAATAATCCTAAACCTAAACTAAAATTAATTAAACTAAAATAAATAAAACCTAAACCTAAACCTAAAATAAACTAAACCTAAACCTAAACTAAATATAATAAAATAAACTAAAATAAACCTAAATTTAAAATAAAAATAAACCTAAACTTAAACAAAAAAATAAAACCTAAAATAAACCTAAAAGAAAACCAAAACCTAAACATAAAAAAAATAAAATTGTAAACCTAAACCTAAAATAAAAAAGTAAAATAAAATAAAACTCAACTGAATAATAAACCTAAACCTAAAAAAAGAAACTAAAATAAAACCATAAACTAAAAATAAATAAACTAAACTAAATAAAAATAAATAATAAACCTAAATAAAAATAAAAATAAAAAAACTAAAATAAATAAAAAATAAACTAGATAAATAAATCTAAACCCACCAATTTACTTAATTAAAAGAAAACTTAAAACCTAAACCCTAAACCTACAACTCTAATCCTAAACCCTAAAACCCTAAACCCTAAACCTTAACCCTAAACCCTAACCATAAACCCAAAACCATAAACCCTTAACCCTAAAAAAGCATAAACCCTAAAACCCTAAACCCTAAACCTTAAACCTAAACCCTAAACCCTAAAACCTCAACCCTAAACCCTAAACCTAAACCTAAAGTAACTACATAAATTAAAAAATGAACCTAAACCTTAAAACCTAATAAACAAACTAAAACCTAAACCCTAAGATGAACCTGATAAAGAAGAATATCACCATCAACCACACTCCTAGATCCGGTGGTGGAGGCGAAGGAGAAGGCGTTATCGTAATTATGGTGGGGATCTAGAGGTGCGGGATATGGAGTGGTAGGGTGGTGGAAGGGAGGAGCAACTGAGGTTACAATCATGGTGATGGAGGAAGAGATTAGGGTTTGATGGTGGATCCCACTACTTGAGAGGCCGAGGTTGTTGATGGGAACCTGGAAAAATTGAAGAAACGATCTGACCACGCTTATGGAACTATGTCTTTACAGAGAGATAGTTTTAGTTATCTAGGGTTTTTATTTGATCGTATTTCATTAATTCATTATTATCTTATTTTCTATTCATTTTTATTTTCACTATTTAATCTATGTTGTCTTAGAAAACTTGTGTTACTTTGATGAAATCAAAAGAAGAAATGTTGAATCTAAATTTGTTCTATTAAAACCAAAACCCTAAACCCTAAACCCTAAACTAAAACCTAAACCCTAAACCCTAAACTCTAAAGTATAAAACCATAAACCCTAGACCTAAACCCTAAAACCCTAAACCCTAAAACCATAAACCCTAAAACTTTAACCCAAAACCTTAAACCATAAACCTTAAAACATACACCTTAAAAAACCTTAAACCTAAACTCTAAACCCTAACCATAAACCCAAAACCCTAAAAAAAATAAACCCTAAAACCATAAACCTAAACATAAAGTAAATAAAAAATAAACCTAATCTCTAAAACCTAATAACCATAAAACAAAACCTAAACCCTAAGGGGTAGAACCTTGACAGAGCATCATCATCAACCAAGCTCTAGATCTGGATGTGGAGGAAAAGTAAAGCAGGTGGTTATGGAATGAAGGTTTTCCAAGGTAGTATGAGTGAGATCAGGATATGATGGATCCCAATACCGAGGGTGGTCATGATGGGAACCGGAGAAATCAAGAACTCGATTTGATGCTTATGGAACTCAGATCTTTACGAGAGTTCTAGTTATCTAGGGTTTTGATTTGCACTATGCATGCCCATTTTTATCTATGTTGTCACTGTCTTAGAAAACTTACTTGGTTGATGAAAAAATGAAATGTTGAATCAATTTGTTCTTTTAAAAAAAACCAAAACCCTAAACTCTAAACTAAAAAATTGAACCTTAAATAAAAAAACCTAAACCCTAAACCCTAAACTCTAAACCCTAAAACCTAAACCCTAAAATCTTAAACTCTAAACCCTAAACCCTAATTCCTAAACCCTAAACTCAACCCAAATCCTAAACCTAAAACCCTAAACCCTAAATAAACCTAAAAGCAAAAAAGCTAAACCTAAACTAAATAAAACCTAAAATAAAATAAATAAAAAAATAAACCAAAATAAAATAAAAACATAAACTAAAACCTATAAACTAAACCTAAGCCTAAAGTTAAAATAAAATAAAATAAATGCTAAACTAAAATAAATTATATAAACCCTAAACTAAACTAAAAAATAAAAAATTTAAATATAATAAAAATAAAACCTAATATAAAATAACAATTAAACCTAAAATAAAATAAAATAAAACCTAATCCTAAAGAATAAACTAAAAATTATAACCTAAAAAATAAATAAAAATAAAGCTTAAACCCTAAACTAAAACAAAACCTAAACCTAAAATAACAATAAAACAAACCTAAACCTAAACTAAAATAAATAAAACTAAACCTAGACCTAAAATAAACTGATACTAAACCTAAACCTAATCAAAATAAACTAAAATGAACTAAAAAACTAAAACTAAACTAAAAAATATAGCCTAAAAAATAAACCTAAAATAAAAAACCTAAAACCTAAACCAAAAAATAAAATAAAACCTAAACCTAAGCTAAACTTAAACATAAACCTAAAATGTAAAATAAAAATAAAACTAAACTAACAAAATAAACCAAAACCAAAACCTAAACTAAAATAAATAAACCTAAAATAATTTAACTAAATAAAATAAAATAAAATAAACCTAAATAAAAAAATAAATAAAAATAAACTAAATTAAATGAAAAAAACTAAATAAACTAAATAAACCTAATCCTATTTCTAACTTAAAAATGTTAAAATAAAAAAGTAATAAAAAATAAGAAAACTCTAACCCTAAAGCCTAAACCTTAAAACAAACCCTAAACCCTAAACCAAACCTAAACATACAACCTTAAATCAGAAACCTAAACCTAATACCTTAACCTAAACCTAAACCCTAAGCCCTATACCCTAATATCTACAACCTTAAACCCTAAACCCTAAACCCTAAGCTTTAAAAAAACCTAAAACCTAAAACCTAAACCTAAGTTAAATAAAATGTAAAATAAATAAATAAATAAACCTAAACCTCAATTAATTAAAATAAAAGATAGAATAAAACTTAAATTAAAACCTAAGCCTTAACCTAAACCAAAACTAAAACATAAAATAAAATAGAAAAACTAAACTAAAATAAATTAAATTAAAACCTAAACTAATCTAATAAAGAAAATAAACCTAAAAGAAAAGCCTAAAATAAAACTAAACTAAAATAAAAAAACTAAAATAAAAGAAAATAAAACTAAATAAAAACTAAACCTTAAAATAAACTTAAAAAAAACACCTAAAAATAAATATAAAAAACCTAAACCCTATTTAAAAAAAGCCTAAACCTAAAATAAACAAAATAAAATAAACCTAAACCTAAACCAAAATAAACAAAACTAAAATAAATAAAACATAAACTTAAACCAAACCTAAACTAAATAAAATAAAATAAACTAAAAATAAACCTAAACCTAAACTAAAAAATAAAATCTAAAAATAAACCTAAAATGAAAGCATAAAATCTAAACCTAAAAGAATAAAATATAAAACCTATACTTAAACCTAAAAATAAAAATAAAAACCTTAAAAAAAGTAAAATAAAATAAAACTAAACTAAGAAATAAACATAAACTTAAACCTAAAATAAATTAAACTAAAAGCCTAAACAAAAAATAAATAACCTAAATAAAATAGATGAAAAAATTTAAAACCTAAATAAAATATAAAATTAAATAAACTAAAATAAATAAAAGATAAACTAAATAAACCTACTGTTTAATTCAAAAAAAAAAAAATCTTAAACACTAAACCTAAACACTAAACCCCAAATCCTAAACTAAACCTAAACCATAAATGTAAAACTAACCTAAAAAACCTAAACCATAAAAAAACTAACTTAAAACCATAAACCCAAAATATAACTAAACCTAAACTCAAAACCTAAACCTAAACCTAAAGATAATAAACTAACCTAAACCTAAACTAAAACTAAACCTAAACCTAAACCTAACCCAAAACCCTATACCAAAACCCTAAACCTAAATAAAACCCTAAACCCTAAACTAAACTAACTAAACACTAAACCCTAAATATAAACCCTAAACCTAAACCATAAACCCTAAACTAACCTAAACCCTAAACCTTAAACTCTACACTCTAAAACCCCAAAGTTTAAATAATAAACCCTAAATAAACCCAAACCCTAAACCCAAACCCTATACCTAAACCTAAAACCTTAAACCCTAAAACTCTAAGCTAAACCCTAAACCATAAAAAAATAATTAAAAAAACCTAAACCTAAATAAAAGAATAGAATAAAATAATGTAAAATTAAACTAAAACCTAAACTAAACCTAGAAACTAAAACCTACAAAATAAAGAAAATAGTAAAAGAAATAAAATAAAATAAATAAAGCTTAACTAAACAATAAAATAAACCTTAGAATAAAAACCAAAATAAAATAAAACCTAAATGTAAAATAAAATATAAAATAAAAAAAATTTAAAAAAAGAACTAAATAATAAACCTATAAAATAAACAAAAAAAAAAAAAAAAAATAAAACCTAAAAAATAAATATAAATAAAATAAAATAAAATAAACCTAAACATAAAATAATATAACAATAACAACAACACTTAATCCCACTAGGTGGGGGTCTACATGAATCTTTCATCTCCATTGTGTCATATTATGTGTCAAATTCTCATTTAATTCAAGTATACTAAGATCATTTTTTATACATCTTAACCAAGTCTTTTAGGTCTACCTCTACCTTTCTTAACATAAGGTAAATCTAATGCATCTACTCTCTCCTAATCGTCATCGGACGGCTTTATGTGGCCAAACCATCTAAGGCGACTCTCCTAATCTTATCTACCACTAAAGCTACTCCAACTTTTCCCAAACAAACTCATTTTGCATTCTATCTCTAAGAGTAAAGCCACTCATCCACGAACATCCTCATCTCTGTAACTTAGTCTTACGCTTCTCTTTTTATTGGCTAACATTTTGCACCATAAGTCATTGCATATAAAATTTTCCCTTAAGTTTAAGTGGAATTTTTCTATCACATAATAGGCCGGATGCATTCCTCCACTTCAACCATCCAACTTGAATTCTACTAATAACATCTCCATCTATTTCACCATCATTTTGAACAATAGAGCCTAAATATCGAAGCTCACTCTTATTAATGACTTGATCACCTAAAGTCACAACACTATCACTAAAACTTCTACAACTAAAATTACACTCCATATATTCAGTTTTAGATCTACTTAAACGAAAACCTTTAGACTCTAAAGTTGACCTCCATAATTCAAGTTTTGTTGGACTCTCTAGTCTTATCAACAAGAAGAATGTCATCGACAAAAGCATACACCAAGTTACATCTTCTTGTAAATTCCTAAGAACATCCATAACTAAAGTAAAAGATAAGGGCTTATTGTTGATCCTTGATGTAATCCAACTGAAATAGGAAAATATTTTGTCAATCCTCCTTGTGTTTGGACACAAGTAACTCTTATACATATCCTTAATGACTTGAATATAATCAATATTAAATCCTTTCGTTCTAGAACTCTCCAAAGAACATCTCTTGAGACTTTATCATAAGCTTTCTCTAAATCAATAAATAACATATGTAGATCCTTCTTACTTTCTCTATGCTTCTCCATCAAACCTCTTAACAAATGTATAGCATCCATAGTAGATCTACTTGGCATGAAACCAACGATTGTGAGAAACTTGTATCACATCATAACCTATGCTCCATTACTCTCTCCCATAATTTTAATGTATGGCACATTAACTTAATTCCTCTATAATTTGCACTCTTGTGCATCACCTTTATTCTTAAATATAGAAACCAACAAACTCTTTCTCCACTCATCGACTTCTTTTAGTCTTTAAAAAATAACATTAAAAGATTTGTAAGCCAAGAAATTCCTTGATCTCCTAAACATTTCCACACATCTATTGGAATATTATCGGTCTGCTTTTCCACGTTTCATTTTCTTTAAAGCTTAACTTAAGATTTAATAATGCGATAAAATGAAATTCTCTATTTTTGTTTAGGGTATTAAGGTTGCTAAAATCAATCACTTTCAGATCCTTAATTGAAAAGTTTATCAAAATACCTCATCCACATATTTTCAATATCTTTTCTAAGAAAAGCACTTTATTATTTTCATCCTTAATCCCCTCACTTGAATTATGTCTTTACTTCTCCTATCTCTTTGGTTGGCTAACTTATACATACATCTTTCACCTTCTTTGGTATCTAATCTATTGTATAAATCACTAAAAGCTAAATTTTTTTGCATCATATATTGCATTCTTAGAATCTCTAGACCACTTTATATCTTTCCCAATTCTTTTTTACATCTAAACCAAGTTTTATAACAATGCTTCTTATTTCTTATCTTTTCTTGCACATTCGACTCCACCACCAACTTTTCTTATTAAAAGCTTTTCCTTTTGATTCTCCAAGCACATCTTTAGCAACTTGCTTAATTTCACTTAATATTTTTTCCCACATAACGTTAGCTTCCTTATGAACATCCCAAATTCTAATTTCTTGTAGTTTGCTCTTAAAATATTTTTATTTGTATTCTTTAAGTGTCCCCATCTAATCCTAGGATAATAATTTAGTTTATTTTATCTCTTATAACCTTTCATCTTAAAATCTAAAACTAATAGTGTGGGGTACTTAATATTTCACTTGGAATGATCTTACAATCTTTACAATCTAAGCGATCTATTTTTCTTATCGAAAATAATCAATCGTGTTTTACTAGATCCATTTTATAAGTTCATCTCTTTTCTTAAATAAAGTATTAGCAACTACAAAATCATTAGCTAAGGCAAAATCTAATATAGTCCTACCTTCTTCATTAGTCACTCCAAATCCATAACCACAATGAATACTTTTAAAATCTTCTACTCTACCAACATGTCCATTTAAATCTCCCCAATAAATATTTTTTTCTTCAAAGGTATCTTTTGTATTAATCCCTCTAATTCATTCCAAAATTTCTTTTGAGCTTACCTCCAAACCTACTTGAGGAGCATAGACACTTATAACATTGATATTCTTAGTATCCAATAATCTTTAAAGCTATAATTCTATCTCCACATCTATTAATACTTATAACATTATCCTTCAAACTTTTATCTATAATCTACACCATCTAGACTTTTACGAATACCAAAGTTTAAAACCTAAACTATCAATCTCCTTGGCCTTCTCACCAACCCATTTAGTTTCTTGAACACATAAAATATTTATCTTTCTATGAACCATAATATCTATTAATTCCATTAATTTACCTGTAAGAGTACCTATATTCCAAGATCCTAACCTAATTCTAGTTTCATGGACAAACTTCTTTGCCCGCATCCATAATGTGGGAACCCTTGCTTATTTAACCGACTAGATCGCATGACTCTAACACATTTTTCCTTTTCATTATTCAAGCCATACATGGGTGTAACTCAGCATTAACACGATGATTAACTAAAATAAATATAACCTAAACCTAAACCTAAAATAAAATAAACCTAAAACTAAACCTAAACTAAATAAAATAAAATAAACTAAAAATAAAACTAAACCTAAACTAAAATTAAAACTTAAAAATAAACCTATAATAAAACCTAAAACCTAAACCTAAAATTAAAAATAAACCTAAACCTAAAAAAATAAAAATAAAACCTAAACTTAAAATAAAATAAAATAAAATAAAACTAAAAAAAATAAACCTAAAAAAATATTCTAAAATAAAAAAACCTAAAATAAATAAATTAAACTAAATAAAAACCTAAAATAAAAAAAAGTAAAACTAACATAAAAATAAATTAAATATACTAAATAAAGCTAAACTTACTAGTTTACTTAATTTAGAAAAAACAAACTTTAAATCCTAAACCCTAAACCCTAAACTGACCCTAAACCCTAACCTAAAAACCTCAAACCCTCAACCAAAACATAAAGAAACAAAATTAATTAAAAATAAAGCTAAACCTTAAACCTAATCACCTAAACCTAAACCTAAACTTTAAGAATGGGTGAACCTTGAGCATCACCATCAACCAGTTTGATCTAGATCTTCAGATGGAGGTGAAGACGGCAGCACAGTGGTGGTGGGGATCAAGGTCGGTGGATATGGAGGTTGGTAGTAGTAGTGGATGAAGGTAGGAGTGGCGAGGTTACAACCGGTAGTGGTGGAGGGAGATATGATGGTGGATCACACTACTCGATGATGGTTTTGGCAACTAGAAATTGAAGAATGATCAATCGATCTGCTAATGTGTCTTCTGATAGAGCGGTCTATTATTTTTTGCTCTATGGTGCTGATCCATGTCATCACTTGTGTCTCAAAACATGGTGTGTTACTAGGTTGATGAAATAAAAAAATGAAATGTTGAATATGAATTTGTTCTCTATTAAAAAATAAACCACTAAACCTAAAGCGCTAAAACTCTAATAAACCTTAAATCCTAAACCCTAAACCACAAACCCTAAACCCTAAACCCTAAAACCTAAACCCAAAATTCTAAACCCTAAACCCTAAACCCAAAACACTAAACCCTAAACCCCAAACCCCAAGTAACCATAAAAAAAGCTAAAACTTAAAACACTAAATAACAAAATAAAAAATAAAAAACATAAACCAAAATAAAAAATCAAAATAATAAGATAAAACATAAACTAAAATCTAAACCTAATCCTAAACATAAACCTAAAGAAATTAAAATATGAAATCAAAACTAAAATAAAAATAAGTAAATGAAAACCTAAATTAAAGTAAAAATATTTTTAATAAAATAAAACTAAACTAACAAAATTAAATAAAACCTAAAAAATAAAATAAAACTAAATAAAACTTAAATTTAAAATAAAACAAAAAATCGACATAAAATAAATAATTAATAAAACATAAACCTAAAATCATCTTTGCTAAAATAAAAATAAAACAAAGTTAAGCTAAAATAAAATAAACTAAACTAAAATAAATAAAACCTGAACCTAAACCTAAAATTAACTATACCTAAACCTAAACCTAAAATAAAAATAAAACCTCAAAATAAACCTAAAATAAAATCTAAACCTAAACCTAAAGAATAAAATAAAATCTTGAACATAAACCTAAAATAAAAAATAAACCTAAACCTAAAATAAAATAAAATAAAACTAAAATAAAATAAACCTAAACCTTAACCTAAACTAAAACTAAAATAAAATCTAAACTAATCTAAATAAACCTAAAAATAAATCATTAAATAAAATTAAATAAATAAATAAATAAATAAATAAACTAAAATAAATAAAATCACTAAATAAACTAAATATAAACTCTTGGTTTTAACATAATAAAATAAATAAAATAAAATAAACCCTACCTCACCCTAAAGTGAAAACTACTTAACCCTAAACCCAGGCCTTCCAAACTTGACCCTACCCTACCCTCTCTCTTGACCCTAAACCTAAACCTAAAACCTGGGCACTAAACCCTAAACCACAACCACAAACCAACTAATCCAAAAAGGAATGTAAAACCTAAACCTAAAAAACATATGAAATCTACCCACTAAATAAAGTAAATAAACTAAAAATAAACCTAAACCCAAACTAAAACTTATTAAACCTAAAATAAAACCTAAAACCTAAACCTAAAATAAAATAAACCTACCAAAATAAAAATAAACCTAAACCTAAATAAAATAAAACTAAACTAAAATAAATATAAACTGGCGTGACCTAAATAAACTAAAATAAAACCTAAACTAAAATAAATAAACCAAATAAATAAAATAAACCTAAATAAAATTAAATAAATTAAAATAAATAAAAAACAAACTAAATAATCTAAACTTAATGGTTTACTTAATTTTAAAAACCCTACCCAAACACTACATTAAACCCTAAATTCTGCATATCCCTAACCCACCCTAAACCCTATCATCATAAAACTAAATCATAAAATATATAACTGAGCCCACCCACCAAACCCTAAACCCTAATCCCCACTCCCTAAAACACTAAAACCTAAAAATAAACTAAATAAAACCTAAAATATAATAAATACCTAAACTAAATTAAAAATAAAAATAACAAATTTAATCCTAAACCTAAACCTAAAATAAATAAAATAAAAACTAAAATAAAATAAATAAAACCTAAAATAAACTAAATAATGTATTAAACCTAAAACTAAAATAAATTAAAACAAATACAAAACAAAATTAATAAAACAAAATAAAATAAAATGATAAATAAACTAAAAAAAATACTAAAATTAAATAAAATAAAACCTAAACAATAAAAACAAAACCTAAATAAATAAACAAAATTAAATAAACCTAAAATAAATAAAGAAAATAAAATAAATAAATAAAATAAACCTAACTTTTAATTAAACTAAACCTAAACCCTAAACTAAATAAAATAAAACCTAAAAAAATAACCATTAAAACCTAAAACCAAACCTAAAAAAAATTAAAATCTAAACCTAAACCTAAAACCAAATTAAACCTAAATTAAAATAATAATCAAAATAAATAAACTAAACTAAAATAAAAATCAAATAAAATAAACTAAATAAAATAAATAAAATATAAAAATAAAAATCTACTTGGTTTAATGTTTTTTAAAAAAATAAAACCTACTTACCCTAAACTAATCATGTGAGCCTAAAACCCTAAAATTAATCCTAAACCTATACCTCTGACCTGGGCTTAAATAAAGTGAAAACTAAAACCTAAACTAGTCCTAAACCTAATTATCAAACCTGAGCTACTAAATCTAACCATGGATAGGCCCAAACTATAACTTAAACCCAATCCTGACAAAACCAACTACTCTAAATCTAACCCTAAACTAGGCTCAGAATAAACCACTCCACAAAAACCTAACCTAACCTTCCTACCTGCATACTCCCAAAAAATAAACCTGGGCCCTCCTAAATACCCAAACCCTGACCAAAAGACTAAACTACTGACCTGGTTCAACCTAGGCCCTGACCTAAACTGACTACTCAACCCTAACTACCAAACCTAAACCCTCCAACCACTCACTAACCTACCACTGAGCCCTCTACTGAAAAAGTTGGATGTTATCTTTTGTTCTGTGAAATGTTAAAATCCCCAAACCCCAAACTAACCTAATACCCTTACCCACCCTAAAAACCAAACCCTAAACTGGGCCCTCCCTGACTCCCAACTAAACCTAAACTCTAAAAACCAACCCAAACTACCCCACCCTGACCCTAAACCCTATCAAATCATAACCACCCCCTAACTATGCTAACCTAAACCTACTAAATAAACCTAAAATAAAATAAATAAATAAACTTAAACCAATAAAATATAAATAAATAAAATAAACTTAATCTAAAACTAAACCTAAACTAAACATAAATCAATCCAAAGATAAAATAAAAATAAAACTAAACTAAAAATAATAAATAAAACAAAGCTAAACTAAAAAAATTAAAACTTAAATAAAATAAAAAAACCTAAAATAAAAATAAAATAAACCTAAAATAAAATAACCTAAACCTAAAATAAACCTAAAAAATAAATCAAAAATAAGTAATAAAATCTAAACACTAAACCAACAAAACTTAAACCAAAAAATAAAATAAAATAAACCTAAACTAAAATAAACTAAACTAAAATAAACAAACCTAAAATTAAACCTAAAATAAACTAAACCTAAACCTAAACCCTAAATAAATGTAAAAAGACTAAACTAAAAATAAAACCTAAAAATAATCATAAAATAAAGACCTAAAAAAAAAATTAAAACCTAAAACATAAAACTAAAAAAATAAACCTAAACCTAAAATTAAATAAAATAAAACTAAAACTTAATCCTAAACCTCTAAACCTAAAATTAAACTAATATAAAAAACTTAAACTAAAATAAATAAACATAAAATAAATAAACTAAACTAAATCAAAATAAACTTAAATAAAACTAAAGAAATATAAATAAACTAAATTAAATAAACTTAAACCCAAGTTTACTTAATTTAAAATAATGAAAGTAAAACAAAGAAAATTTAAAAGATGCTGACTACAAAACCTTAAACCCTACACTAAACCCTAAACAATAAACCCTAAACCCTCCCTAAACTATACCCACTAAATTATAACTAAAAACCTAAACTAAACTAAATACTTTAAATAAAATAAATAAAAGGATAAACCTAAATAAAATAAAAAATGAACAAAATAAAATCCTACACTAAAACCTAAACCTAAACCTAAACTTAAACCTAAACCTAAAATGTAAAATGAGAAAAAACTAAACTAAAATAAAATAAATAAAAAACTAAACTATAAAATAAATAAAAAAATAAATTAAACTATATGTAAATAAATATAATAAAATAAACCTAAACCTAAAAAAATAAACTTAAAATAAAACTTAAGAAAAATAAAAAATAAACCCTAAATAAAGAATAACTAAACATAAAATAAACAAAATAAAATAAACCTAAACTACTAAAATAAAATAAACTAAAATAAAGATCTAAACCTAAACCTAAAATAAACAAAACCTAAAACCTAAACTAATTAGAATAAAATAAACTAAAAAACATAAACCTAAACTAAAAGTTAAAACCTAAAATAAACCTAAAATAAAAAAAATCGAAACCAAAGCCAAAAATTTAAAACATAAACCTAAACCTAAAATTAAACAATAAAACATAAACATAAAAATAAAAGTAAAGCAGAAAATGAACCTAAAAATAAACATAAACCTAAACCTAAAAATAAACTAAAATAAAAATAAACTAAAATAAATAAACCTAATATAATTAAACTAAACTAAATAAAAATAAAAAGAAAACCTAAATAAAATATAATATAATGAAATAAATAAAATATAAACTAAATAAACCTAAACCTACATGTTTAATTAATTTAAAAAAACCACTAAACCCTAAACCCTAAACCATAAACCCTAAATCTTAAACCCAAACCCCATAACTAACTATGGTGGTGGGGATTTAGAGTGGTGGATATGGAGGTGGTGTGGTAGTGGTGGTTATAGAGGCGAGAGAGAAGAGATGAAGGTTAGACTGGTAGCAGGAGGGAAAATTGTGGATATGATGGTGGATTCGATACTCAAGCAAGGGTGGTTTTGATGAGAACTAGAGAAAAAAAAATGGCTAATCGAGTTTTCGCATGAAACTATGTCTACATCGAGGCTGTTCTAGTTATCTAAGGATTTTGATTTGCTCTCTACTTGCTCATTTTTATCTATGTCATCTCTTATGTGAAAACTTAGTGTGTTATGAAATCGAAAGAAGAAATGTTCAATATGAATTTCTTCCTTGTTTAAAATAAATTAAAACCCTAAACCTTTAACTAAAACCACTCCACACTTAAACCCCCCTAAACCCTAAACCCTAAACCCTACCACCCTAACCCTACCACAACTATAAATTTTGGACTCTAAAACCTAAACCTAAACCTAAACCCTCCCTAAACCCTAACCCCAGGCTTTTCTCAAACCTACCCAAACCCTAAAAGCAAAACCTAAACCTAAATAAATACTAAATAAAATAAATTAAAACCTAAACCTAAAATAAAATTAAATCAACTAAACTAAAATAAATAATCTTAAATAAAACCTAAACCTAAACTTAAAATAAACTAAACCTAAACCTCCTAAATAAAATTAAATCTAAAATTAAACCTAAACCCTAACTAAAAATCATAAAATAAACCTAAAAAAATCTAAAATCCAAACTAAAGTAAAAACAAAACCTAAACTAAAATGAAATAAAAAAATTGAACTAAAAAATAAATACATATATAAACCTAAACCTAAAAATAAATGAATATAAAATACCTATACTAAAATAAATAACCCAAAAATAAATAAACTAAACTAAATAAAATTAAAACATAAACCTAAATATATAAAATAAAATAATTAAAATTAGAATAATAAATTAAATAAACCAACTACGGTTTGATATGAAAATTTTAAAGTTTTAGTAGAAAATTAATTTTTGATTTTATAATGACAAGATATAATTCTTAATGCAGCAAAAATTAAAGTATAGCAAAGAAAAGAGAGACAAAATGCACACAATTTTATGTGGTTCAGAGAAACCCTAAAACAGCTCGTCCACGCCTAGCCACCCCAGCTAAGAATCTACTAAATGCAAAATAGCTTAAAAATAGTGCTCTCCTATACGGGTTATATAACAATATGTACTCTACAAATGGGTGAGTATAACCCTAATATAAATTTTACAAGACAAAAAAATATAAAATATTAAATTTTGATAAAATATATTTCACAAATATACCAAACTATCCAATTCAAAAGTCATCTCACAACTTAAAATGATCACTTTACAACTTAAAAATTTGGCAAGATAAAATGCTCACTTAATATTGATAAGAAATAATAAAATAAATATTTTAAAGTGATCTTACTAAGATGTTTATGCTATTATAATTTGTAGACTAATATAAAATAATTTTAAAATAAAATCATAATATTCTTTTGCACAATAAAATAAATTTTAGCAAGGAATATTCTATTTTATTTTAACTAAAAGATGCTTTCAATTAATTCAAATAATCATAAAATACTTAAATAAAATTAGTCTATGATAGATATAAGTTGGCTAATAAGCTTGTAATTAAAAGAGAGATCTAGCAAAGATGTAAATAATTTCAGTGCAATAAATTAATTTAAAATGGTTAAAATATACTCTAAAATAGATATAAGAATAAATGATCTATCAAATAAGACCAATGAAAAATATTTCAAGAAACTAAAAGAAATTTGAAGGAAGGTAAAAGTTTCAATAAGTTGAAATAAATCCTACAAACTATCATAAGAGTTTTCATAAAAAAATGATTGAACAAACTTTGATGTGAAAAACTTAGACTTTGATGTCCCAAGACTAATCTAAAAGTATAAATTGGAAGAATAAATAAAGGGTGAAAGTAGTATGAACAACTTAAAAGGTATTAAGATTAAGAAAATGAACTCAAGTAATTTGAGAAATCTTGCTTAGTTGAAGATGTTGAAGCTTCCAAACCAAGCATTTGATCTTGCAATATTTGGAGAACACTTGAAAGAAAAATCTAGGAAATTTTCTCTTAGATTTCTGGAAGGATTTTGAATTTGAATGAGGAATGCTTTCATGAAGAGAATGAGGGCTTTTATAAGTAAGAAGGTCATTTTATCATATAATAATTTAATATTCAATAAAAATAGAATTTATATTAAATAAATATTAAATTTAAACAACCAAAATTTGGCTATTCACATGGGCAAGTCAAAATAATAAAATATGGCTCTTAATATATTCAAAGAATGTTGCATGCCTTCATTATTAAAATTAGCTAATGTTTGAAAAGTCATATTAAATTTAATTTTAATCAAACGTGGGTCATGTAACCTATCAAATTAAAGGACAAAATCCAAGGAATCCATTGGAGATGAAATATGATCTAAATTCCTTGATTATAAAAAAGACTTTGCTAAAATACAAAATTTCACATATTTTGTTAATTTTGAAATATGAGATTTAAATATTAAGATATAATTTATATATAATCATACATATGTTAGTTATGATATAACTTTAAAATTAAATTAAAATTTTAATTAAATTAAATATATAAACTAATTACACTTAATAGTCATAATTTATTATCATTTATTATTTTGAAAATTCAAATGCTATGAATGAAATATATAATTGAATTTTAATTAGATAGATATTTATATAAATTAACCTCATTATCATTATTTAAAATAATTAAAAAATAATATGTTAAGTTGTGAGCAAATTAATTCATGCCAATGAACTTATATTAATTTCTAAGATATTTATAAATGCATATAACCTAAAATATTGTATCTTGAGCTTCACATTATCTATTTTGATCTATCTTTCATTCTTCTATTCTTGCAATTTCCTTAAACATATTGTGAGATGTATTGGATATGTAATTAACAATTTATATAAAACATACATTAGAACATCCAAGCATTCATTTGTTATCATCAAAATTGATCGGATTGAACAAGAGGCTCATTAAGCCAACAATTTCTCCCTTTTTTGTGATGACAAACTAATGTTGGGTATTGATTTTGTTGAAGTTGCAAATTGAGCTTTCATCATAGTTTTGAAAAAAAATTTCTCTAAAAAAAAAAATTATGCACAAGAGATGAATAATGTTGCTCCCCAAATGTATGCATGAATAGACTTAATACTAACCAACATTTTACTCTTCTCCCCTTTTGACAACAACAAAAGTGAGAACAAACTACATATAATTTTAAATATTTGGATCTAACATTCTAAGTATGCATCTTAAAGTACAAAAACGTTATTTTGGAAATGGTTTTGTAAAAGTATAGTCAATTTGTATATTGGTACTAATGAAATTAATATTAACATCACCTTTCAAAATATGATCCCTAATAAAATGATATATAATTTCTATATGCTTGGTTCATTAGTGATGGATAGGATTTTTTGTCAAACTAATAGCACTAATATTGTCACCTGAACTAGAATGTGATCTTGCTTACTATCAAAATCTTTTAATTGTTGCTTAAACCAAAGGACCTTAGTAACATAACTACCAATAGTTATGTACTCCTCATAGTGGATAATGCTACATAATTTTATTTCTTGGATGACCAAGACACAAGCGATGATCCTAAAATTGACATGTGCCGATGTGCTTTTTCTATCTACTTTACATCCAGCAAAATTAGCATCATAATAAGCAACCAAATCACATGATAAAGAATTTTTGGGATATCATAAACCTAACTTAGTAGTGCCTATCTAATACCAAAAGATATGCGGTATTAAATGAGATTCTTTCAGTTGGCACGAAAATGAGCACAAACAAACAAACATCAAACTTACTAGCAACAAGGTATAAAAGTGAACCTATCATACTCCTATAAAGTTTTTTATCAACAAATTTTCCTAATTCATCTAAATCCAATTTTATAGATGGGATCATAAGAGTTTTACTAGATTTAAATCTTTTCATGTAAAACCTCTCAAGAAATTCATTTGTGTACTTGATTTGGCAGTTGAATGTGCCATTTTCTTATTGCTTGAAGACCTAAGAAAAAAAATTAAGTTCTCTCATCATACTCATTTCAAACTCTTTAGACATCAAAGATGAGAACTTATGGCATATATTTCCAAATAATATATCATCTACATACACATGTACCATAATCAAATCATCATCTATGCTCTTAAGGAATAAGGTGGTATCTACTCTACCCTTTCTAAATCCATGATCTATAAAAGTTACTTAACCTATCATACCAAGCACAAGGAGCCTATTTTAAACATATAAGGATTTCTTTAATTTATGCACATGATTTGGACAATCAAGGCTCTAAAATCTAAGTGGTTTCTCTACAAATACATCTTGGTCAATAAATCCATTCAAAAATGCACTCTGACATCCATTTGAAAAAGTTTAAAATCCTAAAAAACCATAAGTAAGTAATCTAATAGCTTCTAGTCTTGCTATGGGTGAAAAGATTCTTCAAAATCTATACCTTCAACTTGTGTATTTGTGCAACTAACCTAGCTTTATTTTTAACAATACAACAATCATCTAGCTTATTCCTAAAGACCCATTTTGTTATAATGACATTTTGATCTTGGGGTCTTGGGACTACCCTAAACATCATTTCTTACAAATTGATTAAACTCCTCTTCCATAACAATAATCCAAAATTATCTTTTTAATGCTTCTTCTAAATTTTTTAGGTTCAACCTCGATAAAAATGTTGAATGATCTACAACCTCTACTATGTCTTCGTCATAACTCCTTTTGAAGGATCCCCTATAATTAGTTCCTTTGGATGATTTTATTATATTTCCATTCTTTAGGCAATGAATCATCCACATTATCTTCTAAAGATATTTTCTTAAAATTATAGATCTCTTCATCAATCACTTCATTTCTAGTGGATCAATTAAATTTTCATCAAAAAATAACATGTATTGATTCTTCTACAATCACTTTTCTTTTATTTAAAACTCTATAAGCTCTATTAGAAAGAGAGTATCCTAAGAAAATACCATCATTTGATTTGCAATCAAACTTACCTAAATGCTTTTTTCCATTATTCAAAATAAATAATTTACATCCAAATACATGAAAGTGTTCAATCTTAGGCTTCTTTCCAAAAAACAATTCATAGGGTGTCTTCTTCAAAATAGATCCTATTCATCACATAACATGTATTATTTACTACCCCAAAAATATTTTGCCAATTTATACTCATCAAGCATAGATCTACTTAATTCAATTAATATTCTATTTTTTCTCTACTACTCCATTTTGTTGGGGAGTTCTAGGTGCAGAAAAATTATGTCTAATCCCATGTTCATCACAATCCTCAAATAATTTATTTTGAAATTTGACACCATGATCGCTTTGAACCCTATTAATAAAAGGCTTTGTTCTCTTTGAATATATTTAGAAAACTTTCTAAACTCACCAAAACATCATCCTTGCAAGTTACAAAAACCCAAGTATATCTAGAGAAATCATCAAGAATCACAAAACCATAATTTTTTCCACCTAAACTAGTGGTGCTAATTGGACCAAATAAATCCATGTGAAACAATTCTTGAGGTCTAGAAGTAGAAATAATATATTTTCTTTTAAATGAGCTTCTAAAATTAATTATTAATATATGCATCACAAACATAGTTTGAATGAAAATTAATTTAGGTAACCATAAATATGTTTCCATATATATCATCATGATAATTCATAAAGCTATCTAAATGACATATTCTTCATTATAATACAATATGCATGGAATACTACATTTAAACCTTTATCACATAATTGACTAATAAAAAATTATGTTTTAATCCTTCTACTAGAAAACTTTATCTAATGTGAATTCTTACAAAAACCAATGCCAATGATCTTTCCCTTTGCATTATCTCCATATGTAACAAATCCTCCATCATGATTCTAAAGTTGTGAATTTATCTTTATCTCTCATCATATGTCTTGAACATCCATTGTCCAAGTACCACATGCCTTCTTTGATTTTATTTGAAGGCATTCCTACAAAAGAAAATCACATATTAACTTTTGGAACCCACACATGTTTGGGTCCATATTCTAAATGAAGCAAGATATCTAGCATGTGTGGTAGTGCTTGTACCTTTTGTACCCATACATAAGATGATTGCTTAGTGTTTTGTAATTTATGTGCATAGCAATCAAATGAAATATGCCCTTTTCTATCACAATAGTTCCACTACAAATTA
The DNA here is from genome assembly GCA_021442155.1 of Cymbidium sinense. NCBI lineage: Eukaryota > Viridiplantae > Streptophyta > Magnoliopsida > Asparagales > Orchidaceae > Cymbidium > Cymbidium sinense. Next base: position 100,741,439 of record CM038216.1, read on the forward strand.
TTTTTCATATGGCTTAAATGATAATTATAAGATATATGAGTGGGATGTGTATGATGCAAATAATTTTTATTAAATGTTTTACTTGATGAAGCATTATAATGAAATTGTGATTTCAAACCTAATTCTAATCTTACTTTTAACAACATATTCTCTCTTTCAAGTTTTCATACAAGGAACAATTTAATAAAGAATTATTTTTACATTTTAAATTATCACATACATTTTTTAAATCACAAAATGCATATTTAAATTTTTATGTTCATTTTCCAAGGTTTTGTATTTTTTAAAAATTTTTAATTCAATAACTAAATCATTAAAAGCATCATCTAATTCATCATAAGATATATCATTACATACCTCTTAAGAATCTAAGTCGATTCTCCATTTGCCATAAGACATATGTTGACCTCTTCATCTGGATGAGCAAGTACTTGATTCATTTTAATCTGGATTGGCCCATAAAGCCTTCTTCTTATTATTATGGTTTTTTTCTCCTTAATATTTTTCTTCTTCCACATCAATCTCTTTCTTCTTTGATTGTTCTGACAATCACCTCTATGTCTCCAAACTTTTTAGCAAAAAATGATCCATTCACTGGAAATTTCTTAGTTTGAAATTTATAGTTTTAGATTTTATACCTTTCATTCTTCTTCCTTAGCAAGTTCCCAAGCCTTTTGGATAGCATGACCACCTCATCACTATCACCATCCAAGCTTGAGGTGTTATGCTCATCACTATCATCAACTTGTAATGCAATGGAATTTCCTTTCTCCTTCTCCTTTTGTGAGTTATCCATCTTATCCCTTTGAGTAATTACGTTCATGTGCTATCAAAGAACCCAAAATGAAGTGGATAAGTAGATAAATCCATAGCTTCACTAATAGTTACTTTAGCTTCCCATTCTATGGAAGACATCTAAGAATCTTATAGACTAAGTCTTGATTCCTATATGTTTTCCAAAAAATGCATTATGTTAATTATTTTAATGAATCTAGTATACATATTAGAAATAGATTTAGAAGGAGACGAAATATATGTATGAACAAGTTTATGTGAGCATATCTAACTTCACTAGTTCCTTGAAGTTATAATGAGTTTATCCCATATTTCTTTTATTACTTAACATAGAAATTTTATGTAACCATTAGGTAATAAAGCACAATGTAAAGTATTACTAGCCCTAGTATTTAATTCTGCCTATAGTCAATTCCTCAAAAAGTTTTTCTACTTTAATGCCATTTACTTACTGTATGATATTGATGTGTCAACATATAACACATGCATGCATCTTGACCTCTTAAAATGTACTAATTCTATTTTTCCAATAATCAAATGGTACACTATCTAAAATGGAGGTCTATGAGTGGATTGTCCCTCAGTAGTGAACCCTTGGGAAACCTTGTGCCATAGTAAAAGATCACTCTTGGATATTAAGCCAATAAAAGAGCTCTAATACCAATTATGAGTCACTATAGCACCCAGGGTGGGGGAGGGGAATTGGGAAATTAAAATTTTAAAAGTTAAATCTTAAATTTTAAGTTTTAGTAGAAAATTAATTTTTGATTTTATAATGACAAGATACAATTCTTAATGCAAAGAAAATAAAAGTACAAGAAGTAAAGAGAGAGACAATAGGCACAATAATTTATGTGGTTCACCAAACACCAAACCGCCTACGTAGCCACACGGCTAGAATCCACTAAATGCAAAATAACTTACAAAATAGTACTCTCCTATAATAGTACAACCCCACAATAATATAAAATTTTTTTTAAAGTACAACCCCAATATAAATTTTATAGCACAAAAAAAGAAAAATAATAAATTTTGATAAAATATATCTCATAAATATACTTATCCAAAAAATGGTGATCTCTGACTTATAAATGATCACTTTACAACTTAAAATTTTGGCAAGATAAAATGCTCACTTAATATTAATCGAAATAATAAAATAAATATCTTAAAGTGATCTTACTAAGATGTTTATGTTATTACAATTTGTAGACTAATATAAAATGATTTCAAAATAAATTCACAATATTCTTTTGCATAAAAAATAAATTTCAGCAAAAATAATTTATTTTATTTTAAATGAAAAAATTAATTCAAATGATCACAAAATACTTAAATAAAATTAGTATATGATAGATCTAAGTAAGCTTTAATTAAAAGAGATCTAGCAAATATGAAAATAATTTTAGCACAACAAATTAATTTAAAATGGTTAAAATATACTTCTAAAATAGATCTAAGAATAAATGATCTTTCAAATAAGACTAATGAAGAAATATTTCAAGAAACCAAAAGAAATTTATAGAAAGATAAAAATTTCAATAAGTTGAAATAAATCCTACAACTATCAGTTTTCACAAAAAAAATGATTGAAACTTTGATGTGAAAACTTTGACTTTGATGTCCAAAGACTAATCCACCAAAAGTATAAATTGGAAAGAATAAATTGATGGTGAAAATAGTATGAACAACTAAAAGGGATTAAGATCAAGAAAACAAACTCAAGTAATTTGAGAAAGCTTGCTTAGTTGAAGATGTTGAAACTTCCAAACCAAGATTTGATCTTGCAATATTTGGAGAACACTTGGAAGGAAAATCTAGGAAATTTTCTCTTAGATTTGTTGGAGGGGTTTTGAATTTGAGGAATGCTTTCATGAAGAGAATGAGGGCTATTTATAAGCAAGAAGGTCATTTTGAATTATTTCAAAAATATATTATTTTAACATCATTTTATCATATAATAATTTAATATTCAATAAAAATATAATTTATATTAAATAAATATTAAATTTAAATAGCCAAAATTTATTCACATGGGCAAGTCAAAAAATAATCAAATATGGCTCTTAGTATATTCAAAGCATGTAGCATGCATTCATTATTAAAATTAGCTAATATTTGAAAAGTCATATTAAATTTAATTTTAATCATGGGTCATGTAACCTATCAAATTAAAGGACAAAGTCCAAGGAATCCATTGGAGATGAAATCAGATATAAATTCCTTGATTATAAAATGACTTTGGCTAAAATACAAAATTCCACATATTTTATTAATTTTGAAATATGACATTTAAATATTATGATATAATTTATATATAATCATTCATATGTTAGTTATCATATAACCTTAGAATTAAATTAAAATTTTTAATTATATTAAATATATAAACTAATTACACTTAATAGTCATATTATCATTTATTATTTTGATAATTCAAATGCTATGTATGAAACATATAATTGAATGTTAATTACATAGATTTATATAAATTAACCTCATTATCATTATTTAAAATAAATAAAAATAATATGTTAAGTTGTGAGCAAATTGATTCATGCCAATGAATTCATATGAATTTCTAAGATAGTTATAAATGCATATAACCTAAAATAATATGTTGAGCTTCACATTATCTATTTTGATTTGTCTTTATTCTTATTCTTGCAATTTTTTCAAACATATTGTGAGATGTATTGGATATGTAATTAGCAATTAATAAATCTAAAACACATAAAACATACATTACAACATCCATGCATTCATTTTTGTTATCATCAAAATTGATCAGACTAAATTTGAGGCTCATTAAGCCAACAAGAGGTGGAGTTATCGAGTGGGTGAGGATCTGGAGGTCTTTGGTGGATATGGAGGCGAGAAGCGGAGGTTCCCGTTTGTGGCGGAGGAGGTGGAAATATAATGGTGGATCTGCTACTGAGAGGGCGGGGTGGTTCTGATTGGGCGGAGAAATTGAAGAACGTCGAACCGATCTCGCTTCTTATGGAATTGTCTTCTGAGTAGAGCGATTCTAGTTATCTAGGGTTTTCATTTCCTCTAAGCGTGCTCATTTTTTATCTATGTCATCACATGTATCTTAGAACTTAGTGTGTTACTGGTTGATGAAATCAAAAGAAATATTGAATCTTAATTTGTTCTCTATTAAAAAACAAAACCTACAAACTAAAACCTAAACCCAGGCTAAACCTAAATCCTAAACCATATACCTAAACCTAAAATCCTAAACCTAAAACCCTAAACCCTAAACCCTAAACCCTAAACCTTATACCTAACCCTAAACCCTAAACCCTAAACCCAAAAGCCAAAATAAAATAAAACCTCAAACCTAAACCTAAACCTAAATCTAAACTTAAACCTAAAAGAAAATAAAATAAAATAAATAAAAACATAAACTAAACTAAACTAAAACTAAAGCTAAAATAAAATTAAAAAAATCCTAAAATAAAATAAAATAAAACTAAATAAAAAACCTAAACCTAAAAAAACAAAATAAATAAAATAAAACTTAAATCTAAACTAAAAAAACTAAACCTAAAATAAAATAAATAAAACCTAAAACCTAAACTAAACATAAATCCTAAATGTTAAAAACCAAAATAAACTTAAAACTAAAATAAACCTAAAAATAAACCTAAAATAACCTAAACTTAAAATAAATAAAATAATACTATGCAAAAAACTAACCTAAACCTAAAATAAAAAATATTAAAATAAACCTATACTAAAATAAATAAACCTAAAATAAACAAACCAAACTAAATAAAATAAATAAATAAAAATAAAATTAAATAAACCATAATAAATAAACTAAAATAAACTAAATAAACAAACTGTCGGTTTGATTTGATTTTTTTAGAAAAGCCTAAACCCTAAACCCTAATGTTTTCCTTCATGACTACCCTAAAAAAAACTTTAAACCATAAACTAATACTATAAATCTTAAACCTAAACTACAGACTCTAACCCTATAATCTTACTATAAAACCTGAGCCAAACCATAACCCACTAATCCTGAAGCTTAGAACCCAGACCTAAAAACTAATGACCCTGAATAAACCTCTAACCCCAAATCCTCTGAGCCTTAAACCCAAAACCTAACACCTTCCCTTTAAACCCTAAACCCTAAACCTAAACTCCCTAAACCATACACTACCAAAACCTAAATAAATGTAAACTAAATATAAATAAAATAATAAACTAAACTTAAACAAAAATAAAATAAATAAACTAAACTAAAACTTCCTAAACCTATATAAAATCTAATAGATAAAGCCTAAACAAACTAAAAATAAAATAAACCTATGAATAAAACTTAATAAAATAAAAACTAAAATAAAATAAAATTCTAAAAAAAATACCTAAAAATAAAACCTGAAATAAATAAAAATAAAACCTAAACCCTAAAAAACCTGTACCTAAAATAAAATAAATAAACAAAATAAAATAAACCTAAACCTAAATAAACTAAATTAAAATAAAATAAACTAAACCAAACCTAAAATAAATAAACCTAAACTTAAACCTAAACTAAAAATTAAACCTAAAATAAACTAAAAAACCTAAACCTACCTGTTAAATAAAATAAAACTTAAACCTAAAAAAATAAAAGTAAAACCTAAACCTAAAAAAAAAAATAAAATAAAACTCAACTAAAAATAAAAACCTAAACTTAAACCTAAAAGTTAAAATAAATAAAACTAAAATAAAATAAACTAAATTAAATAAAATAAAATAAACATAAATAAAAAATAAAATAAATGAACTAAAATAAATAAAAGCTAAATAAACTAAAGCCTAAACTGTTTGGTTTGCTTTATTTAAAAAAGAAAACCTAAACCATTAATCATAACCCCACCCTAAACATAACCAAACCAAAACCCAAACCCTAAACCCTACCCTAAACCCTAAACCCTAAACACTTCCCCTAACCCTCACCATAAACCCTAAACCTAAACCTAAACCTAAAAGTAACTAAATAAATTTAAAAATAAACCTAAACAAAACCTAATAAACCTAAACCTTATGAATGAGTAGATCCTTGATGGCGAGGAAATCACCACCATCAACCGTGCTCAGTCAAGATCACAGTGGTGGAGGCAAGGTGGAAGCGATGGTTATCTGTGGCGGTGGGGATGATGGTGGATATGGAGGTGGTGTTGAGCAATGGTTGTTATGGAGGAGGGAGGGCGATGGAGGTTATAGCTATGGTGGTTCGGAGGGAGATTGGGGATATGATGGTGGATCCAGCTACTGTGAGATGGGGTGGTTACGATGAGCTGGAGAAATGAAAGAATGGTCTCCGATCTGCACTTATGGAATAGTTTCTTTCTTGGAGATGGTTCTAGTTATCTAGGGTTTTGATTTGCTCTATCGTGCTCATTTTATCTATGTCATCACTTGTGTCATAAAAAACTTGATGTGTTACTTGGTTGATGAAAATGAAAAGAAGAAATGTTGAATCTTAATTTGTTCTGTTAAGAGAAAAAACCAAAAACTAAAACTTAAAACTAAACATATGTGAAACTAAATCATAAACCCCAGGCCCTAAATCCTAAAACCCTAAACCCTAAACACTAAACCCTAAATCCTAAAACCCTAAACCCTAAATGTTAAAACCACAAAACCTAAACCCACACAAACCCTAAACCTTAAAGTCCAAACCCTAAACCCTGACCTAGACCTAAACCATAAACTCTCAGTAACCCTAAGCCCTAAAATGCTAAAACTGAAACTTCAACTAAATAAAACTTAAAGATAAAATAAATAAATAAAACCTATACAAAACAAAATATAAAATATAATATAAAATAAAAGATAAACTAAAACCTAAACCTAAACCTAAACCTAAAGAAAACAAAAAAAAAATACTAAAGTAAAATAAAATAAATAAAACCTAAGCTAAACTAAAAAAAAAAAACCTAACAAAATAAAAATTAAACCTAAAATAAAATAAAATCAACTTAAAATAGAATGAGATAAAACTAAATAAAATCTGACCTAAAAAATAAACATAAAAATTAAACCTAAAAATAAATCAAGAAGAAAACCTAAACCCTAAACTAAAATCAAAACCTAAGCCTAAAATAAAATAAAATAAACCTCAAACATAACTTAAAATAAACTAAACTAAAATAAATAAACCTAAACCTAAACCTAAAATAAAGTAAACCTAAATTTAAAGCTAAACCCTAAATAAAATAAAATAAACTAAACCTTAACATAAGCTAAAATAAAACCTAAAATTATCCTAAAATAAAACCTAAAACCTTTAGCTAAAATTATAAAATAAAACCTAAACCTAAACCTAAAAATAAAAAATAAAACCTAAACCTATTAAAATAAAATAAAAATAAAACATAACTAAAAAATAAACCTAAATCAAAACCTAAACCTAAAATCAAACTAAAATTAAAACCTAAACTGAAATAAATAAACTAAACTAAACTAAATTAAAATAAAAATAAAATAAACTGAAATAAAAAAATAAACTAAATAAACTAAGTAAACCTAAACCTACTAATTTACTTAATTTAAAAAAAATAAAAATAAAATAAATTAAAAAAAATCTTAACCTAAACCTACAATAAACCCTAAACCTTAAAACCTAAACCCTAAACCCTAATCTCTAAACACAAAACCCTCAACCCTAAAACCATAAACCTTATACTCTAGGCGTTAAACCTTAAAACAATAAACCCTAAACCTTAATCTTAAATTGTAAACCCTAAAACCTAAACCTTAAACCCTAACCCCACACCCTAAACCCTAAACCTTAAACCAGACCCACACCCAAACCCCAAATCCTAAATCCTAAACCTAAACCTAAAATAACTAAATAAATTATAAAATAAACAATTGTAAAACCTAATATAAACCTAAAGATAAACCTAAACCCTAAGAATGGGAAGAACCGGCAATAACTTCAACTAGGCTCAATCTAGATGTGGTGGTGGAGGCGAGGTGGGGGCGGTGGTTATCATAGTGGTGGTAGGGGATCTAGAGGTGTTGATTGATATGGAGGTAGTTGAGGCGGTGGTGGTTGTGGAGGTGAGGAGCAGGTTACAGTATGGTGGTGGCGGAGGGAGAGATCGAGATTTGATGGTGGATCACATTTTCGAGAGGCACTGGGTGGTTGATGGGAACTAGAGAAATTGAAGAATGGCTAATCCGATATCTGCTTATTGAACTATGTCTTTACATAGATCGGTTCTAGTTATCTAGCATTTTTGATTTGCTCTATGCAAGCTCATTTTTTTATCTTTGTCATCTCTTAGGTCTTAGAAAATTTGGTGTGCTACATGGTTAATAAAATTGAAAAGAAGAAATGTTGAATGTGAATAAGTTCTCTAAAAAAAAAAACCCTAAACTCTAAACTAAAACTTATAGACCTAAAACCTAAACCGTAAACCTTAAACCCCAAAAATACTAAACACTAAACCCTTAACCCTAAACCCTAAACCCTAACGTAAAATAAAATAAAACCTGAACCTAAAAAGAAATAAGTAAAACTAGAACATAAACCTAAACCCTAAACCCTAAACTCAGACATTTGGATTTTTATTTACCATACATAAATTTTCTAAGTAAAGATCTCTTTGTCAAAATCAAAATATAAAAAATCAAACACATTTGGACTTTATTTAGCATACCCAAATTTACTGAACTAAAGATCCCTTTGTCAAAATCTAAACATAAAATCAAACACTTTTGGATTTTATTTAGCATACACAAATTAGCTATGTTAAGATCCCATTTTGAAATCAAAACACACAAATCAAACACATTTGAATTTTTTTAGCATACCCAAATTTGTTAAATAAAGATCCCATTTTCAAATCAAATAATCAAAACACATTTGAACTTTAATTAGCATAAATAAATTTGCTAAGTAAAGGCCTCGTTTTCAAAAATCAAATAAAATCAAACACATTTGAACTTTATTTAGCATACCAAAATTTATTAAGTATGAGATCGCCTGGTTGGCCATCGACCAAGAGGGGTTATGTTCCAGTTCATAAGAGTACCCTACTATTCACATAGACTTGGAATCCAAGGAGGGAGTCTCATGTGATTAACATACCAACCAACCCCATCGGGTTTCATTAGAGGTGACACTCGAGCTGACGGCCTCAGGATAAAGTAAAGTATTCAAATTAGATGTATGTAAACATATACCTAAAATAAATAAAACTTAAACCTAAAAAAACTTAAAACCTAAACCTAAAAAAATAAAATAAAACCTAAACATATACCTAAAATATAAAATAAAAACAAAACTAAACTAAAAACTAAACATAAACCTAAACGAAAAATAAACTAAAATATAAAACCTAAACTAAAATTGATAAACTAAAATAAATAAACTAAACTAAATCAAAATATAAAATAAACTTAAATAAACCTAAACCCTGGTTTCTTTAATTTTTTTTTAAAACCTAAAACCCTAAACCCTAAACCTACAACTATGAACCTACAACCATGAACCTTAAACCCTAAACCCAAAATCCTAAACCCTAAAACCCTAAACCCTAAACCCTAAACCCTAACCCTAAACTCTAAAATCTAAACCCTAAAAACTAAACCTAAACCTTAAAGCAAATCAGCCTTAAACCCTAAACTACCCTAAACTTAAGCTAAACTTAAACCCTAAACCAGCAAATCTAAACACTAAACCACTAAACCCTAGATCAAAACCCTAAACACTAAACTCTAAAATTGAAAACCTAAACCTAAACTAAATAAACCTAAAATAAAATAAATAAAAACCTAAACCTAAATAAAAAATAAAAAATTAAAATAAAGTGAAACCTAAACTAAAACCTTATCCTAAACCTAAAAAAAAATATAATAAATAAAAACTAAACTAAGCAAAAATAAAATAAACCTAAGAATAAAAACATAAATAAAATAAAACCTAAACATAAAATAAAAATTAAAATAAACCTAAAATAAAGCAATAACTAAATAAAACCTAAACCTAAAAAAAATAAACCTAAAAAAAACCTAAAAAAAATAAAAAATAAAATCCAAATCATAATCTAAAAATAAAATAATTCATAAATAAAAATAAAATAAACAAAATAAAATAAACCTAAACTGAAACTAAAATAAACTAAACTAATATAAATTAAACCTAAACCTAAACCCTAAACTAAATAAAATAAAATAAACTAAAATAAACTTAAAATAAAATAAACTAAAATAAACTAAACTGAAACCTAACAACCCTAAATAAAATAAAATAAACCAAAAATAAACCTAAACCTAAACTAAAAATAGTTCCAAAAAAAAACCTAAACCCTAAATAAAACATATAGAACCTCAACCTAAAAAATAAAATAAAATCTAAATAGAAACCTAAAATAAAATTTAAAACCTAAACCTCCAAAAAAAATAAATAAAATAAAACTAAATAAAAATAAATTGAAACCTAAACCTACAAAAAAACTAAAATAAATAAACCTAAAATAAATAAACTAAACTAAATCGAAATACAAATAAATCTAAATAAAAATAAAAATAAAATAAAATAAAATAAATAAAAAATAAACTAAATAAACCTAAACCTACCGGTTTACTAAATTTAAGAAAATAAAAAAAAGCAAATAAAAAACCCCAAACCCTAAACAACCCTAAACTTATAACTAAATCTAAATACAAACCCTAAACCCAAAATCCTCAAAAATCCTAAACCAAACCCTAAAATCAAAACTAAACTAGGCAAAACACGAACTCTAAATCCTAAACCCAACCCTAAACCCTAAATGCCTGAAACCTAAACCTAAACTAAATAAAACCTAAAATATAATAAATAAAGAAAATAAACATAAATAAAGTAAAATAAAACCTAAATTAAAACCTAAACCTAAACCAAAATGTAAACCTAATCTTAAAACTTAAAATAAAATAAAATAAAACTAAATACTAAATTAAAATAAAATAAATAAAAATCTAAACTAAACCAAAATTAAAATAAACCTAAAATTAAAAAACCTAAATAAAATAAAAAAAAATCATCAAATAAAATAAAATAAACCTAAAATTAAATTAAATAAAATTAAAACTAAATGTAAAAAATAAACATAAAAATAGATAAAAAAATAAAACCTAAACCCTAAAATAAATAAAAAACCTAAACCCAAAATAAATAAAATAAAATAAACCTAAACTAAAATGAACTAAACTAAAATAAATATAACTTAAACTTCAACCCAAAAGAAACTAAACCTAAACCCTAAACAAAAATAATAAAATAAACTAAAACTAAACCTAAACCTAAACTAAAAATAAAACCTAAAATAAACCTAAAAGAAAAACCAAAAACTTAAACCTAAAAATAAAATAAAACCTAAACTTGAACCTAAAATAAAAAAATAAAACCTTAACCTAAAAAATAAAATAAAATAAAACTAAACTTAGAAATAAACATAAACCTAAACATAAACCTAAATAAAATAAAATATTAAAATAATTAAATAAATGGTAAAATAAATAAAGATAAACTAAATACCTACTTACTTGGTTGCTTTTTTTTTTAAAAATCCCTAAACTAAACCTAAACTAACCTTAAGCCTACTACCCTAAAACCCTAAACACTTAACTTAAACCTTAAACCCCAATCCCCAACCATAAACCCTCCTCTAACCCAGGCCCCTAAACCCTAAACCACTAAGCCTAAACCCTAAAATGCACACTAAAGCCTGAAATAAACACTATGCACCCTAACCTTAAACCATAAACACTAAAACCATAAACCCGATCCAAATCCTAAACCCTAAAAGCTATACCCTAAATCTTAAAACCTTAAAACCTAAAAACTCAATAAACCTAAAAATAAAATAAATAAATAAACCTTACCTAAATAAAAAATGGAAAATAAAATAAAATCTAAACCTAAAAATAAAATAAAAAAATGAAAAAACTAAACTAAAATAAAGAAAACCTAAATTATACTAAAAAAAAAAATAAAATAAAGAATAAGAAACCTCAATAAAATTAAAACTAAACGTAAAATAAAATAAAATTAACCTAAAATAAAATAAAATAATAATTAAAAAAACCTAAAAAAATAAACTTAAAATAAATAAAAATAGAATCTAAACCTAAAAAAAACTAAAACTAAACCTAAAATAAAAATAAAAAAATAAAATAAACCTAAACCTAAACTAAAATAAACAAAACAAAATAAATAAATCCTGAACCTAAACTTAAAATAAACTAAACCTAAACCTAAACTAAATAAAATAAAATAAATTAAAATAAACCTAAACCTAAAACAAAAAAGCTAAAACCTAAACCTCACAAAATAAAATAAATACCTAAACCTAAACCTCAAAATAAAAATAAAGCCTAAAAAATAAAATTAAAATCTAACTCAACATGAAAATAACCTAAACTAAAACTTAAACCTAAAAAATAAACTAAAATAAAGAACCTAAACTTAAATAAATAAACCTAAAATAAATGAACTAAACTAAATAAAAATAATAAATAAACCTAACTAAAAAAGAAAACAACATAAACTAAAATAAATAAAAAAATAAACTAAATAAACCTAAACTAGGTTAATTTAAAAAAAAACCCTAAACCATAAATCCAAAACGTCAGAACCTTAAAACCAAACTAAACTAAACCCAAACCTACAACCCTAAACCTAAACCCACAAAGCCCTAAACCACCCTAATTCACCACAACCCAGCCCTTATACCTAAAACCCTAAACTCTTAACCCTAAACCCCACCTCACCCTAAACCCTAAACCCTAAACCCAAACCCTAACCCAAACCCAAAACCCCAACTTTAACCATAAATTTAATGTAACTAAATAAATTTAAAAAATAAACTTAAACCCAAAAAAACCTAATAAACTTAAACCCTAAGAATGGGCAAAACCTTGATGGCAGAACATCACCATCACAGGCTCAGTCCCCAGATGTAGCGGTGGCGATGGTTATTGTAGTGGTGGTGGGGATTTGGAGGTGCTGGTGGATATGGAGGTGGAGGTCGGTGGTGGTTATGGAGGCGTGAAGAGTGACGAAGATACAGCCCGTGGTGGCGGAGGGAGAGATCGAGATATGATGGTGGATCTCGCTACTGAGAGGTTGGGTTGGTTCGATGAAGCTGGAGAAACTAAAGAACGGTGATCCGATCTATTGCTTATGAAACTATGTCTTTATAGTAGAGATGATTCTAGTTATCTAGGGTTTTGATTTGCTCTATGTGTGCTCATTTTGATCTATGTTGTTCCTTGTGTCTTAGAAACTTGGTGCTACTTGGTTGATGAAATCGAAAAGAATAAATGTTGAATCTGAATTTATTCTTTATTAAAATTAAAAAAAAACAAAACCTTAAACCTTAAACTAAAATCAACCCTATACCTAAAACCTAAACCCTAAACCTTAAATCTTAAACCATAAAAACCCCAAGCACTAAACCAAATCATAAACACTAAACCTTAATCCTAAATCCTAAACCCTAAAAGCATAAACTATAAAACCCTAAACCCTAAACCCTAAACCCTATACCCAAAACCCTAAACCCTAAACCCTAAACCCTATACCCTAACCCTAAACCTTAAACCCTAAACCCAGAACCCTAAACCTAAATCTAAAGTAATAAATAAATTAAAAATAAACCTAAACCCTAAAATAAACCTAAACATAAACCCTAATGGGTAGAACCTTGGCCGAACATCATCGTCAACTAGGCTCGATAGATCTAACGATGGATCACGAAGGTGGAGGAAGCCATAGTGGTCTTTGGGGGGATCTGGAGGTCTTGGTGGATATGGAGGTTATGGTGGGTAGTGGTGGTTATGTGCGAGAGGAGCGATGGAGGTTACGCCCATGGTGGTGGCAAAGTGAGAGATCGAGGATATGATGGTGGCTCCCTCTACTCAAGAGGTCATGATGGTTTTGATGGGAACTGAGAAGAACGGTTGATCCAATCTGCTTATGGAATTGTGTCATTACGGTTGAGGCGGTTCTAGTTATCTAGGGTTTTGATTTTCCTATGTGTGCTCATTTTTTAACTATGTAATAAAGCAGTGTCTTAGAAAACTTGGTGTGTTACTTGGTTGATGAAATTGAAAAGAAAAATGTTGAATCAATTTGTTCTATATTAAAAAAAAAAAAAACCTAAACCCTAAACTAAAACAACCATAGACCTAAAACCTAAACCCTAAACCCACAAAACCTAAACCCTAAACCTTAAACCCTAAAACCTAAACCCTAAACACTAAACCCTAAACCTTAAACCCTAAACCCTAAACATTAAATGTTAAACTCAAAACCCTAAACCCTAATCCCTAAACCCTTAACTAACCCTAAAAGCTAAAAACCTCTAAACTAAAAAAACTTAAAAATAAAATAAATAAAAAACCTAAACCAAAATAAAATAAAAATAAAGTGAAATGAAAACCTAAATTAAAAACTAAACCTAAAAGATATTAAATAAAAAATAAAACAAAACTAAAATAAAATAAATAAAACCTAAATTAAAGTAAAAACTAAAAACCTAAAGAAATAAGAACTAAACCTAAAATAAAAAAATAAACATAAAATAATAATATAAAACTAAATAAAATATAAAACCAAAGAAATATACCTAAAATAAAACCAAAAGTAAATAAAATTTAAAACCTAAACCCTAAAATAAAACAAACCTAAATCTAAAATAAAATTAAAATAAACCAAACTAAAATAAATAAAACCAAACCTAAACTTAAACCTAAACCCTAAATAAAATTAAATAAACTTAAAATAAACCTAAACCTAAACTAGAAACTAAAACCTAAAATAAACCTAAAATACCTAAAACCTAAAAAAATAAAATAAAACCTAAACCTAAACCTAAAATAAAAAATAAAACTAAACTTAAAACTTAAATAAAAAAACTAAACTAAAAAATAAACCTAAACCTAAACCTAAACCTAAAAAATAAACTAAAATAAAAACCTAAACTAAAATAAATAAACCTAAAATAAATAAACTAAACATAATAAAAATAAAATAAACTAAAATAAAAAATAAGATAAATTAAAATAAAATAAACTAAATAAATTAAATAAACCTAAACCTACCGGGTTCTTGGATTTAAAAAAAACTAAAATTTTAAAAAAAATTGTTTCCTAAACCCAAAACCTTAAACCTTAAAACCAGTGAAAAACCCAAAACCTAAAACCCAAATCCCTAATCCTACTACCCTAAACCCAAAATGCCAAATCCTACAACCCTAAACCCTAAAACTTGTAAACCTAGAAACCTAAAACCTAAAACCTAAACTCAATCTAAATAAAACCTAAAATAAAATAAATATAAAATGTAAACCTAAATAAAATAAATAATAAAATAAAATAAAACCTAAACTAAAACCTAAACCAAACCTAAACCTAAACCTAAACGTAAAATAAAAATAAAATAAAAATAAAAAAACTAAACATAAATGCTAAACTAAATTATAAAATAAAATAAAATTAAAATAAAAAACCTAAATAAATTAAAACTATATGTAAAATAAAAAAAAAAACCTGAAATAAAATAAAATAAAATGAAATAATAACATAAACCAAAATACAAAACTTAAAAATAAAACTAAAATAAATAATAAATAAAACCTAAACCATAAACCTAAAATAAACAAAATAAAATAAACATAAACTGAAATAAACTAAAATAAAATAAACAAAACCTAAACCTAAACCTAAAATAAAGTAAACTTAAACCCTAAACTAAATAAAATAAAATAAACTAAAATAAACCAAAACCTAAACTAAAAAATAAAACCTAAAATAAACCAAAATGAAAATCTAAAATGAAATCAGGAAAAAAATAAATAAATTAAAATCTAAACCTAAACTTAAGAATAAAAATAAAACCTAAACCTAAAAATAAACTAAAAAATAAGCATAAACCTAAGCTAAACCCAAAAATAAACTAAAATAAAAATGTAAACTAAAATAGATAAAATAAAATAAAGAAACTAAATTAAATAAAAGAAAAATAAACCTAAATAAAAATAAAAAATAATATAAATAAATAAATAAAAAATAAACTAAAGTAAGCTCCTCTTGGTTTTGCTTTTTTAAAAAAAACCCTAAATCCTAAACCTAAATCCTAAACCCTAAACCTTGAACCTAAATCCTAAACCCTAAACCCTAAACCCTAAACCATAAACTAACCCAAATCCTAACCCAACCTGACCTACGAGAAACCCTAACCACCCAGTCTTAAACCCTAACCCAAAACCATCAATCCTCAAACCAAACTCTAAAGCCTAAACACTAAACACTAAAACCTAAACCCTAAACCTCCCTAAACCCTAAACCTAAAGCCTTCGCTAAATCCAAACCCCACCTTAACCCTAAACCTTTAAACCCTACCCTTAACCCCACCTAAATCCCAAACCTTAAACTTATATCTAATGAAACTAAACAAATTAAACAATAAACCTAAAACCTAAACCTTGAACTAACCCTAAATCGAGAATGGGAAAAACCTTGAGGCGGCTCATCATCAACTAGGCTCAATCCCAGATCTAGCGGTGGAGGTGAAAGTGGGTGCGGATTATCTTAATGGTGGGGGGATCTGGAGGTGTTGGTGGATATGGAGGTGGTGGTCGACTAGTAGTTATGGAGGCGGTAGGAGCAGTGGGTTACATCCGTGGTGGTGGTGGAGGAAGAGATCGGGGATATGATGGCGGATAGAGGATTGAGAGGCGAGGTGGTTGATGGCGGAGAAACGACCATTCGATCTTGGTAATGGGCTGTGTCTTCATAGTAGAGAGCGATTCTACTAATCCGGATTTGATTTGCTCTATGGGTGCTCATTTTTTTATGTCGTTGCTTGTATCTTTAAAAACTTGGGTTGCTATTTGCTTGATGAAATCGAAAGGAAGAAATGTTGAATCTGAATTTCTTCTCTACTAAACAAAACTTAAACCCTAAACCCTAAACCTTAAACCCTAAACTATAAATTAAAACTTAAAACCTAAACAAACATAAACCCTAAACCCTAAAGCGTAAATCTTAAATCACGAAACCCTAAACCCTAAAACCTAAACCTAAAAGAAAATTTTAAAAATATAATAAACCTAAACCTTAACCTAAAATAAACTAAACCTAAACCTAAACCTAAACCCTAAATAAAATTAAATAAACTAAAAATAAACCTAAAATTAAACTAAAAAAACATATAAATAAACCTAAAAGAAAAATTTAAAACCTAAACCTAAAAAAATAAAATAAAAAAACCTAAACCTAAACCTAAAAATAAAATAAAATAAAACCTAAACTTAATAGATTAAAATAAAACTAAACTAAAATAAACCTAAACTTAAACCTAAACCTAAAATAAACTAAAATTAAAATCCTTGAAATAAATAAACCTAAATAAATAAACTAAACTAATTAAAAAAATGAACCTAATTAAAAATAAAATAAACTAAAATAAAATAAACTAAATGGGACGTCTTGGTTCATGATTTAAAACAAAATTAAATAAATTAAAAAATTTAAAAACCTTAACCCTCCTAAACCTGATCCACACCTACTACCCTAAACCTAAACCCTAAACCCTAAAGCTCAGGTGACCTACCCAAAACACTAAAATCCAGATCCCTAAACCTGCAACCCTAAACCCTAAACCCCAAAACCTGAGCTGCATCCTAAACCCTATAAACCTAAAAAACTAAAACTAAAGGGTCTAAATAAAACCTAAAACAAAATATATATAAAACCCTAAACCTAAATAAAATAAAATAAAATAAAATAAAACATAAAACTATAACCTAAACATAAACTTAAACATAAAAATGTAAAATAAAATAAAATAAAAAAATAAAACTAAACTAAAATGAAATAAACAAAAGCTAAACTAAACTAAAATAAAATAAACCTAAAATAAAATTCTAAATAAAATAAATACTAAATGTAAAATAAATAAATAAAATAAATAAAATAAAATAAAAATGAAATAATAACTTAAACCAAAAAAATAAACCAAAAATAAATAAAAATAAAACCTAAGCCCTAAACCTAAAATAAAAATATAAATTAAACATAAACTTAAACTAAAATAAACTAAAGAAAAAATAAATCCTAAACCTAAACACTAAACTAAATAAAATAAAATAAACTAAAATTAACCTAAACCTAAACTAAATAATAAAACTTAAAATAAACCTAAAATAAATCTAAAACCTAAACCAATAAATAAATAAAAATTTAAACCAAAACCTAAGAATAAAATTAAAACCTAAACTTAAAAATAAAATAAAATAAAACTAAACTAAAAATAAGCATAAACCTAAGCTTAAAATAAAAAATAAACTAAGATAAAACCTAAAATGATTAGATAAACCTAAAATAAATATACTAAACTAAATAAAATAAAAAATAAACCTAAATAAAATAAAAATAAAATAATCTAAAATAAATAAAAATAAACTAAATTAACCTAAGCTGCTTGTTTACATAATTAAAAAAAACTTAAACCCTATACCTAAACCCACAACCCTAAATCCTAAACCCTAAGTCTACTGACCCTAAACCTAAAACCACTAAACCTTATAAAACCCTAAACCCTAAACCATAAACCCTCAAAATCTTAAACCATAAAGCCTAAACCTTAAACCCTAAACCCTAAACCCTAAACCCTAACCCTAAACCCTAAACCATAAAGCCTTAAACCCTAAATTGTAAACCACAACCCTAACCTAAACCCTAAAATCTTGAAAGCATAAACCCATACCTTAAACCCTAAATCCTAACCTTAAACCCCAAACCTTAAAGCAAAATCTAAAGCAACTAAATAAATTTAAGAATAAACCTAAACCCTAAACCCTAAGAAGGGAACCTTGAGGCGGGGAACATCATCATCAACTAAACTCAATGGATTTGGCGATGGAGGCAAGGTGGGGCATTATCGTAGTGGTGATGGGGGATCGGAGGTCTTGGTGGATATGGAGGTGGTGGTTGGAGTAGCGGTGTAAGTTACATGGTGGTGGCGGAGGGAGAGATCGAGGATATGATGGCGGATCCGCTATCGAGAGGCAAGGGTGGTTGATGAGGCGGAGAAATTGAAGAATGGCCATTCCAATCTTTTATGGAGCTTGTCTTCTGATAAAGATGGTTCACGATTATCTAGGGTTTTGATTTATACATGCTCATTCTTTATCTATGTCGTCGTTTGTGTCTTAGAAAACTTGGTGTGTTACATGGTTGATGAAATTGAAAAGAAGAAATGTTGAATTTGAACTTATTCCTATTAAAAAAACCAAAACTAAAACCATAAATGAAAACACGAACCCTGACCTAAAACCTAAACCCTAAACCCTAAAATCCTAAACCTTAAACCCTAAACCCTAAAACCCTAAACCCTTAACCAACACCCTAAACCATAAACCCTAAACCACCCTAAACCTAAACCCTAAACCCTAAACACTAAACCTAAACCCTAAAATCTAAACCTAAATAAACCTAAACCTATGTTTGTTTTTTTAAAAGAAAAAAAGATCCTGACCTAAACTCTAAACCCTAAACCCTAAACCTACCCATAAACCCTAAACCCTAAATGAAGACCCTAACCTAACTGATCCTGGGCTTTAAACCCAAACCTAAACCCTAAACCCCACATATCCCTAAACCCTAACTACCCTAAACCCTAAAACCTAAACTTAAACATAAACTGATAAAACTTAAAATAAAATAAATAAATAAACCTAACCTAAATACAAAGATGAAATAAAATTAAACCTAAACCTAAACATAAACTTAAACCTAAACCTAAATGCAAAATAAAATAAAATAAAATTAAAATAAAATAAAATAAAATAAATAAAACCTAAGCTAAACTAAAAAAGTAAAATAAACCTAAAATAAATAAAATAAAAAATAAAATAAACCTAAAATTAAATTAAATAAAACCTAAATAAAACGGACACTAAAATAAACCTAAATGTTTGTCTAAAATAAATAAAAGTTAAACCTAAACCTTTAACTAAAACTCAAAACCTAAAATAAATAAAATAAAATAAACCTAAAAAAACTAAACCTAAAAACTAAACAAAATACAATAAACTAAAAATAAACCTAAACCTAAACTAAAAAAATAAAACCTAAAAAATAAAATGAATGAAAACCTAAAACCTAAAAAAATAAAATAAAAGCCTAAACCTAAACTTAAAAATAAAAAATAAAGCTAAAAAAAATAAAATAAAATAAAACTAAACTAAAATTCAAAATAAAGCTAAACTAAACCTAAAAATAAACTAAAATAATAAACCTAAAATAAATAAACTAAACTAAATAAAAATAAAAAATAAACATAAATAAAATTTAATAATAAAATGAACTAAAATAAATAAAATAAAATAAATAAACAAAATAAACATAAACCTATCAATTAATTTAATTTAAAAAAAACTAAACCATAAACCCTAAACCAAACTAACCCCTAACCCACCTCCCTCCACCCATCCCTAAATCACAACCATAACCCTAAAGACCCTTGACACCCAGGCCCTGACTCTCCTCTACAAAACTGTCCATGACCATGGGCCATAAACCATAAACCCTAAAATAAACCCTAAAGCTTCCCTAATAATAACTGCTACTAGCTGACCCTGGGCCCTAAACCCTAAGACCCTAAATTCAAAACCACTAAGTCCTAATGCTGAAACACTAAACACTACCCTAACCACCCACCTTGTGGATAATACCACTCCACAACCCTAAAACACCCTAAACCTAAATCTCTAAACCTAAACCCACCCACCTAAACATAAACCTAAACCTAAATTAAATAAGACCTAATAATAAAATAAATAAAGACCTAAATCGAATAAAATAAAACATAAAATAAAATAAATACATAAACTAAACTAAAATAAAATTAATTTAAGAATAAAAACATAAATAAATAAAAACTAAATGTAAAATAAAATAAATTAAACCTAAAATAAATTAAAATAAAAATAAATAAAAATAAACCTAAAAGTAAACCTAAAAATAAAACCTAAAAGGAATAAAAAATAAAACCTAAATGTTAAACTAAAAAAACCTAAACCTAATATAAAATAAAATAAAACCTAAATGTTAAACTAAAAAAACCTAAACCTAATATAAAATAAAATAAAATAAAGAAAACCTAAACTAAAGTAAATAAAACCTAAACCTAAACCTAAACAAAATAAAATAAAATAAATTAAAAAAAAAACCTAAACCTAAACTAAAAATAAAACCTAAAATAAACCTAAAATAAAACCTTAAAAGAGCCTAGAAAATAAAATAAAACCAAATAAAGCTAAAAAAAAAACTTAAGAAAAAAATAAAATAAAATAAAACTCAACTAAAAAATAAACCTAAACATAAAAAAATAAGTAAAATAAAATCTAAATTAAATAAATAAACCTAAAATAAATAAACTAAACAAAATAAAATAAAATTAAAACTAAATAATATAAAATAAAATAAACTTAAACAAATAAATAATAAACTAAATAAACCTAAATCTCGGTTACTTACTTTTTATTAAAAAAATCCTAAACCACCTAAAACTAATCTTAAACTCTAAACCCTAAACTTAAAACCCTAAACCCTAAACACTAAACCCAAAACCCAGCCTTAAACCAACCCTAAATCTTAAACCCTGACTCACCCATAACTGAGCACACCCTAAACCCTACCAAAAACCACCCTAAACCTAAAGCCCTAAACCTAAACCTTCTCTAAACTCCACCCTAAACCCTAACTAAACCCTAAATCCTAAACTCCACCCTCAGACCACAAACCCTCCCCTAAACCCTAAATGCTCCACAAAAACCTACACCCTAAACCATAAACCCCAAACCCTAAGCGATAAACTCTAAACCCTAAACCCTAAACCACCCTAAACTTACTATAAAACCTAAACCCTAAACTAACCCTAAACCCTAAGAATGGGTGAACCTTGGCCAGTAGGAACATCAACATCAACTAGGCTTAATCTAGATTTAGCGGTGGAGGAAAAGGTGGAGGCGGCGATTATTAAAGTGGTGGTTGGGGATCTTCAGTGTGGTGGATATGAAGGTTATGGTTGGAGCAATGGTGGTTATAGAGGCGAGGAGCGATGGAAGTTATAGCCATGGTGGTAGAGGGAGAGATTGGGTATAAGATGGAAGATTTTGCTACTCGAGAGATGGGGTGGTTGATTGGAGAAAGCGAGGAAGCGATCGATCGATTTGTTGCTTATGGAATAGTGTCTTCACATTAGTGAGTTCTAACTATCTAGGGTTTTAATTTGGTTTATGGGTGCTCATTTTATCTATGTCATCGCTTACGTCTTAGAAAACTTGGGTGCTACTTGTTTGATGAAATCAATAAGCAAAAATGTTGAATCTAAAATTGTTCTCTATTTAAAAAAAACATTATGAACTAAACTTTAAACCGTAAACTAAAAATTAAATCTTAAACCTAAAAACCTAAACCATAAACCCCTAAACCCTAAACCCTAAACCCTAAAATCCCACTAAACCCTAAACCCCTAAACCCTAAACCTTAAACCCTAAAATCATAAACCTTAATCCCTAAAACCTACAACCCTAAAACCTTAACCCTAAACTTTAAACCTTAAAGTAGATTTTAAACCCTAAACACAAAACAAACCCTAAACCCTAAACCCTAAACAAAGCGTTAAACCATAACCCTAAACCATAAATTGAGTAAAGATGTCATGAAGAGTAGATCTAAATAATGACCTAATCCCAGCATTGTTATGGAAGCTAAAGAAAATGTCATCAAGAGACTTTTCCTTGACTATTAAAGATTTGAATATCCTAAACCCTAACCGTAAATAATATTATAATACCATATATTATAGTATAATGTAGCATCATATATTTGAGCATGTAGTGATGTGTTTTTAGATTTTATAAGATATTTTGAAATGTTTTAGTATATTATGTATTGTGCCCTATAGTCTATATTAATGTAAATCATAAAAGAATGATTTAATAAACCGGATGATGAAATTTCCTAAATTTAAAGTTGTAAATAAGTTATAGTACCAAAGGTGTGCTACTCCACATGTAGTCTAAAAGTAAGATTTTTTGTTCAAAATAAGTATTATGTTGTAGAATAGTATAACATCATATATCATAATATATTATTCTACGCATTTTAAATTTTTTTAGTATTTTTGATCATGCGGTCGAGCCTACACTAGAATTATTTAAATAAATGTTGATTTAGACTTTAAAATGGTGAAATTTGGCCAAATTCATAATAGGTAGAGCATGGCATCATAATATATTATTTAAATTTAAAATATGTAATGATACGACTAAAGTTTATAGTTTTTAATTTTTAGACTAATTTTATGATTTTTTTATCTTAAGTAATCCCTTATGATGTGATATACAATATAATATAATATAATATGTTATAGTGTATTATAATATAGAATGCCATAACATAGTGTAGCATCATGCATTAAAGCATACTATTATGTAATACTACTTGTTGTTTAGCATATTTTAGTTTGTTATAGTATGATGCAATAGAGTTTGTATTGGTCTATTTTATAAAAATACTAATTTATAGGTGAGATGATGGGATTTGGCAAAATTTAAGGTAAGCTTTAAGGAACATCATTGTGGGTGTGCTATGGTGTGTCATTTAATCAAAAGAATGGAATTTTACATCCAAAATAAATGTTCATTTTTCAACCAAATTTTATAATTTTTTGCTTAAAGTGATTCATTTTAACGTGTAATGTAAGATAATACATTATATGAAACCATATTAAAATATAATACTGAGAACAATATAACTTCACATATATATGAATGTGGTGGTGGGTTATTAAATGTTATTGTACATTTTTGTATGTTTTACTTTTGTTATAATACATTAGGTCAAAACTCACAAAAATTTTAATTTGAAGGTTGAGATGGAAGAATTTAGCCAAATTCACGACAAACACCAAGAAGCAACACCAAAATTAAGCTATTTTGTACCATTTCTAATAGAAAATTAATAATTTTACATCCAAAATGAAAATTATTCATATTTTGAGAAAATTTTGTTATTTGTTTCTTCTAAGTTATTCTAATGAGGGTAATGTTAGACAATATATTATATTATAGCAAATTATAATATAACATCATATATTATAATATAATATAGTGTGTTAATTGATAGTATAATATGTTTAGCATGATATTATATAGTTAGTTTGACCTTGCACCATTCATAAAATCATAAAATATTGATTATAATGTTAAGATGATGTTAATTGAATGAATACATTATTAGGCTTTTAGTTGAAGTATTAAAGGTGCATAAGAGAAGAAATAAGATTTGATGAGAATTTCATCTCAAGGACATGGAGGGAGATCCACTAGGGATCACACATGCATTGGACATGACATGTGGCGATCTATGTTAGAAGAAAATGGGATAAGGTTTGAATTTGATTTGATTATATGATTTATGGAAAGAAGATCTGCTGGGGATAAGAATCTATAATCCATGATTAAGATTGAATGAATTTGTTTTGTTTTAAATAATGTGGAGGCATATCTGCTAAAGATATGGGCTAGAGTCAAGGGATCGGGTATATGAACCTTCCACTAGGGAAGCGGTTAGATCTATCCACGATTGGGATTTGAGTTTGATTTCATTGATTTGTTTTGAGATGTATCTAGGGGATAAGAGTTTGGTTAGATTTCTTTGATTTATACTCTACTTGCAGTTGGTTTAATTTGGCTCCACTAGGAGGTTGGTTTTGAATTTAATTTAGCTCCACTAGGGAGGTTTGTTCAATGATCTAGGGTGACTCTTGAGCTAATGGGTTGGGGACTTATGTCAACTCAAAAGTAGTCGGGGATTAATTTTATCTTAATTTCATGTGATTTGATATAGCTTGTTTTGTTTAGTTTGATTTTGAATTGAGGCATATCTGGGGATTTGAGCTCCATCAAACTTCATAGGTTTAATTTATGAACCATGTGATGCGATGGTCCCACTAAGAAAGGGCTATATTGGACCCTAAAACCCCAAACCCTAAACCCCTAAACCCTAAACCTAAACCTTAACTCCCACCCTAAACCCTAGCCTAAACCTAAACCCTACTTGCCTAAACCCCCCTAAACACACTAAACCACCCTAAACACTAAAACCCTCCAAATAAAATCAAAACCTAAACCTCTAAATAAAACCTAAAAATAAAATAAATAAATAAACTAAAATAAAATAATAGCAAATAAATAAAACCTAAACTAAAACCTAAACCTAAACCTAAACTTAAACCTACAAAGAAAAATGAAAAATAAAACTAAACTAAAATAAAAAAATAAAACCCCAAAGTAAACTAAAATAAAATAAACAAAATACAAAACTAAATAAAAAAACTAAAGCGTAAAATAAAATAAAATAAACCTAAAATAAATTAAGTAACTAAATAAGCTAAACCAAAAATTAACCTAAATAAAATAAAAAACCTAAACCCCAAAAAAAACATAAACCTAAAATAAACAATAAATAAATAAAACCCTAAAATAAACATGGACCTAAACTAAAATAAACTAAACTAAAAAAATAAAACCTAAACCTAAACCTAAAATAAAATAAATAAAATAACATAAACCAAAATAAAATA
Source organism: Cymbidium sinense (assembly GCA_021442155.1). Lineage (NCBI taxonomy): Eukaryota > Viridiplantae > Streptophyta > Magnoliopsida > Asparagales > Orchidaceae > Cymbidium > Cymbidium sinense. Next base: position 100,766,886 of record CM038216.1, read on the forward strand.
ATATGAACAAATAAATAAAACATAAACTAAACCTAAACCTAAACCTTACAAAGAAAAAAAATAAAAATAAAACTAAACTAAAACAAAATAATATAAACCCTAAAAATAAAAATAAAATAAACAAATAATAGAAAAAAAATAAATAAAACTAAATATAAAATAAAATAAAATAAATAAAATAAAAATAAAATAATAAATAAATAAAACCTAAACCTAAAAATAAATCTAAAATAATTAAAAAAATAAAACCTAAACTAAAAAAAATAAACCTAAAATAAACAAAATAAAATAAACATAAACCTAAACTAAAATAAATACCTAAACCTAAAAAAAATAAACTAAACCTAAACTAAATAACATAAAATAAACTAAAATACCACCTAAAACACAAAATAAACCTAAAATAAAACACAGAGCTGACTAAATAAAATAAAACCTAAACCAACTAAAATAAAATAATGCTAAACCTAAAATAAAATAAAATAACTAACAAAAAAAAATAAACATAATTCTAAACCTAAACCAAATTAAACTTAAAGAAGAAACTGACAAGAATAATTAAACCTAAATAAATAAACTAAGCGATAAAAATAAAAATAAACCTAAAAAACCATAACCATAAAGACCCTGACCCTAAATCTCCCTATGTTAAACCCTAGGCCTTAAATCCTACCACTTTTAGCACTCCTAACCCTGGGCTGAGCCACTAAACACTGAGCCACTAAAAAAACTGACCTGGGCCAGAGGCCCCACCTGACCCCAGCCCAGTCTGATCACTGATACTCTTTACCTGACCAGGCCCTTAGACCCCACTGTGCACTGGGTGACCTGAGCCATATAAACCACTGAACACTCTATCACTACCCTGACAATATGGGCTCTACCACTGACCAACCCAAACTAAGGTTAGCCTACTCACTGGCCAGGCCTGCTAAGCCACTGGCTGGATCATGAGGCCACTATGACCCTGACCACGGATCCTGGGCCACAACCCACCTAAATGACACTAAAGGCTAATGTGGGCCAGCACCTGGTGACCCTAGCCATGTGATCCCACCCTGAGGCCCTAAACCTTAGATCTGAGGCCCTGACCCTACCCAACACCCTGGCCTGACCTCCACCACAACTAACCAAAACCTAACCACTAAATTAAACATAAAATATAATAAATAAAATCCACCTAAATAAATAATATAAATAAAAATAAAACTAAACAAAATAAACCTTAAAATAATATATAATAAATTAATAAAATAAACTAAGATAAAATAAATAAAACCTAAACTAATAAAAAAAAATAAATAATAAATTAAATAAATTAAAACTAAATAAAAGTTAACAAACCTTATCATAAAACACAAAAATAAATTAAAATAAAACCAAACTACAAACTAAAAAAAAAACCTAAATAAAATAATAAAAATAAAACCTGAAATAAAATAAAATAAAACCTAAACTGAAGTTAAACTAAAGAGCCTAAACCTAAAATAAAATTAAATAAATTAAAATAAAAGAAAATAAAAATAAGAACAAAAGTAAACCTAAACCTACTAGTTTACTTGAATTTAAAACAAAAAAGGTCTTTAGCCCTAAACCCTAAAACCCTAAAATTAATCCCTAAATGACCTTAAACTTACAACTCTAAACCTAAAACCTAAATGTAAAAACCTAAACCTAAAGTAAATAAAACCTAAAAAAGATGTAAAAAATATATAAAAATAAAATAAAATAAACCTAAACTAAAACTAAAATTAAACCAAAAAGAAAATAAAATAAAAAATGAAAGCTAAACTAAAATAAATAAAGACCCTAAAAAACTAAAGTAAAATAATTAAAAAATAAAACTAATTAAAATAAAACTAAACATAAAGTAAAATAAATTAAACCAAAATAAAATAAAATAATAAATAAATAAACCAAACCTAAAATAAACCTAAAATAAAATCTAAAATAAATAAAATAAAACCTAAACCTAAACTTAAAATCATAAACATAAAATAAACAAAATGGTAAACTTTAACCCTAAACTAAATAAACTAAACTAAAATAAAACTAAACCTAAACCTAATAAACTAAACCTAAACTAAATGGCATACAATAAATAAACTTAAACCTAAACTAAATTAAACCTAAAATAAAATAAAATAAAACCTAAAAAAATGAAATAAAACCTACCTAAAAAAAACTAAAAAAGTGTAAACTACACATAAAATAAAAATAAAAGATAAAATAAACTAAATAAATTAATATAAATAAACTAAATAAATAAAAATAAATATAAATAAACTGACCCTAATCCTAAAAAACATAAACTAAAAAAATAAAACTTAAAATAAAATCATAAATAAACCTAAACCTAAATAAAACAAAAAAAATAAAATAAAATAAAATAAAACTAAACAAAACCTAAACCAAAACTTAAACCTAAACTAAATGTAAAAATAAAATAAAAATAAAACTAAAATAAAATAAAATAAATAAAACCTAAAAACTAAAAAATGAAATAAACTAAAATAAAAAGCAAAATAAAACTAAGCGTAATAAAAATAAAATAAACATAAATTAAATAAAACTTAATAAAACATAAATAAACCTAAAAGTAGTCAAAATAAATAAAAGTTAAAAAAACTAAAATAAACCAAAAAAAAACAAATCTAAACTAAAATAAACAATCTAAAATAAATAAAACTAAACCTAAACTTAAAACTAAACCTAAAACTAAATAAAATACAATATACTAAAATAAACTTAAACCTAAACTAAAATAAAACCAAAAACCAAACACTAAAATAAAAATAAACCTAAACCTATAATATAAAATAAACCTAAACCAAAAAAATAATAATAATAAATCTAAAGCAACAAATAAGCATAAAGCCTAAACCTAAACCAAATAAACTAAAATAATAAACCTAAACTAACTAAATAAAATAAATAAACTAAATAAAATTAAAATAAAGTAATAAACTAAATTAACTAAAATATTCATTTTAAACTCTAAACCCTAAACTCTAGGCTCTAAACCTAAATGGGTAATCATTTACTTTAAAAAAAAAAACCCCAAAGATCGTGAATAGGACACTAGATACAGTGACCTAAACCCTAAGCTGGGCCAACACTGAGGCCCTAGGCCCTGGGCCACAATCCTGGATCTAAAACACTGACCCCAGGCCCAGTGCATGACCTAGCCACTGGCCCTGACCCCAGATGTGCCCTAGGCCCTGAGCCTGGGCTGACCCTAGGCCCTGAGCTGGGCCAATAAACATCTTACTGACCTGGGCCAGCCCAGGCCTGACAGGCCCACTGATCTCAAAGATGTTCTAATGACCTGGGCCAGGACCTGGGCCACTGGGCCCTAGGTAAGACCTGGGCTGACCCTGGGCTGGGGCCTAAACTGAGTGTTGCCATTGACCCAAGACCACTAGCCACTGATCTACAGGAGCCCTAGGCCTGGGCCCTAGGCCCTAGGTTGGGCCCTCCCTGAGCCCTGACTCCTGCCCTGGGCCACTCCTGAGCCCTGGGCCCTGAGCCCTGGGCTGAAGCTATTATGAGCCAAAGATAAATAATAAAGGCCTAAAGCCTAAATAAGATCAGATAAGATAAAACCTAGGACTACCTATACTTAAATAAAATGCATGATTATAATAGGCTAAGATAAATGATAAAACCTAAACTAGGCTAATATAAGATAAACCTGGATAAAACCTAAATAAGATACCTCAGATCAAGATATTAAACTATAAAAAACCTAAACAAATCTTGACATAAGACCTAAAATAAAAAAAAACCTACCAAAACAAAAAACTAATCTACACTAAACTAAACATACTTAAACTAAATAAATAAATAAACTAAAAATAAACTAATTAAACCTACTAGTTTGCTTAATTTAAAGAAATAAAAGACCCTGACCCTACTGAGCCCTGATTCTACCCTAAAGACTACGTGACTCTAAACCCTGGGCCTAGGCCACCAATTTAAACCTAAACATAATGAATACACAAAAGAAATTTTAAATGTAAAAAATATAAATAAAATAAAATGAAAAACAAAACCTAAACTACATATAAGATAAAATAAAAAATGAAGCTAAACTAAAATAAAAAAAAAATAAAAAAACCAAAACTAGATGAAAAAATAAAATAAATAAAAAAAATAAAACCTAATTAAAATAAAATTAAACATAAAATAAAATAAAATAATAAAATAAATTAAATTATAACTAAATGAGAAACTAAACCTAAAAAATAAACCAAAAAAAAACCAATAAATAAATAAATAATAAAACCTAAACCACAAATTAAATAATAAACATAAACTTAAAATAAATAAAATAGGTAAACCTTAACTAAACTAAAATAAAACTAAACTAAAATAAATAAAACCTAAACCTAAACCTAAAATAAACTAAACATAAACTAAACTAAATATGAAAATAAATTAAAATAAACCTAAACTAAACTAAAATTAAAACCTAAAAATAAACCTAAAATAAAAAAACCTAGAACATAAACAAAAAAAAAATAAAGAAATAAAACCTAAACCTAAAGAATAAAATAAATTAAAACTGAACTAAAAAAAAGTGCAATAACACATAAACCAAAATAAAAAAAAAACATAAAGCAAATAAATAAACCTAAAATAAATAAACTAAACTAAATAAAAATAAACCTAAATAAAATCTAATAAAATAAACTAAAATAAACCTACAACCCTAAGCGTAAAATCATAAACCTAAACAAAATAAAACTTAAAAAAAATAAATCAATAAATAAACCAAACCTAAATAAAACAAAAAATAAAATAAAATAAAACCTAAACTAAAACCTAAACCTAAATATAAACTTTAACCTAAACCTCAAAATAAAATAAAATAAAATAAAACTAAAATAAAATAAAATAAATAAAAACTGAAACTAAACTAAAAAAAATAAAATTTAAAACAAACTAAAAAAATAAAACTAAGCATTAAAATAAAATAAAATAAACCTAAAATTAAATTAAATAAAACTAAATAAAACCTAAACCAAAAAAATAAATCTAAAGTAAGTCCTAAAAACAAAAAGTTAAACCTAAACCCTAAACTAAGAAAAAAAAAAAAAAACCTAAAATAAACAAAAAAAAATAAAACTAAACCTAAACTAAAATAAATAAAACCTAAACCTAAACCTAAAATAAACTAAACTAAAACCATAAACTAAATAAAGTACATTAAGAAAAAATAAACCTAAACCTAAACTAAAAAATAAAACCTAAAATAAAGCCTAAAAAACCAAAACCTAAACCTAAAAAAAATAAACAACTGGCTTCATAAATATAAAATAAAACTAAGCAAAATATTAATAAAGATAAAATTAAAGTAAAAAATAAGCATAAACCTGGACATATAAAAAATAAAATTAAAATAAATAAACTAAATAAATAAAATAAAAAATAAACTTAAAATAAATTAAAAATAAATAAATAAATAAATAAACTAAACTGGGTTAAGTTAATTTAAAATGCAGACCCAAAACCCTCCTAACCCCAAACCCTAAAACCACTGTGCCCAAACCCACTTAAACCCAAATAACTACCACAACCACTGAGCCCCACCTACCTAAATTACTATCTGGGCCACTGAGCCACTGACACCTCACCAGGCCTGGGCCTGACCAATAGACTAACCTTTCTAAACCATAACCACTAAAATAAACCAAAAGCAGGGCTATAATGACTAATCTTAAACCCAGCAAAATTAAACCCTAAATAAACCCTAAAACCCTCAACCCTAAAGCATAATGCCTAAACCAAACATAAAACTCTAAACCCTTAACCTGACAAAATCCCAAACCCTAAGAAACTTAAAACCCAGCCCTAAAAACTAAACCACTAAACCACACCAGAAACTTAAAACTAAACCTAAACTAAATAAAAAATAATATAATAAATAAAATTAAAATTGAAATAAAATAAAATAAAACCTAAACTTAAACCTAAAAATAAAATTTAAAATAAAAATAAAAATAAACTATAATAAAATAAATAAAACCTAAATTAAATAAAAAAATAAAATTAACCTAAGAAGAAAACTTAAATATATGAAAACTATACATAAAATAAAATAAAATAAACCTAATATAAATTAAAATAAGGTAAATAACCTAAACCTAGAAAAAAAAACCAACAAAAACCTAAAAAGAAATAAAAAAATAAAATTAAACTAACTAAAAAAAACTAAACCTAAAATAAAATAAAATAAAATAAACTTAAACATAAACTAAAATAAACTAAACTAAAATAAACAAACCTAAACCTAAACTTAGAATCTTAAACTAAATAAAAAAAATAAAAAAGTAAACCTAAACTAAACTAAAAAATAAAACCTAAAAAGACAAAATAAAAAACCTAAGCTAAGCCTAAAAAATAAAATAAAACCTAAACCTAAACCAAAAAAAAGCTGGACCAAAAAGAAAAACTCAACTAAAAAAAATAACTTAAATTTAAAAAGTAAACTAAAATAGAAAATCTAAATTAAATAAAAATAAAGTAAATAAAAATAAAAACTAAACTTAAATAAATTTTAAAATAAATTAACAAATAAAATAAAGCTAAAATAAACTAAATAAACCTAAACTGCCGGTTTGTAATTTTTTAAAACCCTACCCTAAACCATACCCTAAACCTAAACCCTAAAACCATACCAACCTAAGCCCTTCTGAGCCCTTAAGCCTAAACCCTAAACTCAGACCCTGAGCCCTATATATGAAACCTGAACCCCAACCTAAACCTAGGCCAAAACCAATATCCTAAGACCAAAATCCAAAACCTAAATCTTAAATCCTAAATTAACCCACAAACCCTAAAACCTAAACTAAACCTAAACCCTAAAACCTAAAACCCTAAGCAGAAACCTTAAACCCAAAAACCCTAAACCCCAAACCCTAAACCCTAAATGCTAAAACCTAAAACCTGTAACCCAAATCCCAAAACCCTAACAGAGCCATAAACCCTAAAATATAAATCTAGCTAACCATTAAACCTTAAACCCAAGAATGGGTAGAACCTTTATCGTAAAACATCAATGCCCACTAGGCTAGATGTGGTGGAGGTGAAGGTGGAGGCTGACGATTATTATAGTGGTGCTTGGGGATCTCTGTCTTCTTGGATATGGAGGTTGTTGTGCAGTGGTGGTTATGGGAGAGGAGCAATGGAGGTTATATCCATGGTGGTGCAGCGAGAGGTTGGGTATATGATGGTAGATCTACTCGAGGCGAGGGGTGGTTACGATTGAGCTAGAGAAATTCAAGAGCATTGATCTGATTACTTATGGAAATGTGTCTTTACATTAGAGCAGTTCTAGTTATCTAGGGTTTTAATTTGGTCTATGGGTGTTCATTTGTTATCTATGTCATTGTTAATGTCTTAGAAAACATGGGGTGCTACTTGGTTGATGAAATCAAAAGCGAAATGTTGAATCTAAAATTGTTCTCTATTTAAAAAAACCTTGAACACTAAATCCTAAACTAAAACTTAAACCTTAATCCTAAAACCAAACCCAAAACCCTAAAAACCCTAAACCCTAAACCTACACAGCAGCTAAATACTAAAATAAAACCCTAAACCCTAAACCTATAACCTAAACCTGACAGAAACCCTAAAAGGTAAAAACATAACCTAAACACAAAACCTTAAACCACAGACAACCTGTCCCATAAACCTAAATGTTAAACCTAAAACCAAAAAATGGTAAACCCAAACTAAACTAAAACATATACTCTAAACACTAAACCTAAATCCTAAACCCCAAACTGACCTAAACTACCATGACTGGGCCTGACCCTGGGCCTGACCCTAACTGATGCTAGCCTAAGATCAGAGCTATGACCCTGGGCCCTAAACTGATGGCCTCTAACTGACACTGAGGCTAAAGGCTGAGCCCTGGGCTCTGACTGACCCTGGGCTGTGTTGATCCTAACCCTAGGCCTGGGCCAAAAACTCTAGGCCACTGAGCCAGGCCCTCCACTCCACTGGGCCAGGCCCTACTGATCCTACAAACCTAGCTACCTAAATTAAATTAGCCTAAATAAAATAAACCTAAACCTAAATAGATAAAGATAATAAGATAAACCTGGGCTAAACCTAAACCTAAATTAAGATAAAATATATTAATTAAAATAAACTAAAATAATTAAAACCTAAACTAAACTAAAATAAAGAAACCTGAATAATTCTAAATAAAATAAACCTCAAATAAAATAAATTAAAACTAAATAAAACCTAAACCTAAAATAATCCACATAAAACCTAAAAAAATAAATAAAAATAAAGCTTAAACCCTAAAGGAAAAAATCTTAAACTAAAATAAAATAAAATAAACTTAAATCTAAAGTAAAATAAATAAAACCTAAACCTAAACAAATTTAAACTAAATAAAATAAAATAAATTAAAAGAAACTAAATAAACCTAAACTAACTGGTTTATTTAATTTAAAGAAATAAAAGTCCCTAACCCTAAACTAAACCCACAAATTCTAAACCCTAAAACTACAGAAACCAACTCTAACCCTACCAAACCCAAAACCCAAAATACTAAAACCTAAACTAATGTAAATAAACCTAAAAAGTAAACCAAAATATAAAATAAAATAAAACCTAAACTAAACCTAAACGTGAAAAAAAAAATGAATGCTAAATGAAATAAAATAAGAAAACAAAATTAAAAATTAAAATAAATAAATAAAATAAAACCTAAATAAAATAAAAGCTAAACATAAAATAAAATGAAATAAACCTAAAATAAAATAAAATAATAACTAAATAAAACCCAAACCTAAAAAATAAAACCAAAATAAATAAATCATAAAACCTAAACCCTAAACTAAAAAAATATAAACCTAAAATAAAAAAAAAAAATAAGTAAACCTAAACTAAACTAAAATAAAAGAAAACTTAAACCTAAATCAAAATAAACTAAATCTAAACTAAAACATAAAATAAATGAAAATAAACCTAAACCTAAACTAATAAAATAAAACCTAAAAAAAAACCAAAATAAAAAGAAAACCTAAACACAAAATAAAATAAAATAAAACAAAACTAAAAAAAAGTGTAAACCACACATAAACCAAAAAAAATAAAACAAAATAAAAATGTAAATTAAAATAAATAAACTAAACTAAATATGAAAATAAACCTTAAAATATTAAAATAATAAAATAAACTAAAATGAACCTACAACCCTAAACAAAATAAAACTTAAAATAAAACTAATAAATAAACCTAAACCTAAATAAAACAAAAATAAAATAAAATAAAAACCAAAACTAAAACCTAAGCCTAAAAAATAAAATTAAACCTAAACCTAAATGTAAAATAAATTAAAATAAAACTAAAACTAAAATAAAATAAAATAAATAAAACCTAAACTAAAGTAAAAAAAAATAAAGTAAACCTAAAAAAAACCCTAAAAGATAAAACTAAACATAAAATAAAAATAAAATAAACCTAAAATTAAATTAAATAAAAACTAAATAAAAATCTAAACCAAAAAATAAACCTAAAAGTAAGTCCTAAAATAAATAAAAGTTAAACCTAAACCCAAAACTAAAAAAAAAACCAAAACCTAAAATAAAATAAAATAAAATAAACGAACTAAACTAAAATAAACTAAAATAAATAAAACCTAAACCTAACCCTAAAGAAACTAAACCTAAACCATAAATTAAATAAAATACAATAAATTAAAATAAACTTAAACTAAACTAAAAAATAAAACCTAAAATAAACCTAAAAAAAACCTAAAACTAAACCAGAAAATAAAATAAAGATAAACTAAAGCAACAAAATAAGCATAAACCTAAACCTAAAAAATAAACTAAAATAAAACCTAAACTAAAATATATAAACTAAACTAAATAAAATAAAAATTAACCTAAATAAAAAAAATTAAAATAAATTGAAAATAAACTAAATAAACTAAACCCAGGTTAACTAATTTAAAACCCTAAACTCACCCTAAACCCTAACTAACATGAGCCCTAAACTAAAACCTAAAGCTCCAGACCATAAATGGCTAAACACAAAAAAACCCTACCAGGCCCTACCCTGGCGTGACCTAATCACCTAGGCCACCCAATGCTAACCACTGAGCCCTAAACCCCAAAACCACAAGAGGCGTTAACAATAAACTAATGCTAAACCCTGCTGATCCTGGGCCACGGACCTAAATGATATGCCTAAACCCTGACCCCACCACATGCTTGAGACATTTAAACCCTACCCCAGACCCCAGACCCAGAGCACCCACCCTGGGCCTAAACCAAAACCCTACCACAAACCTAAACCTAAACTAAATAAACCAAATAATAAAATAAATAAAATTTAAATCGAAATAAAATAAAAAAAAATTAAATAAAATAAAACCTAAACTAAAACCTAAACTTAAACCTAGAAAATAAAAATAAAAAATAAAAAATAAACTAAAATAAAATAAATAAAACCTAAAAATAAGAATTTGGGGTTCAATGAATAACCTAAGAATAAAAGTTAAATAAAATAAAAATAAACATAAAATAAAAATAAAATAAAACTAAAATAAATTAAAATAAGAGCTAAATAAAAAAACCTAGAAAAAAACCTAAAAAGAAATAAAAAATAAAACCTAAATGCTAAACTAAAAAAACTTAAACCTAAAATAAAAATAAAATAAAATAAACATAAACTAAACTAAAATAAATAAAACCTAAACCAAACTAAATAAAATAAAATAAACTAAAAATAAACCTAAACTTAAACTAAAAAATTAAACCTAAACATAAACCAAAAAAATAAATACCTAAAAGCAGCCTAAAAAAATAAAATAAAAACCTAAACCTAAACCTTTAAAACCTAAACCTAAAAAACTCAACTAAAAATAAACTTAAACCTAAAAACTAAATTAAAATAAAAAATCTATTAAATAAATAAACTAAACTAATGAAAATAAAATTAAACCTAAATAAAATAAAAAATAAACTAAACTCAAACAAGAAATATAAGCTAAATAAATTAAATAAACTAAACCACTTTCTTGTTTTTTTTAAAAAACTCTAAACCACAAACCCTATACAAACCTAGGCCAAACCCTAAACCCTAAACCTAAGCTTTAAAAGAGCCACAAACCCACAAACCCTAAAACCCTAAACTCTAAATCCAAACCCACAAGCACTGAACTGACCCTCTAAAAACCAACCACAAACCACAAACTAAATCCTAATTAACCTAAACTCAAAACCACAAACCTCCTAAACCTACCTAAACCTAAACCCACAAACCCAACCCTAAACCACAAAACCTAAACCCTAAATGCAAAACCTAATTCCAAACCCCACCTAAATCCTAAAGCAAACCCTAAACCTTAAACCTACTAACCATAAACCAAACCCTAAACTAACCCTAAACCCTAAGAATGGGCAAAACCTTTGGGAAGAAAATCAACATCAACAAGGCTCAATCTAGATTTAGCGGTGGGTGGGTGGAGGTGATGATTATTATAGTAGTGGTTGGAGATCTCACGATGCTTGTGGATATGCAGGTTGTGGTGGGCAGTGGTTGTTATGGAGGTAGGAGGCGATGGAGGTTTAGCCATGGTGGTAGAGGGAGATTGGGTATATGATGGCGGATCTGCTACTCTAGAGGCGTGGGTGGTTACGATTGAGCTAGAGAAATTGAAGAATGATAGATCCAATCTACTGTTTATGGAAATGTGTCTTTACATTAGAGGTAGTTATCTAGGGTTTTAATTTTGTCTATGGGTGCTCATTTGTTATCTATGTCACATGTCTTAGAAAACTTGGGGTGCTACTTGATTAATGAAATCAAAAGCGAATGTTGAATATGAAATTATTCTCTATTTAAAAAAACTTGGAACACTAAACCCTAAACTAAAACTTAAACCTTACACCTAAAATCAAAACCCTAAACCCTAAACCTAAACCCTAAAAAACCTAAACCCTAAACCCTAAACCTTAAACCTTAAACACTAAAACCATAAACCATAAACCTAAAACCTACAACCCTATACCTAAACCCTAAACTAACCTAAATCTTAAACCACAAAAAACCTTAAACCTAACCATAAACCATAAACCTTGAGAAAAGATATCATTAAGGTTAGATCTAAAGAATGACCTAATCTAACATAGTTATGGTAGCTAAAGAAATTGTCTTCAAGAGTATTTCCCTTGACTATTAAAGATTTGAATACCTAAACCCTAACCCTAAATTATATTATAATACCATATATTATAGTATAATGTATCATCATATATTTGAGCATGTAGTGATGTGATTTTGGATGTTATAAGATATTTTTAAATGTTTTAGTATATTATGGTATTGTGCCTATAGTCTATATTAATATAAATCATAAAAAGAATGATTTAATAAACCAGATGATGAAATCTATTAAATTTGAAGTGGTAAGTAGGTTGTAGTACCAAAGGTGTGCTACTCCACTTGTAGTCTAAAATGTAAGATTTTTCTTCAAAATAAATATTATATGTTGAAGCATAGTATAACATCATATATCATAATATATTGTTCTACACATTTTAAAATCTTTTAGTATAAGATCATAAATCAAGCATCGATCCTACACTAGAATTATTTATAAAAATGTTGATTTAGGCTTTAAAATGGTGGAATTTTGCCAAATTCATAATAGGTAGAGTATGGCATCATAATCTATTATTTGAATTTAAAATATGTAAGTGATACGACTAAAATATATAGTTTTTTATTATTTAGACTAATTTTATGATTCTTTTATCTTAAGCAATCTCTTGTGATGTGATATGCAATATAATATAATATAATATGTTATAGTGCATTATAATATAGAATGCCATAACATAGTGTAGCATCATCATTAAAGCATACTATTATGTATTACTACTTATTGTTTAGCATATTTTAGTTTATTATAGTATGATATCATAGAGTTTGTACTAGTATATTTCATAAAAATACTAATTTATAGGCAGAGATGATGGGATTTTGCCAAATTTAAGGTAAGCTTGGGAACATCATTGGGTGTGCTATGGTGTGTCATTTAATCAAAAGAATGGAATTTTACATCCAAAATAAATGTTCATTTTTCAACCAAATTTTATAAATTTTTTCTTGAAGTGATTCATTTAAATGTGTAATGTAAGATAATACATTATATGAAAGCGTATTAAAATATAATGTACATAACAATATAACTTCACATATATATGAATGTGGTGGGGTGTGTTATTAAATGTTATTGTACATTTTTGTATGTTTTACTTTTGTTATAATACATTGGATCAAAACTCACAAAAATGTTAATTTGAAGGTTGAGATGGAAGAATTTGGCCAAATTCATGACATAAACCAGAAGCAACACCAAAATTATGCTATTTTGTACCATTTCTAATAGAAAAATAATAATTTTACATCCAAAATAAATATTATTTATATTTTGAGAAAATTTTGTTATTTGTTCCTTCTAAGTTATTCTAATGAGGTGTAATGTTAGACAATATATTATATTATAACAAATTATAATATAACATCATATATTATAATATAATATAGTGTTAATTGACACTATAATATGTTTAGCATGATATTATATAATTAGTTTGGGCATGCACCATCACAAATCATAAAAGCGTTGATTATAATGTTAAGTTGATGTTATTTGAATGAATACATTATTAGGCTTTTAGTTGAAGTATTAAAGGTGTGCATAAGAGAAGAAATAAGATTTGATGAGAATTCCATGTCAAGGACATGGAGGGAGATCCATTTGGGGATCACACATGCATTGGACATGACATGGCGATCTATCAGAGGGCATAGAAGAAGAAAATATCTTTGGGGATAAGGTTTGAATTTGATTTGATTATATGATTTATGGAAAGAAGATACTTTGGGGATAATAATCTATAATCCATCGAGGATTAAGATTGAATGTAATTTGTTTTCAATTGATGTGGAGGCATATTTGCTAAAGTTATGGGCTCAGTGCTAGGGATGGGTATATTAACCTTCCACTAGGGAAGTTGGTTGATCTATTGAGAATTGAGATTTGAGTTTGATTTTATTGATTTGTTTGGAGATGTATCCCAGGATAAGTGTTTGGTTAGATTTCTTTGATTTCAACTCTATTGGGGAGTTGGTTTAATTTGGCTCCACTAGGGAGGTTGGTTTTAAATTTAATTTAGCTCCACTAGGAGGTTGGTTGATGACCTAGGGGACTGATCTTGTGGGGACTTATGTCAACTCAGTAGTCAAGATTATTTTATCTTAATTTTATGTTATTTGATATAGTTTGTTTTTTGTTTGATTTTGACTTGAGGGCATATCTACTAGGGATGTGATGTCGGTCAAATTTGATAGATTTAGTTTATGGACCATGTCGGTGTGCGATGGGAGAAAGGGCTATATCGGACTTGTTATATTTGATTTACAATTTCAAAGGGATAGTCTGGTTGTGGGGTAGAGCTAACCTAAGGGGTTGCCTTTGATGTACAACAGGTTGTGTTAGGAAGAAGGTGTAGCAGACTTACATCTTTTAAAGTAAGGAACAACTGGTGGGGTGACCTATTGGTAGCACAATAAATCAAACCCAACTTAGGGGCGACTATTGAGTGAATCTGCTAGGTACTTATATCAACACAAGAGTAGTTAGGCAATTTTTTATAGGGAGTTTGGTTGACACTACCCTAAATAGAAGATATACTTGGGAAATGGCACAACTATGGGTGTCCTCTAGTCCATAAGTGAATATATTTTTTGTTTACATATTTTCATGGACCTTATTGGTGTGAGGGACCACACTAAGAAGGGGCTATGTATGACCTATCTAAGATTTTAGACTAGAATCTACATATCCATAGGATGGATTCTCCAACCACGGGGGGTAGTTACTAGGAAATGGGAAGCTGTCAATCTTATATTAACTAATGTAGTGTCTAAATAGGGTTGCAAGGATGTGATCCAAATATAGAGCCCACAAGGGAGGTGCTACTAAGGACATTATCCTTTGCCACGGAAAGAAAGACTATAGGTGTATGGTGGAAAAATCAAGGAGAAAGCTTAGCGGACTTACATCGCCATGAGTGATGTATCTAAGGTGCGAGAACCAACCAACCTAAGGTGTATCCATCAGCATGAGTGATGTATCTGACTAAGAGTGGTGTGTCTATCGCATAGTGAGAACCAACCAACTTAAGGTGCCGTCGTCTAATGACCAATGGAAAGAAATCATGTAGGCTTTTAACTTTTCAAGATCAATGGGATAGTCTATCATCGCAAGATAGATGCTATCTAACATAGAGCGACTAGCGAGGAGCCTTGAGGAAGGATTGGACCGGACTTGAAGCGGTCAAGAGGGAAGGAGCTGCTTAGGGGACTTATGCTAAACCTCAAATATACTCGACCCGGTCGCATGAATGCTAATCCAAGAAGAAAGTGTGGTAGACTCACATCCTCTTAAATGAAGCCAACATGAGGTAGCTTCGCTATGTAAAAACCTACCAAACCAATAAGGCACTCATTGGTGTGCGTGGCCAAATAAGGAAGGAAAGTGTAGCTTACATCCTACAAAGCAAGAAGAACATTGGGGCAACACACAAGCAAGGTAGCATGTGACTAGGTTATTGAGTGAGTCCATTTGAGGCATTATCTCAACTCGAGTAGCGGTGACAAAAGTTGTGTTTATTTTATATGTTTGTGTGTACTATCTATTTGTGTTATGACAATCAAGGATAGGATTCCACTCGGGTTCCTTACACCTATCCTAAACACATCATGATGGATTGATAAACAAGATTACTTTCAACATGGATGAGATTGAATTCGAAATAAAATTTTCATTGATGATAATTACTTTCAAACATGATTTATAATATTAGTTTAAGTGGATCCCATTGATTGGAAGCATTGAGCTCTCCCTTATGATTAATAAGGCGATAAGATCCTCCTTGGTATTCCTTCTCTATGGAAAAAGGGCCATCCCATGTAGGTTTAACTTGCCTCCCATCTTACAACGAGCAACAATCAGTCTCCTTAGAACTAAAATAAGCTCTCATACTTGAAAGCTCTAGGATGGACCAACTTGTTGTGAGCTTGAATCATTTTAGCTTTATACAACTCGAGGTTTTGGCATGCACAGATGTCTCTCCTCCAAACCTTCAAGCTCTTTTAACTTAACTTGGCATTTTGCTCTGTTGTGATCTTGTTACCCACATATCTTTAGTGATGGGAGTTGGACTTCTAATGGTAGAACAACTTCATATCCATACACTAATGAGAAAGGAGTAAATTGAGTTGGAGTTCTATATGTGATGTGGTAGGCCCATAAGGCTTTACTACCTCATGCCACAATGCTTGTTGTTGAGTGTCTTCTTTAGTATTTGGATGAGGGTTTTGTGGAAGGCTTTGCTATGCCGTTTGCCCTCGGGTAGTTGATGGTAGAATATCTCAAGTCTATGTTGTGTCTCTAGGAAAAGTTGTTGATCTCGATGCTCTTGAATGCGGTACCATTATTAGATATAATTCATCAAGGCACTCAGAACATACGATATGGTTCTTAAAAAAAATAGAGCACATGGTGAGTTGTGAGCTCTCTTACCAAAATTGCCTTCACCCATTTGAAAATGTAGTCGGTAGAAGCTAATATGATCCGAGGACCCTTGGAAGAAGAGGATCAATCGAACCCACTATGTTGGTACGCCAACACTCAAAAAAACCATGAGACCAATGTATGATGTAGAATGTTGAGTAGTTGGTGTAGGACCACCGTGTATTTGACATTGGTGGCATCACCTATCCGTATCCATGCAATCTTTGATCATCGTTGGCAGTAGTTTCTTAGTCTCTTGATCTTGGCTTTCATCTTTGAACTGGATTGGTTGGCTCTACATAATCTTGAGTGTACCTTGATCATGATCTTATGGGCTTCATGCATGTATAAACAACGTGACCATATATGATCCAAAGACGGCGATACAAGGCACCATCCACAAGAGCGTAGGAAATTGCTCTCTACTTCATATGAAGGGCTTGTGACTTCTCTTGACATAGTTTGCCTTTATTTAGGTAATCCATGAATGGTTGCCTCCAATCTAGCTTTTCATCTTTCTTGCAATGGCAACCTCCCCTTCAAGAGAGTACTTATTGATGAGTTCAATATCAATAAGGGATAGGACTTGTCTATTTTGGAACTTTATTGATATGGACTCATCCTCCGGACATGCCAACTCCTTGGACAGCTTAGCTAAAGCATACGCCATGATGTTCTCTCCTCGAAATTTTATAAATGGTAACCTATGGGATTTGGGCTAATAACTCTATGGTGTACTTTTGGTAGTGATTGATCTTGGGCTATATAACCATATAGGACCCTGATTTGGTTGATAATGAGTTGAGAATCCCAGAAGATATTGATGCTTTGGATCCTTAAAGTAACGCTAACTCAGGTGACATTGAGCCTCATATTCACCTTCATTTTGGTGCAAAGATTAGAGATGATATGAGAATCTCATCACATCACATCGAGTTAAGAGAAATATTCTTACACTTACCTTTCTTGGAATAGTAGATTGTGGTTCTTCTCCTCTTTGAGAGGAAGCTGCACCATCAAAGTACATCTCCGGTGAATGCTAGTATCCCTTAAGTTCAAGATTTGTTCATCGAGGAGATCATGACTAAGGCGAGATGAGGTAATGTCACTACTGAGGGTCATGGACCATCATACCAATCGTCCAGGATAGCATCGGCCGTGTCATGAAATCTTGTATTGGATTAATCTTAGAGATTAAGTCCACCTTATGAGGAAGCATGTAGTGGTGTAGCTTTTGGGATGAAAAGATTAAAGTTAGGCAATGCTTCTCAATGGGTGGATAACTAGCCTTAGGGGATTAGATGATGGCTAAGGTAGTAGAGTTTGTTTTCCTTCCCTTTGTTGGCTTGGGCCAATAAAGAACTAAGGGAGTCATCTAACACAATAGTGTAAAGTATGAGCATCTTGCACGGGATATGGGCTTCTAGAGGATGGCGTCATGAGGAAATGCATGATTTATTTGAAGACATGCTCACACTTATCATCCCACTTGAACTTGGCATCCTTTTGATAAGTGCTTAGAATGGTTGACATCTTCCCAATAGGTTGGATATAGAGTGTCTTAGATGCACCACCCTTTGAATGATCGAGTTGACTTAAATTTTTTGGGGTGGCATTTCTAATATCTCCATGATTTTCTTCAAATTGATTTGGATTGTGATGTGGGACAACAAACCCAAAGAATTTCCACGAAGCTACTCGAATGCACACTTTAGGAGGTTCATTTTGATGTTAAATTATCTTAACTATTCAAAAAATACTCAAGTCAAAGAGATGGCCTTCCTTTTCTCTACTTTTGACCAAGAGATCCTCGACATAGCACTCGACTTGATGATGAGTTCATCAAAGATTTGAGTCATAGCTCGGTATGTAATAGGTATTTTTAAGTGAAAGGAAAGACCTTATAACAAAATATTTGATCGGTTCTAAAAGTAATGTTTCTTTCATCTTCACGGGCCATCTTTATTTGGTTATATCGGATGAGCCATCCATGAAATAGAAGCGCATGAAATGAGGCAATATCCACCATCTATGGGATTGGTAGTGGAAATTCATCTTTTGGACATGCCTTATTTAAATCCTTAAAATGCATATTTGAATTTGGCAATTCTTTTTTTAACTAGGATGGCTAACCGTGGGGTATTTTTCTTCTCGAATGAAGCAAATCAGTTTCTTGACTTCAAAATTGATTGTTGTTATGTCTAATCATATCTATCTAAGAGCTTGCTTTATAGGGTTAGCATAGGCTCTATTGCTAGTTTATGGACTGCTACATGGGAGACAATCCAAGCATCTCTTCACAACTCCATGCAAAGTAGTCCATAAACTCAATAGCCTAACTAAGTCATTGGTTTCAATTTCATTCAACAAAGAACTAATGCTCTAAGTTGATTTCCTTGTGTGCTCGTCGATAGTTGACTTGATCTTTTCTTGAACTCTAGTGGTGCATCTTTGACTTCAAAATCATGGATCATCTAAAGTTTCTAAGCATAGCTCATCATATGAGTTAATGTGATTTGAAAAGAACTTATATTCCAAATAATTGGAGATGACTAAGTAGTGTCGTCATCGTCGACTAGACCTAATGTTACGAATCATAGTAATGGTTTTGATTGAGAGCTTTTGTCTTTGTTCTTCCATATTCTTTCAAAGTAGTCGACACGTGCTTTAACCAAGTATGTCCAATTAACCTTTTCTTTGCTAAATTATGAACACAAGGAAAGTACTAAATAAAAGGTAATTCTATTAAATATTTATATGAATCATCATCAAGTTCTACATCAACTTCTTGACTTGAAGATGATTTTCCCGAAAGAACCTCGAGTCTTCACACTGCATGACTTAGGGGCTTCCTTAACTACCAAACCCTCACCTTTTGAGAGGAAAGTTGAGTAGAGCTAAGGTTCCCAATGCCTAACTATTTCACATGTAGACTTGGATACACTTATTCTTTGCTTTGGTGTCTAGCCTTCATGCTATATGGCTCAAGTGTCACATCCAAGGGAATCTATTATTGGAAAGAGGCTGGTGTGCTAACCAAATAAGACTCATCCTATGAACTAGATTCTAAGTCTATATGGATAGCGGTGTACTCAGTAGGTGGGACATATCTTCTATTGGGTGGCCAATAAGGAGGTTTTCACCCCAGGACTGCCTCGAATTGGCCTCTTCCTCTGCACAGTGGAGAATAGGTCATCCTACCCATATGTTGAATGGAGTAACAAAGCGTGGTTGGAATTTAATGTCGGGCACCACTTCCTCCTCTAAGTTTATTTACGCTCTCTTTTATTTTCTTTTTCATTTCCTCTTTTCTTTTCTTTTTTTCTCTTTTTTTTCTTTTTTCTTTTTTTTATTTTTAAACTTTGGCCAAGTTTACTAGAATAGACTTGTTGATTTTGAGAGGTAGTAAGCCCATCCTCATATATGCCGACTCGCGGAACAATAAATGACCAAGATCTCCTTTGACATAGTAGATGATCCCATCTCTCTCACAAACTTCATACATCGATGTAGAGAGGATGGAACTCGTTGTTCTCATGTATCCATGGTCTCCCAAACAAAGCATTGAGAGATGTCTCCAGTCTATAATGTGAAACTTGGTTTTGGTCTTCCAATCATCTATCTCCAAGGGCAACACTATGGAGCCTAAGGCTTGAGCTCACTTTTGGAGTGTGAATTCAATCTTCCCATTTTAAACTTAGGAATCTTCTAGACACTAAGACTTCCCTAGTCATAAGAAACTTCTATCAATTAGTAAACACTTAACCTAAGTATAAAGACCTAGAAGGGTTAACCATAAGATTAAGCTATGCCTTAGGAATTAGGATAATCCACCTACCCTTCAACCCAAACCCAATCCATGTTCACCTTCTCAAACCAAACTCAAGTTCAATTCAAACAAAAAATTCAATTCCAAATCCAAACCCAAATTTCAAACAAAATGATTGAAGCCCATGATCAAATCTAAACTTGAAACCCTTCATAAGCCATATGACCAATACCATGGACTTAGCCAAATCTTAATCCAAATTAATCCAAAATCAATTGATTTTCTCATAATAAATTTATATCCAAATTAATCTAAACCTAAATGAAATAAAACCTGCAAATAAAATAAATAAAAAACCTACACCAAAATAAAATAAAATAAAATAAAATAAAATAAAATAAAACATAAACCTAAACCTAAAAAATAAAATAAAAAATAAAAATAAAACAAAATAAAATAAATAAAACCAAAACTAAATAAAAATAAAATAAACCTAAAAAAAAATCTAAATAAAATAAAACTAAATGTAAATTAAAATAAAATAAAAAATAAAGTAAAAAAAAAAACCTAAACCAAAAAATAAACTTAAAAAAGAACCTAATAAAAAATAAAAAATAAAACCTAAACCCTAATCTAAAAGAAAACATAAACCTAAAATAAACAAAATAAAATAAACATAAACATAAACTAAAATAAACTAAACTAAAAAAAAATAAAACCTAAACCTAAACCTAAAATGAACTAAGCCTAAAACCTAAACTAAATAAAATAAAATAAACTAAAATAAACCTAAGCCTAAACTAAAACATATTAAAATAGACCTAAAATAAAACTTAAAACCAAAAAAAAAAACTTAAACCGAAATGTAAAAAAATAAAAAATAAACCTAAACCTAAAAAAAATAAAATAAAACTAAACAAAAAAATAAACATAATCCAAAACCTAAACCTAAAAAAAATTAAGTAAAATAAACCTAAATCAAACTAAAATAAATAAACCTAATATAAATAAACTAAACAATAAAAATAAAAAATAAACTAAAAAACTCCTAAACGTTAAACCACAAACCTAAACCTAAAGCCTAAAACCCAAACATAAATCAAGAACCCTAACCTAAAGCTTCTCCTAACTCTAAACCCTAAACCTAAACTATACACCTAAACCCTAAACTCCTAAGCTCCTAAACCAAAATCCTAAACCTCAACCTAAACCCAAAACTCCTTAAACCTGACTCCAACCCTAAACCCTAAACCTTAAAACAACCCTGGACCCTCCCTATATCTTTACTAACCTAAAACCTGGCTTTAAACCCAGGCCTCTTAACCTGGTAAACTAAATTTAAACCCAATCTTAACCTTAAAACCTCTAAACCCCACTAACCCTAAACTATAAACTCACTTTAAACCCTTCCTAAAAACTAGAATCATAAATCTAACTGACCCTAAACTCGACCAATCTTAAACTCTTGACTTAAACTCCCAGAACTGAAATCCTAAACCATAAACCATAAACCCTGACCTTAAACTTAAACTTAAACCTTAAACTCAGGCCCAGCCAGGCCAATCTGGGCCTTAAAGTTTAAACCCAGAACTCCAGCCCCAGGCTGACAACCAGGCTCCAAAGCTTAAACTGGGCCTGGGCTGCAAACCCTGGGCCTGACCACTAGCCTAAAATGAAACTGGGCCACCTAAATTAGGCTGAGCTGAGCTCTAAACTGTAACCCTAAACTAACTGGGCCAAATTGCCTAAACTAGAAACTAAAGCCTAAACCCAAGGCCCTAAACCCTAAACTAACCCTGGGCCTAGACCTAAACCCTAAACTATCTTAAGATATATATGAGACCTAAAATGAGCATAAAACTTAAATTAAAAAAAAATAAACTTAAACTAAGACCTAAAAATAAAAAAAATAAAACCTAAACATAACAAATAAAACTAAAAAAATAAAACATAAATAAAACTAGACTAAAATAAATAAACTTCAAATAAATAAAGTAGTAAATAAAAAATAAATGATTAACATAAAGACCCTAGGCCCTAAAACTCTAAACCCTAAACCTAAATCCCAGGCCCTAAACCCTACCCTAGGCCTCAAGGCTGACTAAACCATGAGGCTACAACCCTGCAGGCAAACCACTAAACTGAGCCATATCAGCTAAAAACCTAAACCCACTGATCAGCATTAAATGCGACCACATCACAAAATCATGAGCCCTGAGCCTAAAACTAACCAGGCCTGCACTAAACTACCACCCTAACAAGATGCCCTGAGTGCTAAGTACCACTGATTAAGCCCTGGGCTAAACAGGCTATGACTATACTGGTGACCTAACTGCTAACCCTAAACTGGGCCCTAAACTTTAACCTGACCTAAGGCCTCCACTGGGCCCTTAAACTGACCTATCATGAACTACACCAAACTCCTAAATCAGCCAGATCACATGTACCTGTAGATCATGACGAGGCCTGAGCCCTGGCCAGACCTTAGGCTTAAACTAAGGCCTGAGCTTGTACCACTGGGCTTAGCCACTAAACCCTAACCCTAAACCACTAAAGGCCCTACTGACCACAGGCCTAAAATTAAACCTATAAAATAAATAAAAATAATAAATAAAGATAAATAAAATAAATTTAAAATCCAAAAAACCTAAACCTAAATAAAATATAATAAACTAATAAAATAAACTAAAATAAAATAGATAAACAGATATTAACTAAAATAAAAAATAAATTAACCTAGAATAAAACTAAAATAAAATAAAAACTAAAATATAAAATAAAAATAAAATAAACAAAATAAATTAACAAAATAAAATTAAAAAAACTTAAAATAAAAAATAAAACCTAAATAAACTCAAAAAAAAAACCTAAACTTAAAATATAAAATAAAATAAATAAACTAAATACTAAAGTAAATAAAACCAAACCTAAACATAAACTAAACTAAATAAAATAAAATAAGATAAAATAAACTAAAAAATAAATTAAATAAACATAAAATAACCAGTTGTACTTAATTCAAAAATAATAATAAAATAATAAAATAATAATAAAACCCTAACCCTAAACCCTAAAACTTAAAACTAAACTAAACCCTAAACCAAAAAAAAAGGCTAAAAAAACCTAAACTAAACTAAATGGAACCTAAAAATAAAATAAATAAAAAAATTAAACCAAAAATATAAAATAATATAAACAAATAAAATAAAACCTAAACTAAAACTTAAACCTAAACTTAAACTTAAAAGGAAATAAAATAAAACAAAACTAAACTAAAATAAAACCCTAAAGTAAACTAAAAAATAAAATAAACAAAAAATATAAAACTAAATAAAATAAAACTAAAAATAAAATTAAATTAACCTAAAATAAAATAAAATAATAACTAAATAAAACCTAAACCTAAAAGTAAACCTAAAATAAATAAAAATTAAAACCTAAACCCTAAACTAAAAAAAAACATGGACCTCAATAAACCATAAACCTACTCTAAAAACCATGAACTACAACCCTAAACCCTAAATAAACCCTAAACCCTAAACCCTAAACCAAAACTCAAACCCTAAACCCTAAACCTAAACCCTAAATCCTAAACTCTAAACCTAAGCTCCTCTCCCTAAACTCCCTGCTAAACCATAAACCTAAACCACTAAACCACAAATCCTACCTAACCCTACTAACTAACTAAACCCTAAATTAAACTTAAAATAAAATAAACTACAAATATACATGATTAAACTAAAAAAATAAAATGAATGGAAAAATAAAACATAAACTTAAATCTAAAAAAAATAAAACTTAAACTAAAACCTAAAAATAAAAAAATAAAACCTAAACATAAAATAAATAAAAAAGAAAATAAACATAATTTTAAACCTAAAAAAAAAAACTAAAACTAAAATAAATAAACTTCAAATAAATAAAGTAAAGTAAATAAATAAAATAATTATAAATAAAACCTAAACCCTAAAAAAAACTCTAAACCCTAAACCAAATCCTAAACCCTAAACCTAAACCCTAAACTCAAAAAAACCCTGAACCCTACCTTAAACCTACTATAACCAGCCATAAACTATAAAACTAAACTGTAAACCCTAAACATGACTCCTAACAAATTAGTAAACCCTACATCTAAATCATAAAATAAACCCCAAATTGATCACACAACCCTAAATACTACCTAAACCTAAACCAAAATGATAACCTATGCTAAATTTGACCTTCTAAACCTAAAACCAATGATAACTGACCTACCCAACCCTGATTTGACCTACCACTAAAAACGGCCCTCCAGGCCCTAAGGCCACTGACCCAAATCCTAAATCTAAATCTACTAAAATCCAAATCTAAACTCCTAAACCACAACTAAACCCACTGACTCCCTACCTAAACCTTAACCTAAAACTCCCTAAACCCTAAACCCTAAACCCTAAACCATAAAACCTAAAGACCTAAACCACAAAATTAAACCTAAAAATAAAATAAATAAAACATAAACCTAGTAAAATAAAATAAAATAAATTTAAAACCAAAACTAAAACCTAAACTAAACTTAAAAATAAAATATAATAAACTAATAAAAATAAACTAAAATAAAATAGATAAACATGTGAACTAAATTAAAAAAATAAAATTAACCTAAGAATAAAAACCTAAATAAAATAAAACTAAATATAAAATAAAAATAAAATAAACCTAGAATAAATTAAATTAAAACTAAATAAAACCTAAACCTAAAAAATAAACATTAAAATAAAACTTAAAAATAAATAAAAATAAAACCTAAACCCTAAACTCAACAAAACCTAAACTTAAAATGAAAATAAAATAAACCTAAACTAATACTAAAGTAAATAAAACCTAAACCTAAACATAAACCTAAACTAAATAAAATAAAATAAGATAAAATAAACTAAAAAAAACTAAATAAACATAAACCTACCGTTAATTTAAAAAAAATAATAATAAAACCCTAACCCTAAACCCTAAAACTTAAACTAACGCTAAACCCTAAACCCAAAACCCTAAAAAAAACCTAAACCTAAACTAAATGGAACCTAAAAATAAAATAAATAAAATTAAACCAAAAATAAAATAATATAAACAAATAAAATAAAACCTAAACTAAAACTTAAACCTAAACTTAAAAAAGAAAATAAAATAAAAAACAAAACTAAAATAAAACCTAAAGTAAACTAAAAAATAAAATAAACAAAAAAATATAAAACTAAATAAAATAAAAAACTAAATGTAAAATAAAATTAAAAAATAAATAAAAATAACTAAAAAAAAAACCTAAAAAAAAGTAAAACCTAAAATAAAACCTAAAATAAATAAAAAATAAAACCTAAACCCTAAATGAAAAAAAACATGACCTCAATAGACAAAATAAAATAAACATAAACATAAACTAAAATTAACTAAACTAAAATAAATAAAACTTTAACCTAAACCTAAAATAAACTAAACCTAAATCCTAAACTAAATTAAATAAAATAAACAAAAAATAAACTTAAGCTTAAACTAAAACCCTAAAACAAACCTTAAATGAAAACCTAAATCCTAAACCTAAAAAAATAATATAAAACCTAAAAACCTAAAATAAAAATGAAACAAAACCTAAAACATAAAATGAAACTAAAAAACAAACATAATCCTAAACCTAAACCTAAAAATTAAACTGAAGAGAAACTCTAAACTAAAATAAATAAACCTAAAATAAATAAACTAAACTAAATAAAATAAAAACCTAAAACCCCACTGGCCTAAAACCAAACCCAGGCTAAACCTAAACCTAAACCTAAAATGCTAAACCCTAAAATAAACCTAAACCATTATTCCACTGGGCTCTCCTGGGCCCACCAAAACCCTAAACCTCCCAGGCCCCAAACTTCTAAACTAAATCCTAAATCCACCTACCACCACTAATGACCCCACTCTCTAAACTCTCCCAACCATTAACCTGAGCCCTAAATTATAAACCACAAACCCTAACCTGACCCTAAACCATGGCTAAATCCTAAATTCATCTACCACTAAACTAATACTGGCATTCACTACACTGGGCTCTACCCACTCCTAAATCTAGTATGATCTTTTATGACCTAACTAGTAAGCCCTAGGCCACCCTAAACCATCTACTGACCTTTCTATCCACCATGACCCTCTAAACCACCCTACCTTGGCTGGTGACCTCCCTAAACCATGTCCCAAAACTCTAAACCTTAAACCCTAAACCCTGCACCCTAAAACCTAAAACCTAAACTAAAACTAAACTTTAAAATAAATAAGTAAACTAAACCTAAACAAAATAAAATATTAAAATAAATAAAACCTAAACTAAAACTTAAACATTAAAATAGAATATAATCATAAAAAATAAACTAAAATAAAATAAATAAAACCTAAACTAAACTAAAAAATAAAATAAACCTAATAATAAAACTTAAATAAAATAAAACTAAACATAAAATAAAATAAAATAAAGATAATAATTAATTAAACAATAAACCTTAACATAAAACCTAAAAATAAATAAAAATAAATCCTAAACCCTAAACCTAAAAAAAAAAACCTAATCAAACTAAAGTAAACTAAACTAAAATAAACAAAACCTAAACCTAAACTTAAACCTAAACCTAAACATAAACTTAAACTAAATAAAATAAAATAAAATGAAATTAACTAAAAAATAAACTAATTAAAAACTAAACACTTGGTTTACATAATTTAAAAAATATATATAAAAGAAGACCCTAACCCTAAAACTAACCCTAAACCTACAACCCTAAACCCTAAAACCCTAAACCCAAAACCTTAAAATGCTAAAACCTTTAAAAAAGAGAAATGTAAACCAAAATATTTAAATAAAATAAAACATAATAAAACCTAAACTAAAACCTTAACCTAAACACAAAAAGAAAACAAAAACTAAACTAAAATAACATAAAATAAATAAATAAATAAATAAATAAATAAATAATAAAACCTAATAAAAGCTATACATAAAATAAAAAAATAAACTTAAAATAAAATAAAATAATAACTAAATAAAAACCTAAACCTTAAAAAAACCAAAAAATAAAACCCAAAAAAATAAAAAAATAAAACCTAAACCCTAAATTAAAAAGAAAACATAAACTTAAAATAAACAAAATAAGGTAAACCTTAACCTAAACTAAAATAAACAAAACTAAAATAAATAAAACCTAAACTTGAACCTAAAATAAACTAAACCTAAACCCTAATCTAAATAACACAAAATAAACTAAAAATAAATTGAAACCTAAACTAAAAATTAAAACCTAAAAATAAACCTAAATTAAAACATAAAACATAAACCAAATAATAATAATAATAATAATAAAACCTAAATTTTAAAAAAATAAAATAAAAATAAAACTAAACTAAAATAAGTGTAAACCTACACATAAACCAAAAAAAAAACTAAAATAGAAAACCTAAACTAAAATAAATAAACCTAAAAAAAAACTATACTAAATAAAAAAATAAACCTAAATAAAAATAAAAATAAAATAAACTAAAATAAACTTACAACCCTAAACCTAAAACCTAAACCTAAACTAAATAAAACATAAAATAAAATAAATAAATAAACCTTAACCTATATAAAACAAAAGAAAATAAAATAATACCCAAAACTAAAACCTAAACCTAAACATAAATTTAAACCTAAACCTAAATGTAAAAAAAAATAAATAAAGAAAAATAAAAACTAAAATAAAATAAAGTAAAAAAATCTAAACTAAATTAAAAAATAAAAATAAACTTAAAATAAAACCCTAAAAAATAAAAACTGAATGTAAAATAAAAATAAAATAAACCTAAAATTAAATTAATGAAAAACTTATTGAAAACCTTAACCTAAAAATAAACCTAAAAGTAAGTTCTAAAAAAATAAAGAGTTAAACCTAAACCCTAAACTAAAAAAAAAAAAAAAACCTAAAATAAACCTAAACCTAAACTAAAATAAACTAAACTAAAATAAATAAAACATAAACCAAAACCTATAAGAAACTAAACCTAACTCTAAACTAAATAAAATACAATAAACTAAAATAATCCTAAACCTAAATTAAAAAATAAAACCTAAAATAAACCTAAAACTTAAACCTAAGAAAATAAAATAAAGCCTAAAACTAAAACTATAAATGAAAAATAAAACCTAAACCAAAATTAAAATAAAGATAAAACTAATTCTAAAAAATAAGCATAAACCAAAACCTAAACCTAAAAATAAGCTAAAATAAAAACCTAAAACTTAAACTAAAATAAATAAAGGTAAAATAAATAAACTAAACTAAAGAAAAAATAAACCTAAATAAAATAAAAAAAAATTAAATTAAATTAAAATAAACAAAATAAATTAAATAAACTTGAACCTAAGGGTTAACTTGGTTTAAAATAAAACCCTAAACCCTAAGCCTCAAAACTAACCCTAAACCCTTAACCCAAACTAACCCTAAATCGTACCCTAAACCATAAAACCATAAAAAAACCCTAAACTTAAACCCTAAACCTAAACCCTAAAACCCTAAAACCTAAACCATAAACCCTAAACCATAACCCTAACCCTGTACCATAAACCATAAACCCAAAAAAACAATTAAACCACTTTAAATCCTAAACCATAAAAAAAACCAATAAACCCTCCCTAAATCCTAAACCTAAAACTGTGAACCCTAAACTAATCCAAACCCTTAATCCTAAACCTAGACCATAAAATAAACCAAAAGAACTAAATCTTGAAGTTAAACCCTAAAATAAACTCGCTATCTGATGACGTAAACCTAAACCCTAAACTTAAACCTTCAAACGCTAAACCCTGGTTCCTAAACACTACACTACTTGGACTCCTAACCCTAAATCCCAACCACCCTCCTACCTGGACCATAAACCTACCCAAAGAACTAAATCTTGAAGCACCCTAATAACTCGCTAAACCCTGCTAAAACTGGGCCCTAAACGTTACCTAGGCACTCTCTAAACCCTGATTCCTCAAACACTCCCCTCCCTAACCTCCCCACCTAAAACCCTAAACTTCCCTAAACTCTAAACCCTAAACCCTAAACCAAAGCCTAAACCTAAAACCTTGACTTAAACGATAAAACCTAATAATAAAATAACTAAAAAAACCTCAAAATAAAATAAAATAAATAAAATATAAACTAAACTTAAACTTAAACATAAAATAAAATAAAAATAAAAATAAAATAAACTAAAATAAATAAATAAACCTAAACTAAACTAAAATATTATTAACCAAGGAATAAAACCAAAATAAAATAAAAAAAACAAAAAAATAAAATAAAATAAACCTAAAATAAATTAAAATAAAACTAAATAAAACCTAAACCTAAAAAATAAACTTATTAATAAAACATAAAGGAAATAAAAAAATTAAACCTAAACACTAAACTACAAAATTCTAAACCTAAAATAAAAATAAAATAAAATAAATCTAAACCTAAATTAAAATAAACTTAACTAAAATAAATAAAACCTATACCTAAACCTAAACCCGAACTAAATAAAACAAAATAAACTAAAATAAACCTAAACCTAAACTAAAAATAAAACTTAAAATAAACCTAAAATAAAAACTAAAAGTTGAGACTAAAAAATTAAATAAAACCTAAAACTAAACGAAAAAAAAAACCTAAACCTAAAAAAAATAAAATTAAAACTCAACTAAAAATAAACCTAATCCTAAAAAATAAATAAATATAAAATATCTAAATTAAATAAATAAACTAAACTAAATAAAAATAAAATTAAACATAAATAAAATAAAAATAAATCAAACTCAAACAAATAAAAAAAACTAAATAAACTAAATAAACCTAAACCTACTGGTTTACTTAATTTTTTTAAACCTTAAACCCTAAAACTAATCCTAAACTAAACCCTAAACCCTAAACCCTAAAACCCTGCCCTAAACCCTAAACCCTAAAGGTTAAACTCAACCTCAACCATAAACGTAAAACCTTAAAGTTGCAACCCTAAACCCTAAACCCAAACCAGTAAACCCTAAAATCTTAAAACCTTAAACCTAAATCCTAAACTAACCTAAACCCCAACCTTAAACTCAACCATAAACCCTACACCTAAACTAATCCCTAAACCCTAAATCCCTAAACTCCAAACCCAAACCCTAAATGCTAAACCTTACAACCCTAAATCTTAAACTTTAAACCCTAAACAAACCGTAAAGCCTAAACCCTAAACTAACCCTAAACCCTAAGAATGGGCGTAACCTTGATCATAGGAATATGATTGTCAACTAGGCTCAATCTAGATCTAGCGGTGGAAGGTGGAGGTGGTGATTATTGTAGTGGTGGTTGGGGATCTCTGTTGGTGGATATAGAGGTTGTGGTCGAAGATGTGGTGGTTGTGGTGGCGGAGGAGCAATTGAGGTTATAGCCATGGTGGTAGTATAAGGAGATCAGAATATGATGGTAGATACTACTACTCAAGAGGTGGGGTGGTTTTGATTGGGAGGGCGAAGAACAACAAATCGATGCTACTTATGGAACTATGTCTTTACATTAGAGATTGTTCTACTTATCTAGGGTTTTAAATTTGGTCTAGGTGCTCATTTTTCACCTATAGCTTGTGTCTTAGAAAACTTGGGGTGCTACTTGGTTGATGAAATAAAAAAGCAAAAATATTGAATGTAATACTATTCTCTATTTAAAAAAAACCTCAAACATTAATCCTAAACCCTAAACTAAAACTTAAACTTTAAACCTAAAACCAAAACCCTAAACCATAAACTTTAAACCCTAAAACCATAAAACCCTAAACCCTAAACCCTAAACCCTAAACCTTAAACCTTAAACTCTAAAACCATAAACCATAAACCCTAAAATCTATAACCATAAACCCTTAACCCTAAACTCTAAACCCTAAATCCTAAAGTAACCCTAAACCATAAACCCTAAACTAACTCTAAACCCTAAACCCTAAACCTTGAGTAAAATGTCATTAAGAGTAGATCTAAAGAATGACCTAATCCTAACATAGTTTTGGTAGCTAAAGAAAATGTCTTTAAGAGACTTTTCGTTGACTATTAAGGATTTGAATACCCTAAACTGTAACTCTAAATCATATTATAATACCATATTATATTATAATGTAGCATCATATATTTGAGCATGTAGTGATGTATTTTGGATGCTATAAGATATTTTCAAATGTTTTAGTATATTTTGGTATTGTGCCCTATAGTCTATATTAATATAAATCATAAAAAGAATGATTTAATAAACCGGATGATGAAATTTGTTAAATTTGAAGTGGTAAATAGGTTGTGGTACCAAAGATGTGCTACTCCCTTGTAGTTTAAAGGAAAAATTTTTGTTCAAAATAAATATTATATATTGTAGCATAGTATAACATCACATATCATAATATAGTGTTCTACACATTTTAAATTCTTTTAGCATTTACAATCATGTAGTCAAGCCTACACTAGAATTATTTATAAAATTTTTGATTTAGACTTTAAAATGGTGGAATTTGGCTAAATTCTTAATAGGTAGAGCATGGCATCATAATATGTTATTTGAATTTAAAATATGCGTCGACTAAAATATAAAGTTTTTTTTAGACTAAATTTATGATTTTTTATCTTAAGCAATCCCTTGTGATGTCACATGCAATATAATATAATATGTTATAATGTATTATAATATATGATGCCATAACATAGTGTGACATCATGCATTATAGTATACTATTATGTAGTACTACTTGTTGTTTAGCATATTTTAGTTTCTTATAGTATGATGTAGTGGAGTTTGTCGGTATATTTCATAAAATACTAATTATAGGCTGAGATGATGGGATTTGGCCAAATTTAAGGCATGCTTTAGGGAACATCATTGGGGTGTGCTATGGTGTGTCATTTAATCAAAAGAATGGAATTTTACATCCAAAATAACTGTTCATTTTTCAACCAAATTTTATAAATTTTTTGCTAAAGTGATTCATTTTATGGTGTAATGTAAGATAATACATTATATGAAAGCATATTAAAATATAATGTACATAACAATATAACTTCACATATATATGAATGTGGTGGTGTGTTATTAAAATTTTTGTACATTTTTGTATGTTTTACTTTTGTTATAATACCTCAGGTCAAAACTCACAAAAATGTTAATTTGAAGGTTGAGATGGTAGAATTTAGCCAAATTGACACACACCTTGAAGCAACACGAAATTATGCTATTTTATACCATTTCTAATAGAAAAATAATAATTTTACATCCAAAATGAACATTATTCATATTTTGAGAAAATTTTGTTATTTGTTCTTTCTAAGTTATTCTAATGAGGTGTAATGTTAAACAATATATTATATTATAGAAAATTATAAAATAACATTACATATTATAATATGATATAGTGAGTTGTCTATGTCAGGGCATAGAAAAGAAAATCTATGGATAAGGTTTGAATTTGGTTTGATTATATGATTTTGGAAAGAAGATCTATTGGGGATAAGAATCTATAATTCACCAAGATTAAGATCAAATTGTCTTTAGTTTGTTTTATTTTTTTGATGTGGAGGCATATCTACTAAAGATATGAGCTCAAGTTTCTTTGGGGATTGGGTATTTGAACCTTCCACTAGGGAGGTAAGTTTGGTCTATCTCGAGGATTGAGATTTGAGTTTGATTTCATTGATTTATTTGGGGATGTATCTGCTGGGGATAAGAGTTTGGTTAGATTTTTTTGATTTAGACTCTAGTTGGTTTAATTTGGCTTGACTTAGGAGGTTAGTTTTGAATTTAATTTGGCACCACCAGTGAGGTTGGTTCGATGGCCTGGGGCGACTAAGTGAGTGAATCTTTCGGGGACTTATGTCAACTCAAAAGTTGTCAAGATTACTTTTATCTTAATTTCATGTGATTTGATATAGTTTGTTTTGTTTAGTTTGATTTTGAATTGAGGCATATCTATTGGGGATGTGAGCTCGGTCAAATTTGATAGATTTAATTTATGGACCATGTTGTTGTCGATGGACCCACTAAGAAAGGGCTATATTGGTCTTGTTCTCTCATAGATTTAAAATTTCAAAGGGATAGTCTCTGGTTGTAGGGTAGAGCTAGCCAACCTAAGGGGTTGCCTTTCGATGTGCAACTATGCTAGGAAAAGGTGTAGACTTACATCTTCTAAAGCAAGGAACAACGATGGGGTGACCTATTGGTAGCAAAACCAATTAAACGACTTAGGCTATTGAGTGAATCTTGTTGGGTACTTATATCAACACAAGAGTAGTGCGATCCCTATAGGGAGTTTTGTTAACCGCCTAAAGATAAGATTCCTTGGGAACTGGTACCACTAGGGGTGTCCTCTAGTCCACAAGTGAATATATTTTTTGTTTATATGTTTTTGTGGACCTGTTGGTATGCGAGAGATATGAGAAGAGAATTTATTGGACTGATCTAAGGATGGATTCTTCAACTTCTGGGGTGGTTCTTGGTGTGGTGTTTATTTTTTGGGGTGTGGGACACCACATAGATCTTAGGGGTACTTATTCAAGTGATGGGGTATGACATTAAGGAATGATGTACTATCTCGAAAGATAGAAATTACCACCCTATAATGGACCTAATCACCTAATAAGGACTCTAAGGCATGATGGGTCTTGAATACGAGATCTTTCCCCCTAATTTACATGGAAAAGTAAAGTAGGGTTTATTTTAAGTCGGGTTTGTTAAGCTCCCTATGGAGGCAAGCCCCATAGTTAATTACATCCTCGAATGGGAATTCCTTAAGAATACTCTCGATTAAAGTAGAAAATTAGGATCTCCAAAGATTTCAAGGTTAAGACTATCAAAAGGCTATTTTAGAAATCATATGGGATAGATCAAGGAGATGACTTATTTTTGGAATCTAAAGGGAGAAAGTAGGAAATGCTCATGATACTAGGAAGCCTAGTGAGCATTCCAATCTACCATATAATTGGGCTTTATATTTTGAAATTGAAGAAAGTTAATTTTATGAGTTGACATTTTATTAGATTCTTGGGGCTTATAATTCCATAACATAAGATTGTGGAAATGCCTAAGAGATGAGGATTTATGCTTGTAGCAAACAACTACCTTAGATTCCTAAACTAAGAAGCCTTGGTACAAAATAAAGGCACGCCTAAATCTAAGGAAAAAAAGGGTATATGGTTACCTCCATAGAGAGAATAAACCACTCATTTGGACTAATTATCTTGGAGTGACGGTGAGCTAACTCCTCCGCACTTTAAATCCATGTAGGCAAGTCTTATGCTTTGTAAGATGGCTAAGCTGTTGTTGATTTAGAAAGGAAACTAAGTCCTTAGACTCACTCCCTAAGAGAGAGCATGAGTGGTATGAATCCATGACTTAATCTAATGCAAATTTTATCAAATTTATTTGATTCTTTTGGACTTTTGTTTTGACACATATGGGATTTTGTATGCCTAAATGCATGAGAATTTGATTATAGGCCAAATTAAGAGAGAAAGGGGTGTCTTCCACCAAAGGCTCTCATAGGTTAAGCCTTGATTCTCAGCAAAGATGGAAGCCCCTCTTTACAAGAGTGAAAGAATATGACATGCATGATATTATACATTCATCCATCCATAAGGGGTTATTAAAAATTTTATTATCTTGATTTAATTCTTATGCTTTTATGTGAGGTTATGAGTTGTTAATTAGGGTAGAAAAATAATTTTATCCTAAGAGCCTACCACATCCAGCCATTCATCAATCATAAAGAAACTATGAAAAGCATGATGTTTTAATGCAATCTAAACATAACATCAAACAATTTTATAGACTACCATAAAAGAATAAAAGGCCGGTGTCGAGTTTACCATACACCCAAAGAGAAAAAGCATGGGTAGAGCTCTACCCTTATACAACCGGACTGAAATAATATATATATATGGGGTCTTCATTTCTTCATTTCTTCATTCCTTCATTTCTTTCTTTTGATTTGATTTGCTCCAAAGGCATCGCACCCGGGGACAAAAACTTGCTCATCCTAATCCCCATAGTATTAGTCCTAATTCCTAATGCAAAATTACATCAAAAATAGAAAAAGTAAATCTAGCTATACATCAAAAAAAAAGTTAGCAAAACACACCATACAACCCAAGCAATTATATGAATAATTTAGACTTAGCACCCACACATGGGTAACTAAGCCCATATCTAACATGGGTTACACTTAGGGAAATAACAATGACAACAATGACATTTATATTTTTATTATAGTGGTCCCTTAAGCACCCCCCCAGAAAACATGATTAGGCTAATAACGCTAACATCTAGTCTCTGAAATACACCCTAACATCAGTCTAAAACATTACATCACAAAATAAAAACACAACATCATACATACAATGCCCTAACTTAGCACTAGAAGTGGTGACTTAGTATTCTAATATGTGTGCTTAAGCTTAAAGGCTACTAGGCTTCTTTAGTTTAAGTTTCAATTTGGAGTTTGAATTTGTTTAAATTTTACTTTTGGGTGATTTTAATTTAAATGATTTAATGATTTATTTTAAATTTTTTATTTCAATTTTATTTGGTTAAAGTGATGTTTAAGTTTTTTTTTAAGAATGAAGAGTAGAATGAATTACATTTTGTAGATGGAACTCTATTCAACATCCTAACTAAAGAGGCATTTGGATTGATGTAATTCATTTGATTTGATTTATTCAACTTGATTTAGAATTTAGAATTGAGTTTGTTTAAGTATTTGATTGATTGATTTTAGATTAGATGTTTTAGTTTAATTGCATCTTGATAATTCAATATCCTTAATGTCTAATGGAGTTTAAGTTTATTTAAGTTCATGTGTTTTGGTTGATTAATTTTAGATTATGTGTTTTGATTTAATTAAATCTTGATAATTCAATATCCTTTTAGATTAATATCTAATTCTTTTCTTTGATTATGGTTATGTGATTTAACTTTATGTTTATTTAATTGATTGTGGTTCAATTT
Organism: Cymbidium sinense; assembly: GCA_021442155.1. NCBI lineage: Eukaryota > Viridiplantae > Streptophyta > Magnoliopsida > Asparagales > Orchidaceae > Cymbidium > Cymbidium sinense. The sequence goes on from CM038216.1 coordinate 100,803,295, forward strand.
ATTTGTAGTTTGATTAGATTAATTGAGATTTTAATTTGATTATAATTGGGTTTGATTCTTTGTAATTAGGATTTTTTATTTTAATCACATCCATTTGTCATGTTCATTAAAGTTTGGTTTGTGTTTTGATTTCATACATTGGATAGTTGATTAGTTTATCTTATTTAAGTAGATTGAATGAGATTTTATTTGATTACATATTAAATTGATGAGAGTCTTTCTAATTTAGTTTAATTTGACTTTATTTAGGTTATTTATTTGAGTTTTATTTTTATTTTATTTTGTTTTTTGATATTGTTTGAAATTAAGAGTAATTGGATATGATTTAATAACTTCAAAGTTTATATTTAATTTTATGTTTATTTGATTTGATTAAGATATTTGCTCATAATTTTACTTGACTTATTGGTTTAATTATATTTTAATCATTTTTATATTAAGTTTTACTTAGATTTTATGATAATTTCATTTGCACTTTTTTTATTTTGTTTCATTACTTTATTTTTTATTTTAATTATTTAAAGATTAATTAATTCTTTTTTTTAATTTTCTAAATGAAATATTTAGATTAATCGTGATCATTTGATCAAAATGAAATGACTCACAAGTTAATCGTGGCTTAATAGGTGAAATCGATCACTACGTCATTTGACTTAATCAAAACTATTCAGTTCAAATAGATGAAATGAATAGTCTTGCTTTTACCTCTAAACTCTCGTTGAAAGAATTAAAAGGTTAAGTGCAGGATCTAAAAGTTGGTCCTAACGATGCCATTCAACATATTAAATATGAGATCCCTAAGGCTTTCTAAGTGTTTAAGAATCATACCTCACCAAAGCTTGCATGTCGTGGATTCCAACCAAGAGGTGGCTTCATTTAAAAGAAGCGAAACCTGTTGAAATGCTTGTTGGATGCCTCCTGACAAACACTCCAAAGATCGAGCACCATTACTATTCATCAATTTTGATAGAACTCCATATTTTAGAACTTGAGAAGGGATGAGAGTGGTCTTCCCAACTCCTAAAACTCTTGGGACAAAGGAAAGTGAGAATAAGAATGAATTAAAGGGTTTGATATGGATTTATCATCAGGTGAGAGGTTCGGTGGTGGGTTTGGGATCAGATTTCAAACCTTTTGGGAAGTAGTGATTCTGCGAAGCGGAAGGAAAAAAAGCACACTCCAGCGGCACCATTCAACCGAAGCGGCTTGGCCAGAGATCGATGGTGCACAAAAAATGGCAAAATGTGGAGATGGAGAATGGAAGGCCAAAGGTCAGTCAAAAGCGAAGCTTGTCTCCGTGAAGGACTACTGTGTGCCTCGATTTGGTGTGAATGAGGATGAGAGAACACCGGTGGAGTTCTCCCCATAGAGCTGATCAGAAGCGGGTTGAGGATGTGGAGATGTGCATTCATCTATGGGTTATGGAGTCTCCTTGAAAAACAAGAGTCACGACCTGAGAACTGGCTAGGGCGGAAGAGGTGATCGGTAAGTGAAGTGGTCGAATTTGGAGTATAAGTCCATCGTTCAAGTGAAGGGTTGCTATTTCTCAAAGTTCAAGAGGGAAAATAAACACTGTATCTGGAGGAAGAGGGGCTTGCATGAAGCTGTTTGAAGGATAAGGAAGCTTAGGAGGAAATGGAAAAGGTCTACCTGACAAGGAGAAAAACTCTTTTACTGTTCTCAGTTCATAGGAATGAAAATGGGGAGAGGTTCATGAGAGAGAGAGAGAGAGAGAGAGAGCTCTCCCAAGGTAAAATAAGATTTTATTTTTTTATTTTTTATTCTTTTAAGATGGAGGATTTTTAGTTTGAATAAAAAAATAAAATTGAGATTCATGTGCAATAAAATTTTTTTGATTCTTTTGTTGAGGACGGTGCATGCTTGATAAATAAATATATATATTTTTTATTTTTTATATATATATATATATATATATATATATATATATTAGTTTCACATCACTAAAGATGGATTTAGATTTTTTTTATTATTATTATTATTTTTTAGACTTATTATTATTATTATTTTAATTTATAACTTTTTCAATTTTCAATAACTTTGATATTATAGTTTTAATTTAAGTGAAGTTTATAAATTATAATTATTAATTATATATTTATTATTTGTTTAGTTAATTATTTTGATCTAATTTTGAATAAATTTTGTTTGATGTTTAGAATTGGTTTAATCTCTCTCTCTTTTTTGGTAGTTCATTTTAAATTTCAAATGGATTATGTGTATATTAAAATTTTTTGTTTGTTATTATTATTATAATTATTATTATTATTATATATATATATATATATAGTGAATTAACATTCAAGTCATGATTTGATTTAATTTAGGCTTAAATTTGACTAAAATTGCATTTGATTTAAATAATTTATTAAAGTTGTGAGTAATCTTTTGAGCAAACTTGAACTTTAATTTTTAGGTATTACAACTTGAGTTAAATTATCTCATGATTTGTTAGCATCGATCAATGAATTAATTTTAATTTCCATTTGATTTTGAATGATTTACTTGATGGTTTTGATTGTGATATTAGGTAGAACTTGGAATGATGATTAAAGGATTGATTGATTTTGAGAAAATCAATTGAGTTGATTTGATTTGGATAAGATTTTGCTTAAGTCTAAGAAATTGGCTTAAGGGTTTGGATTTAAGTTTAGATCATGGTTTGAAGTTGAGTTTGAGTTTGAATTTGATAAATTGATTGAAGGGTTGAATTGATCTTTGAAAAATCAATTGAAATTGATTTGGATTTGGCATTGAGTTTGATTGTAGGTTTGATATGGTGAATTTAGATTTGATTTGGGTTTCAATCATTCAGTCAAATTTGGAATTAAATTTGGAATTTGAATTTGAATTAGATTTAGTTTGAGAAAGTCAGGTTTGATTTGAGAAAGTGTTACTAGATTGGGTTTATGCTTGCTCGATAAGTAACTTCCTTAAACCCCAAGGCATAGCCTAATCTTATGATTAACACTTCTAAGTCTCTAGGCTTAGGTTAGTGTTAACCTAATCACTAGATGTGTCTTATGACTAAGGAAATCTTAGTGTATAAATGATTCCTAAGTCTAAGAGGATGTTAAGAGCTCACTCCAAAAGTGAGGTCAACAAAGGACCCCAATAAGTGTGGTGTAACCGACAAGGCACACCGCATATTTGACCGAAAAAATCAACAGAAGGTTGCAACAAACAACGTAAGTGATTTATACCTGACCTAAAAGATAGATAGAATCGATCTTAGTGCAATGCGACTCACTTTATGCCAAGGGTATAAGACAAGAAGGAATCCACTAGGGATTGAGTACATGAACCATCCTCTAGAGCAGGTTCAAGTTATCCGGGGATATGGATATGAGTTTGATTGTGAATATGATTTATTTGGGTGTGTATCCACTAGGGATAAGAATTTAATTGGATTTCTTTCATTTATTTGATCAATCTACTAGGGAGGTTAGCTTAATTTATTATGGCTCCATTAAGGAGAAGGGTTCTAGATTGAGGGCATATCGGGGGGATGTGCACTTTGATTGAGATTTAGATCTAAGCTCCTAGGGGATAATTTGGTTTGAGCCTCCGAGGAGAAATTTGATATGTTTAATTTGACTCCACTAGGGAGGTTGATTTTAAATTTATTTTGTTATGGAACCCTTTGCAATGGACTACACTAAGAAGGGCCCACGGGGCCTTGGCCTATCTTAGATTTATAAGTCTAAAGGTAGTCTACATAATGTAGGACTATCCAATCTAAGGGCTACCTTTTAGTGTGGAATGACTATGCTAGGAAGAAAGCGTAGTAGACCATCTTCCAAAGTAAGGAAAATCCATTGGGGTGATCTATTGGACGACACAACCCTACCTAAGGACTCAGTGAGCCAGCGGTCTTACCTCAACTCAAGAGTGGTCACGATGATTAATTTGATTTTATTTTATTTAATTTAATTTTATGTGTTATATTGTGGACCGTTGCGATGGACCCTAAGAAGGAACTATGTCGACGCCTATCTGATTTACAAGTCCAATGGGGTAGTCTACCGACCCACAAGGTGGGGCTATCCTAAGTTGCCTTTGATGTGCAACAACGCTTAGGAAGAAAGCGTAGCAGACTTACATCTTCCAAAGTAGGGATCGGCGTTGGGATGATCTGTTGATGGCACAATCAATCCCAACCTAGGGCAACTATTTGAGAGAATGCTCGTGGAGTTATATCGACTCAAGAATAGTCGATTACTTTAATTTTAGATGGACCCTATTAGTTTGCAATGAATATACTAAGAAGGAGTTAATTTTAGCCTAGACCTATCTTAGGTTTATAAATCCAAAGGAATAGTCTACCGGTAGTTAGGTAGAAATAACCAACCTAAGGGGTGCCTTTAAGTTTGCAATGGTCAAGTCGGGGAAGAAAGTGCGGGACTTACATCTTCCTAAACAAGGAACCTTGGGGGGATCGATCGCAACAAATTGGGCCCGACTGTGCGGTTTACCTTGCGTCGTCTTTGGAAAGAATGCTTAATAGACTTATATCTTTCAAAGCAAAGACGTTAACTTCGTTGTTGGCACAACAAGTTGAACCCGACCTAAGGGTGACTACTGGTGAGTATCGACGGATTTATCTCAACCGTAGTCGCAATTCCTATAGGGAGTTTTCTTGACTAAAGATAGGATGTCTTGGGAAAGGGGCCAATAGTGGCTTGAATTCCTAATCCACAAGCAAATATTTTATTTATTTGTTTAGTTTATTTTATCATGGACCCTATTAGTTTATGAGGGATCAATCTAAGAAAGAGATTATATCGACTAGACCATTCTTGAACCAAGGGAGAATCACGCTGAACAAATTCTCCAACCACAGGGTGGCTACCGAAAGGGGATTGTCCAATCAAAAGCGTAACCTAGGTAGTGTCTAAATGGGGTCTTAAAGGATGTGATCCAAATAGAATGCTTGCAAGGGAAGGCTGCAATGGGTCTTCAATCCAACACCCATAGAAAATGACATGGCTAGTCATATATCACATAGGTATTGGCCAACTCATGGAGAAAGTGTGGGGACTTACATCTTCTAAGAGTGGTGTACCCAGTGAGTCGTTGTCAATATAGCAAACATCAACCAACCTATGGTGCCCATCGGTTTGCAATAATCGTCTAGAAAGAAAGGGTGTAGCTTACATCTCTAAAGTGAAATGGCGCATTGGGATAGTCGTCTTTGTTTTGACGGTGCCATCCTACCTAGGCGACTCTTGAGTGAATGCCGGGGATTATATCAATCAAACGTAGTCAAGAGGAAAGGAGCCTGGGACTTACCATAAACCTCAAATATATTCAACCTAGTTAGGTCATGATGATTAGTTCAAGAAGAAAGCACGGGGACTCACATTTTCTCAAACATGATCAACCATGAGGGAGGTAGCTTCTGCGGGTGAAGACTACAAAACTAACAAGGCTCATCGGTTTGCAATGGTCAAATTAGGAAGAAAGAGCGGGACTCACATACTCCAATAAATGACCCGGGGTGATCGGTTGCTTTGGGCAAAAAATCTAACCCGACCTAGGCTAATGAGTGAGTGCCACAGGGGCTTGCTCCCACATCAAAGTAGGAAGAAAGATATTTATGTTTGTGTTTGATATGAAGGAATAAGATGCCAGGGACTCTTACACCTAAACCTCGAGGAAACTTCGACCTAGTTAGATTATGGTGGCTAGTTCAAGAAGAAAGTGTTGGGACTCACATCTTCTTAAACAAAGCCAACACAAGGTAGTTCACTACAGTGAAGACTACCAAACCGAGGCGCTCATCGGTTTGCAATGGTCAAATTAGAAGAAAGTGGGACTCACATCCTCCAACAAATGATTATTGGGGTGATTGCTTTGGGCAACAAATTGAACCCGACCTAGAGCATAATGAGTGAGTGCCAGGGGCTTGCTCCCACATAAAAGTAGCCCAAGAGAAAAGATATGTATTTTGTTTTGATATGAAGGAATAGGATGCCACCTGGGACTCTTACACTAAACCTTGGGGAAACTCAACCTAGTCGAGTATGGTGGCTAGTTCAAGAAGAAAGCATTGGGACTCACATCTTCTTAAATAAAGCCAACATAAGGTAGTTCACCCAGTGGTAGTGAAGACAACCAAATATGGTGCTCGGTTTGCAATGGTCAAATTAGAAGAAAGTGGACTCACATCCTCCAACAAATGACTATTGGGGTGATCTTGCTTTGGGCAACAAATCGAACCCGACCTAGAGCTAATGAGTGAGTGCCACGGGGGCTTGCTCCCACATCAAAGTAGCCCAAGAGAAAGATAGTGTATTTGTGTTTGATATGAAGGAATAGGATGCCACTGGGGACTCTTACACCTAAACCTCGGGAAACTCACAGGAGTATGGTGGCTAGTTCAAGAAGAAAGCGGGACTCACATCTTCTTAAACAAAGCCAACACATGGTAGTTCCGGTAGGGCGAAGACTACCAAACTAACAAGGCTCATCGTCAGTAATGGTCAAATTAGGAAGAAAGTGACTCACATCCTCCAATAAATGACCATTGGGGTGATCAGCCGGGCAACAAATCGAACTGACCTAAAGCAACTAATGAGTGAGTGCCACAGGGCTTGCTCCCACATCAAAGTAGCCCGAAGAATGATATGTATGTTTGAAGGAATGTTTAGATTGATGAGGAATTTTGAAGGGTGATAGTAGATTGATTTTTTTTTTAGTTTTTTTGTTTTTGTTTTTTTGTTTTGTTTTTTTTTTAATTTAGACTTAATCAATGTAGATTTGAAAACATAACTTCAATTAAGGAATTGACTTTGATTTTTTTTTAATTAAATTTTTTTTTGAAATTTCTTTAGGTGTGTGAAAATGAAACAAGAACAACTAGAGTAGTGTTCTTTCTCCAAAATTCTTGGGACGGTCAAAGTAATTGATCATCCTTAGTGAAGGAAAGTCACCAAGGCTTCTCAAATATTATGCTCTAATTTGTATTTGAATGAAAGAAATTTCTCATTCCAATTACTTGAATTATTCTCCAAATTTAAATTTTGATTTTGAGTATAATGGATTTTGAAGTAATGTTTGTTGACATAGAAATACAAACACTCTCCTATCATAGTGGTTTAAACTACTTTCCATCCTTCAAGCACCAAAGTAGGCCTTTATATAATAAAAAAAACAAAAACTTGATTTGGAGAGTTTTGAGATAGAATAACTTTGAAAGAGTTTAAACAATCTATATTCAACATTAATTGAGGTCTCTCTTCCTTCTTCTTCTTCTTCTTCTTCTTTTTGCAAGACCTTCAATCTTTTCAATCAATGCATAGAGTTTTGTAATTTGATTATTGATGATAAATTTTAACAAGAAGAGTTGTACCCTAAATGGAGATAGCCTTAAGCTAGTGCCTAAGGTGAATGGAGGCCAATGGAGGTGTCATGAAATATTACCTTATGCTTTTGAATGAGTATTGAAACTTATCATCCTTCTAAACTTGATCTACTTTCTTTGTCAAAGTAGTGAATGATTGACACCTACCAAAAATGAGAGATTAAGTATCTTAGATATGACAACCTTCTTTGAAATTATTTTAATTATTTGAGACCCTCCTTTTTGTTCTTTTGTTATTTTTTTTATCTTTTTTTTTTGCTTTTTTTCTTTTTTTTCTTTTTTTTTGAAGATTGCATCTCTAATATCATCTAATCTATTTTAGATCAATTTTGTAATCTCATGATGCTTTACTACATGCCCTTGAAACTTCCCAAAAGCCATCCTAATTGTATACTTTAGGGGATTCATCTTTAGGTTGTAGTATAATAATTAATCCAAGACAACTAGGATCGAAAGATGGTCTTCCTTTTCTTTGCTCTAGATAATGAGATCATCAACGTAGCATTCGACTTGGTGATGAATGATTTCGTTGAAGATTTGAGTCATGGTCACCGGTATGTGACACCGACATTTTAAGGCCGAAAGGCTTGACTTTATAGTAGTAAATTCTTATGGAAAATGCAAACAACCTCTCATCCTCGGTATCATTTGACCCATCTTTGAATGGGGAGACTTAATGCAAGAGGCTATGTTCTCTATTAAATTTGATATAGGTAATGTGAATTCATTGAAGACATGCCTATCTTAGATCTTCAAAATTGACATATGTATGGATTTGAATGTTCTTCCTTTAACTAGAATAATGTTGGGAAAAAGGTTAACTTCAAACTTTGATCCTCTTCTTCGCATCAAGAGTTTCTAAAAAATAGAATAACAATAGGTTCAATTTTGAGTTTAGACCGCTACCTTTGGAGATGTATTGGGCACTTTATAATGGTTTTAGGTAAAGCCTTTAAACTACAAAAGTAACCTAACCAAGTCATTGGAATTTTCCTTCTAACTTATCATATACAAATGTTGGGAGGGTGGACTCCTTCATGTTTTGAGGTTTTTTTTTAACTGGAGTTCATTCTACATGAAAATCTTTAAAATTGTTTGAGTAAAGTAGGTAGACTAGGCAAAATATAATTTTATTACCTCATTTGAAGATCTATCTACAAGCATTGAATCCTCTTGAGCTTGAAGAAAGAAAATGAAGTGGAAATTTGAAAGCTCATAATGTGTGTGTGTTTTTTTTGCTAGAGGTTAGAGCAACTCTTAACTTCCAATCCTATAATAATATCATGAGATAGTAGAATTGTAGTCAATGTGCTCACATACCTACTAACTTTCTAGTCATATCATACATAATCCTCCTTTAGAACTTTTTTTTGCAATCTAACTCTAGACATTTGTCAAAATTTATCTCATGTATTATTTTCTCTTTTTTTTTCTTGAATTTACACTTCACACACATGATTTATTCTTTGATTCTAAATCAATGTATTATTGATTCCTTACTTTTCTCTTTCTTCTTCTCGTTCTCCTCCTTCTTCTTCTTTTTTAATTTACACCTTATACATATGATTTATTATTATTATTACTTTTATTCTAAATCAATATGTATTATTGGTGCTTTACTTTTTTTTCTTTTCTTCTTCTAATTCTCCTTTTTTTGAATTTACACCTTGTACATATGATTTATTTTTTTGATTTTAAATCAATATGTATTATTGGTGTTTTACTTTTTCTTTTTTTCATTCTCATTTTTTTTTTGAATTTAGACCTATTACATGATTTATTTATTTATTTTTATTTTAAATCAATATGTTTTTACTTTTTTTTTGAGTCTTTGTCTATATTGTGTTCTCTGGAGGAGATTGCTTCTTTCTTTTCATAGGATATTCTATGTTGAATATGACTTGAGGAGGTTGCCACTAACTGAGAAAAGAATCAAATACTTTTCTATTTCTTTAGAGAATATGAGAGTGCTTATTACTTTTTAGTTGGCAACCTTCCAAGATAGTCTAGACGTTAAGATTAACCTTGAGAACAATTTGATGCCCTTATTTTGGATTGTGGGTGTATCTTAAGAAAGGTTTAGAATTTGATTCTTTCTAATGACTGGTTTGCTTCTTCCTATGGTGATCAAAGTGGTAGGACCCCCACTGTAATAATTGACTTCGTGATATCTTCAAAGAGAGGTAGAATTGATGTCTACCTACTCTACTCTCTCTTTTTCTTTTTTTTTTTTCTTTTCTTTTCTTTTTTTTTTTAAAGTTTGTCCCATTAGACCTTTGAAATTTGATGATTCTAACTCTTTATCGAAGTGACACCATGAAAGCATAGAATGGGGCATTTCTACCCAGTTGGAGTCCTTAAAGGATAAATTCCATCAACACTGCTATTTTATGGATTATGATCGATATTGTGAGAGTTATCTTTCTTTTGGAAATTAGGATTCAAAGTCATTTGAGTCATACTTATCTGGAATAAATAAGACATACTCAAAATCCTTGTCAATTTCATTCTTATTTTGAAGGAATCTTTATGGCCTTTCTCCTTTAGGGTGAAAATCAACATCTTGGTTTTAAGTTGAATTTCATCATAAAAGTTTTATGATTCATAACTTGGTGACCGATAATAATGAATATTGCATTATCATAAGTCATCTTAAGGTTTTCAAGCTCTATGTTAAATTTGATTAAGATATTCTTGATAAATCTAAAGAATTTGAACCCACACTCATCAAATTTGAATATGATAAAGGGGTTCAAATAATTTGATCTCAATTTGGAGAGATTCTAAGAGAATTTCTTTGGAACCTCACTTGTCAAATGTTGATATGACTATAGGTTCGAGCTCTTTTGGGGACTTAAGAAATTTTGGAACTTTACTTTCCAAATGATGGTAGGTTCAAAATTTAGGAATTTTTTTCTTTGGCATTGTTTGATTTTATTTTGAAGAGAACTATTATTTAACAAATTTGAGTATGCTAAATGAATTTGGTTAATTTTGTTTTTTAAAATATAATTTTGATGTTTATTTTGAAGAAAGCTTTATTTGATTTGATTTTGATTTTGAAAATGAACCTTCACTTAACAAATGAGTGCTAGTGGGGTTCAATTAATTTTATTTTGAAAGAGATTTAAAGTTTTTTTGGAGAAATGATTTTTTTCTTTTTTTGATTTTGATTTTAAAGAGATAATCTCCTTTAACAAATTGGATTATGTTAAATGGGGTTCATATGATTTTTTACTTTGAAGAGACTTTTGAAAATTTTGTAAAAGGTGTTTTTATTTTTATTATTATTATTATTATTTTGCTTTAGATTTTATTGGAATTTTGTTAAGCATGGGATGAACCTTCACAAAGCTAGTGGTAAGAGATTCAAAATTTTATATTTGATTATTTTTTCTATTTTTAGTTAATTTACTTCTACCTATTAGGGGACAATAGAGATTTTAAGACCTGAGTGAGGTCCTAAAACCTAAAGGATGTTGGCTAGCTTTGCTTAAGGATGAAATAAGCTAAGTGTCAATGGAAAGAATGATAGACTGTCTATATAAAATATAAGTCCACTATCGATGCTTGGAGACAATAATTGTCTACTAAAGATGGAGAGGAACCCTACCAATTGAGAAAAATCGTGGTGTTTATTTCTGTGTGGGACACCATGGATCTTAGGGGTATTTAGTGAAGTGATTAGGTATGATATTAAGAAATGATGTACTATTTTGAAAGATAGAAATCACCACCCTATAATGGACCAAATCATCTAATAAGGACTCCCAAGGCTTGATGGGTCTTAATATCAGAGATCTTTCCCCTACTTTACATGGAAAAGTAAAGTAGGGTTTATTTTAAGGGTTCATTAAGTTCACTATGATGGCAAGCCCCATAGTTAATTACATCTTAAGGAATGGGAATTCAAGAATACTCGATTAAAGTAGACAATTAGGATCTCCAAAGGTTTCAAGGTTAAGACTATCAAAGGATTGGCTATTTTAGAAATCATATGGGATAGATCAAGGAGAAGACTTATTTTGGAATCCAAAGGGAGAAAGTAGGAAATGCTCATGATACTAGGAAGCCTAGTGAGCATTCCAATCTAACATATAATTGGTCTTTATATTTTGAAATTGAAGAAAGTTAATTTTATGAGTTGACATTTTATTAGATTGCTAGGGCTTATAATTCCACAAAATAAGATTGTGGAGATGCCTAAGATGTGAGGATTTATGCTTGTAGCTAGAAGGAAACAGAACCTCAGATCCCATAGCACTTGGACTTATTATACGGAGTGATAGCCTAACTCCTCCTACGCTTTAAATCCATGTAGGAAAGTCTTATGCTTTGCAAGATGGCTAGTTGTTATTCATTTAGAAAGGAAACTAAGTCCTTAGACTCACTCTCTAAGAGACTAGAGCATGAGTGGTATGAATCCATGACTTAATCTAATGCAAATTTTATCAAATTTATTTGATTCTTTTGGACTTTTATTTTGACACAAGCTATGGGATTTTGTATGCCTAAATGCATGAGAATTTGATTATAAGCCAAATCAGAGAGAAAGGGGTGTCTTCCACCAAAGGCTTTCATAAGTTAAACCTTGATTCTCGGCAAAGATGGAATCCCCTCTTAACAAGAGTGAAAGAATATGACATGCATGATATTATACAATCATCCATCCATAAGGGTTACTAAAATTTTATATCTTGATTTAATTCTTATGCTTTTATGTGAGGTTATGAGTTGTTAATTAGGGTAGAAAATTAATTTTATCCTAAGAGCCTACCACATCCAGCCACACATTGCATCAATCATAAAGAAACTATGAAAAGCATGATGTTCTAATGCTAATCTAAATCAACATCAAACAATTTTATAGACTACTAAAGAATAAAAAAGCCGGTGTGGTCGATTCCACCTTACACCCCAAAAGAGAAAAAGAATAGGTATCCAAGCTCTACCCTTATACAAGGATTACAAAATAATATATATACTATGGGGTCTTCTTTTCTTCATTTCTACATTTCTACATTTCTTTCTTTTGATTTGATTTGCTCCAAAGGCATCAGGCACCCAGGACAAAGCCTTCGCCTTGCTCATCCTAATCCCCCATAGCACTAATCCTAATTCTAATACAAAATTACATCAAAATAGGAAAAGTAAATCTAGCTATACACCAAAACAAATATTAGCTAAACACACCATACAAGCGGTTATGAATTATTTGGACTTAGCACCACATGGGTAAAGCTACCTACCCTAACATGGGTTACACTTAGGGGCTAAGCAACACAAGACAAAAGCTTTATATTTTTATTGCATTAAGCACATATAGAAAATATGATTAGGCTAATAACTAACATCCATCTACAAAGCATACACCCTAACATCTAGTCTAAAACATTACATCATAAAACAAAACACAACATCATACATGAAACGCCCTAAGCACTAGAAGTGGTGACTTAGTATTCTAATGTGTGTGCTTAAGGCGTGTAAGACTTTACTAGGCTTCTTTAGTTTAAGTTTCAATTTGGGTTTCAATTTCTTTAAATTTTAACTTTGGGTAATTTTAATTTAAATGATTTAATGATTTATTTTTTAATTTTTATTTCATTTATTTGGTTAAAGTGAGTTTTTTAAGAATGAAGAGTAGAATGAATTCCATTTTGTAGATGGAACTCAACCTATTCAACATCCTAACTCATAAAGAGTATAATGAAGATCCTTAAGTATCTTAATTAACCCATTTGGATTGATGTAATTCATTTGATTTGATTTATTGACGATTTAGAATTTAGAATTGAGTTTTTTTAAGTATTTAATTGATTAATTTTAGATTAGATATTTTAGTTTAATTGCATCTTGATAATTCAATATCCTTAATGTCTAATGGAGTTTTAGTTTGTTTAAGTTCATGTGATTTTGGTTGATTAATTTTAGATTAGGTGTTTTGATTTAATTAAATCTTGATAATTCTATATCCTTTGAGATTAATATCTAATTCTTTTCTTTGATTATGGTTATGTGATTTAACTCTATGTTTATTTAATTTGATTATGGTTCATTTATCTATAGTTTTATTAGATTAATTGAGATTTTACTTTGATTTTAATTGAGTTTGATTCTTTGTAATTAGATTTTATTTTTAATCACATCCATTTGTCATGTTCATCAAAGTTTGGTTTTGTTTTGATTTCACATGGGATAGTCGATTAGTTTATCTTATTTAAGTAGATTGAATGAGATTTTATTTGATTATATATTAAATTGATGAGAGTCTTTCTTAATTTAGTTTAATTTGACTTGATTTAGGTTATTTATTTGAGCTTTATTTTTATTTTATTTTGTTTCTTGATATTGTTTGAAATTAAGAGTAATTAAATATGATTTAATAACTTTAAAGTTTATATTTAATTTTTTCTTTATTTGATTTGATTACGATATTTGCTCATAATTTTACTTGACTTATTGGTTTAATTATATTTTAATCATTTTTATATTAAGTTTTACTTAGATTTTATGATAATTTAATTTGCATTTTTTTTTATTTTATTTCATTACTTTATTTTTTATTTTAATTTTTAAAGATTGATTAATTCTTTTTTTTTTGAATTTAATTCTAAATAAAATATTTAGATGATCATTTGATCAAAATCAAATGACTTGATTAATAAATAGTGAAATCGGATCACTATGTCATTTGACTTAATCAAAACTATTCACTTCAAACACATGAAATGAATAATCTTGCTTTTACCTCTAAACTCTCATCAAAAGAATTAAAAGGTTAAAACACGGCTCTAAAGTTGGTTCTAATGATGCTCGCATTCAACACATCAAATACGAGATCCATAAGGCTTTCTAAGCATTTAAGAATCATACCTCAGAGCTAATGTCCGTGGATTCCAGGTGGCTTCATTTAGAAAGCGAAACCCTATTGAAATGCTTGTTGGATGCCTCCTAGCCAAACACTCCATAGATCGAGCACCATTACTATTCATCAATTTTGATAGAACTCCATATTTGAGAACTTGAGAAGGGATGAGAGTGGTCTTCACTCTTAAAACTCTTGGGACAAAGGAAAGTGAGAGTAAGAATGAATTAAAGGGTTGTATGGATTTATCATCGGAAACTCAAAGTGGTCTATTAGGAGTTTGGATGCACTGTAGGGATGTTAAGTGGTTGGTTCAGTTAGTATCCACCGGGGCATGGATCTAATATTTCAAAGTAAGGAACCTTTTCTCTGACTTGGGAAATCGATTCTTGTGCGAGGCGGTCCATGGAAGGAAAAGAAAGCACACTCCCAACATAACCGACACCATGCAACCCACAAGAGCGGCTTGGCTTAGATCGATGGTGCACTCGAAGGGGTGGAAAAATGTAGAGTGGAGATGGAGAATGGAAGGTCGAAGGTGGAGCATCAAGCTGGGAGCTTGTCTCCTGAAGGACCTCTGTGCCTCAGTTTGGGGTGAATGAGGGATGAGAGAACACCAACTGGGTAATTCTCCTTACATGTAAGGCTGATCAAAGAAGCGGGTAGGGATGTGGACATGTGCATTCAACCATGGGTTTGCGGAGTCTCGGCCTTCATGATAAACATGAGTCATGGCCTACAGCTAGACGGAAGAGGAGATCGGTAAGTGAATTCGGTTTGGTATAAGTCCATCGTTCATGTGAAGGGCTGCTATTTCTCAGTTCAAGAGGAAAAGAAACTCCGGAGGAAGAGGGAGATCGACATAAAACATCGGTGTTGTTATAAGGATAAGAGAAGCTTAGGAGGAAGTAGAAAAGGGCTGACCACATCAAAGGAGAAAAGCTCCACTTTCTTTACCATCATGTTCCCATCTAGTTCATAGGAATGAAAATGGGAGAGAGGTTCTAGAGCTGCGTGCTCTCTCGGGTAAGAGATTTTATTTTCTTTATTTTTTTAAGATGAGCAGATTTTCATTTGAATAAATGAAATGATTCATGTGCAAAAAAAAAATTCTTTTCTTTTGTTAAATCATGCTTGATAAATAAATAAATAAATAAATAAATAAATATATATATATATATATTAGTTTCACATGACTAAGGATGGATTTTTTTTTTGGTTATTATTATTTTTAGACTTATTATTATTATTATTATTATTATTATAATTTATAACTTTTTTAAAATATTTGATATTATAGTTTTAATTTAAGTTTATAAATTATAATTATTAAATATATTAATTGTTGGTGGTTCATTTTAAATTTCAAATGGATTATGTGTATATTAAAATTTTTGTTTGTTATTATTTATTATATATACATATATATATATATATATATATATATATATATATATATATATATATATATATATATATATATATATATATAGTATTAACATTCAAATCATGATTTGATTTAATCTAGCTTAAATTTGACTAAAATTGCGTTTGATTCAAATAATTTATTAAAGTTGTGAGTAATCTTTTGAGCAAACTTGAACTTTAATTTTTTGGTATTACAACTTGAGTTAAATTATCTCATGATTTGTTAGCATTGATCAATGAATTAATTTTAATTTCCATTTGATTTTGAATGATTTACTTGATGGTTTTGATTGTGATTTTAGATAGAACTTGGAATGATGATTAAAAGATTGATTGATTTTGAAGAAAATCAATTGAAGTTTGATTTGGATAATATTTTGCTTATGAAATTGACTTAAGGGTTTGGATTTAAGTTTGGATCATGGTTTGAAGTTGAGTTTGAGTTTGAATTTAATAAATTATGAAGGCGATCTTTGAGAATATCAATTGAAAATTGATTTGGATTTGGCATTGAGTTTGATTGTAGGTTTGATATGGTGAATTTAGATTTAATTTGGGTTTCAATCATTTAGAGTCAAATTTGGAATTAGATTTGGAATTTAAATTTGAATTCGAGATTTAGTTTGAGAATTGAGTCTAGGTTTGATTTGAGAAAGTGTATCTAGATTGGGTTTATTCTATGGGATAAGTAATTTTCTTAAACCCAAGGCATAGCCTAATCTTATGATTAATACTTCTAAGTCTCTAGGCTTGGGTTAGGTGTTCACCTAATCACTAGATGTGTCTTATGACTAAGGAAATCTTAGTGTCTAAAAGATTCCTAAGTCTAAGAGGTTGTTAAAGCTCACTCCAAAAGTGAGGTCAACAACTAGGAAAGAGGCCCAATCTAATAGCTAGGGTGTCTAAGTAGGGTGCATAAGGATGTGATCCAAATATAGAGCTTAGAAGGGAGGTGTTGCTAGGGGCGTTATCCTTTGCCCTTGAAAAGAAAGCCTATAGGTGTATGGTGGCCAACTCAAGTAGAAAGCTTAGGACTTACATTTTCCATGAGTGGTGTGTTTCCAGGTAGAACCAACCAACCTAAGGTGTATCCATATGATGGTGTATCACATGAGTGGTGTGTCTCGACATAATGAGAACCAACCTAAGGTGCTTGTTGTGTGCAATGATCAATTTGGAAAGAAAGCATGTATGCTTTCAACTTCTCAAGAAAAATTGATCAACGAGATAGTCTGTCATTGGCAGATGCTTTGTAGACCTAGAGCAACTACTAAGTGAGGAGCCTCAAGGAAGGGACCCATTGAACTTGGGTCAAGAGGGATGGAGCTGCTAGTAGACTTATCCTAAACCACAAATATGCTCGACCCGGTCGGTGCAGGCTAATCCAAGTAAGTGTAGTAGACTCACATCCTCTTAAATGAAGCCAACATGAGGTAGCTTACACCACGTAGTAAAGCTACCAAACTAAAAAGGTGCTCATCGTGTGTAGTGGCAAAGTAAGGAAGGAAAACATAGTAGACTTACATCTTCCAAAGAAAGAATATCGGTGACACACAAGCGGGGTATACGTTAGGACCTAGGCGATTCTTGAGTGAGTGGCTGGGGACATTATCTCAACTCGAGTAGCGAGACAAAAGTTATGTGTTTATTTTATATGTTTGTGTTGAGATGATGAAGGATATGATTCCACTGGGTTCCTTACATCTACCCTAAACACATCGTGGAAGATTCATAAACAAGAATACTTTCAACATAGAAAGATTTAATTTGAAATATAATTTTCATTGATGATAATTATTTTCAAACATAATTTATAATATTACTTTAAGTAGAGCCCATTGATTGGAACCAATGGGCTCTCCCTTATGATTAATAAGCGATAAGATCCACTTTGATAGGCCTTTCTATGGCAAAAGGTCCTTCCCAAAGTACTGCATCCCATCTTACACAATCGGTCTCTTTAGAACTAAAGTAAGCTCTCATACTTGAAAAGCTCTAGGACACCAACTTGTTGTGAGCTTGAATCATTTTAGCTTTGTACAACTCAAGGTTTTGGCATGCGGGTGTCACTCCTCAATCCTTCATGCTCTTCTAAGCGTAGCATGGCATTTGCTGTTGTGATCATACCCACCTATCTTTAGTGATGGGTGTTGGACTTTTAATGGTAGAATGACTTCCATTAGAGAAGAGTAGATTGAGTTGGAGTTCTATATGTGATGCAGGCCCACAAGGGTTCAACTAGCTACTCATGCCACTATCGCTTATTATTTTTGAGTATCTTCTTTAGCATTTGGATGAGGGTTTTGTTAATGTCTTCGCTAAGCTATTTTCCCTTGGGTAGTTGATGGTAGAATATCTCAAATCTATTAAGTCTCTAGGCAAAGTTGTTTATCTCGATGCTATTGAATGAAGTACCATTATCGATATAATTCATTAAGGCACTCGAACCTATATCGATATGGATCTTAAAAAATTGACATCTTTGAGTTGTAACCTCTAAAATTGCCTTCACCCATTTGGAAATGTAGTTAGGAGTAGATAAGATGAAATGATGACCCTTAGATTAAGAAGGATCAATCAACCCACTATGTCGATACCCCAACACTCAAAGGCCATGAGACCAATGTAGGATGTAATGTTGAGTGGTTGGTGTAGGACCCATGTGTATTTGACATTGGTGGCATTGCTGTGTATCCATGCAATCTTTGATCATCATTGGATAGTAGTATCTTAGTCTCTTGATCTCGCTTTCATCTTCAAAGGATTGGTTGGCTCCACATAATCTTGAGTGTACCTCAATTATGATCTTATGGGCTTTGTGCTTGTCTAAATAACGTAACCATATATGATCGAAAGACCCAGGTATAAGACACCATCTACAAGAGCGTAGGAAAGTGCTCTCTACTTCATATGATGAGCTTGGGGCTTCTCTTGAGGTAGTTTGCCTTTATTTAGGTAATCCATGAATGGTTGCCTCTCTAACTTCACTTTCTTGGGAATGGCAACCTCCCCTTCAGAGTACTTTTGATGAGTTCAATATCAATAAGTGATAACACTTGTCTATTTTGGACCTTTATTAATATGGACTCATCCTAGGACATGCCATCTCCTTGGCAAGCTTAGCTAAAGCATATTTAACTTTCTCTCCTCGGAATCTTATGGTAACCTCTAGGATTTGGGCCAATAACTCTATGGTGTACTTGTGGTAGTGATGGGCTTGGGCTATATAACCTTATAGGACTCGATTTGGTTGATAACTAGTGAGAATCCCCAAAGATATTGATGTTTTAGATGCATGGAGTAATGGCTAACTCCATGACAATTAAATTACTCATATTCAACTTTATTTTGGTGCAAATATTGGAGAGATGATATGAGAATCTCATCACATCACAGTCTAGAGTTAAGAGAACTATTCCTACCCACTTCCTTTCTTGGAATAGTAGATTATGGTTCTCCTCCTCTTTGAGAGGCGCACCATCAAAGTACATCTCCTAGTAGTGAATGCTAGTATCCCTTAAGTTCAAGTTTTTTTCATCATGGAGATCATCACTAAGCGGATAGTAAGTAGGAAGTGTGTGTCTAAGAAATTGCTAGCTTGTCCTTTCCGCACAAAGGGTACAAAGGTAATGTAAAGCTGTGGTGGTCATGGACCAACATGCCAATCATAGCTTCAAGCGTGTCATGAGATGGTTGATTGATCCAGAGATTAAGTCCACCTTATGAAGAAGCATGTAGTGGTGTAGCTTTTGGAATGCAAAGACAAAAGCTAGGCAATTCTTCTCAATGGGTGGATAATTAGCCTCGTGGGGATTAGATGATCTGAGGTAGTATAGTGTTTTCTTCCCTTCATCATTGGCTTGGGTTAACAAAGCACTAAGGAGTCATCTAACAGTAGTGTAAAGTATGAGCGCTTACCTAGGATAGCTAAAACCAACTTTATCGGTAATGCTTGATGTCTTCAAAGGCATGCTCATACTTGTCATCCCTTGAACTTGGCATCCTTTTGATAAGTCTGAGAATTGACATCTTCCAAATAGGTTGGATATAAAGCATCTTAGATATGCCCTTGAATGATGAGTTGAGTTAAACTTTTAGGGGTGGCATTTCTAACATTTCATGATGTTCTTCGGTCGATTTGATTCCCACGATGTCGGATAATAAACCTAAGAAATTTCCTTGAAGCTACTCGAATGTACACTTGGGGTTCATTTGAGGTTAAGATATGTTAACTATTCAAAACTACTCTCAAGTCAAAGAGATGGTCTTCTTTTCTCTACTTTTGACCAAGAGATCCTCAACATAGCACTTTCGACTTGATGATGAATGAGTTTGTAAAGATTTGAGTCATAGTGCAGGTTTGTAGGTATTTTAAGGTGAAAGGCAAGACCTTATAGCGAAGAATCATCTTCTAAAAGTGGTGTTTCTTTCATCTTTAGGGGCCATCTTTATTTGGTTATATCCGGATGAGCCATCCATGAAATAGAAGACTACATGAAATGAGGCAATATCCACCATCAACTCGGATTAATAGTGGAAATTCATCTTTTGGACATGCCTTATTTAAATCCTTAAAATTAACGCATATGTGAATTTGGAAATTCTTTTTTATGCGGGATGATAGCTAACCGGGTAGGGTATTTTTCTCGAATGAAATGACGATCGGTTCTTGACTTTAGAAATGATCTTGTTTTATGTCTAATCATTATGCATAGAAACTTGCTTGATATGGTTAGTAGTAGCCTATAGCTAGTTTATGGACCACTACGTCGAGCCAATCCAAGCATCTCTTCATATCTCCATGCAAAGCAATCCTTAAACTCTTAATAGCCTAACTAAGTCATTGGTTTAAATTTCATTAAATAAAGAACGATGCTCTAAGTTGATTTCCTTGAGCTCGATGGTTGACTTGATCTCTTCTTTTAAATCGGTGATGCATCTTTGACATCAAAATCATCGGTTCATCCATGTTTATAAGCACAACTCTCATGAGTTAATGTGATTTGAAAAGAACTTATCGATTCTAAATAATTGAGATGACTAAGTAGTAATAATCATCATCACTAGACCCAATCTAGAATCCTAGTCTGGTCTTGATTGAGAGCTTTTACATTTGTTCTACCATATTCTTTTGAAGTAGTTTGACACTGCTTTGACCAAGTATGTCATTAGCCCTTTCTTTGCTAAATTATGAACACAAGGCAAGTACCAATTAAAGGTAATTCTATTAAATCTTTACATAAATCATCCTCAAGTTCTACATCAACTTCTTGGCTTGAAGATGATGCTTCCAAAAGAACCTCAGTCTTCACACTTGTGGATAACTTAGGGGCTTCCTTAACTACCAAACCCTCACTTTTGAGAGGAAAGTGGGGTTATAGCTAATGTTCCCAAGCGATGCCTAATGTTTCACATATAGACTTGGATACACTTATGCTTTGCTTTGGTGCGGTATTCATCGCTATCGGCTCAAGTGTCACCTCAAGGGAATCTACTATAGAAAAGAGCTTCGGTGTGATAACCATATAAGGCTCATCCCATGAACTATATTTTAAGTCTATATGGATACCGGTGTACTCGGTAGGGACATATCTTCTATTGGGTGGCCAATAAGAGATTTTCCACCCACAGGGCCTCATTGGCCTCTTCACTGCCTAGTGGAGGTCGGTCATCTACCCATATGTTGAATGGAGTAACAAACTATGGGTGGAATCTAAGGTTAGGCTCCACTTCCTCCACCAAGTCTATTTGCTCCTTTTATTTTCTTTTTCATTTACTCTTTTCTTTTTATCTTTTCTCTTTCTTTTTTTCTTTTCTTTTACTTTAATTTTTAAACTTTGGCTAAGTTTGTGAGAATAGACTTGTTGATTTTGAGGAGGTACTAAACATCAAATATATCTGACCTCGTGAGCTGTAAATGGCGAGATCTCCTTTGATATAGTAGATGATCCCACCTCTCACAAACTTCACACGATATAGAGAGGATGGAACTATGTTGTTCTCATGTATCCATGGTCTCCCAAACAAAGCATTGAAAGATGTATCCAAGTCTAATGTAAAACATGGTTTTGGTCTTCCAATCATCTATCTCCAAGGGCAACACTATGGAGCCTAAGGCTGTTGACCTCACTTTTGAGTGTGAATTCAATCTTCCCATCTTATACTTAGGAGTCTTCTAGACACTAAGACTTCCCTAGTCATAAGAAACTTCTATCAATTAGGTAAACACTTAACCTAAGTCTAAAGACTTAGAAGGGTTAACCATAAGATTAAGTTATGCCTTAGGAATTAGGATAATTCACCTACCCTTCAACCCAAACCCAATCCATGTTCACCTTCTCAAACCAAACCTCAAGTTCAATTCAAACATCAAACTCAAATCCAAATCAAACCCAAATTTCAAACCAAATGATTGAATCCCATGATCAAATCTAAACTTGAAACCCTTCATAAGCCATATGACCTATCCATGGACTTAGCCAAATCAGAATCTAAATCAATCCAAAATCAATTGACTTTCCCATAATAAATTTATATCTTCAATCATCTTCCTAAATATAAATCAAATCTACATTCAAATGATCAAAACTAAATCAAACTAAATAAAATTAAATCAAAACCCTTCCTAAGCCATATGACCTATCCCATGGACTTAGCCAAATCTTAATCCAAGTAAAGTCAAAGTCAATTGATTTTCTCTCAAATCAACCATATTTTCAATCATCTTCACAAAACTTTAAATGAAATATACATTTAAATCATCAAAACTAAATCAAACCAAATCTAAATCCAAAACTAATCCACATGACCCAACTCCATGGACTTTATTAATTTCCTTCATTCCAAAACCCAAATTCTATTGATTTTCTCATGAACCAATCATACCTTCAATCATATTCACAAATATAAATGAAATTTACAATCATCAAGCCAAACCAAAGTCAACCAAAGTCAAACCCAAATTAACCCTTTTGACTTGAAATGTTCAAATGAACCAAAACCCATTTAAACCCAAAGCCAATTGCAATTGAATTTATATATCAATCCCAAATCCATATATAAACTCACTAAATCAAACTCAACCCAAAATCAAGCCACTAAACCCAATTGGTCTACTTGACCCAAAATGGCCAATCGACCTATTTGAGCCAAGTTCTAATCCTACCCAAATTAGGTTGAACCAAGCCCATCAAAATATCCCATCATGATTGTTGATCACCTTAGGTTGATCAATTGTCACAAATTGGGTCAAACCAAGTCAACTTGGTTATTTGACCATGTCAACCCCCCCAAATGAACCCAAACTAGACAAATTACAACCTAAGCCAAATCCCTTGAAACCAATGATTCATACCAAATCAAAATCAATATTTGAATATGACTTGACATTCAATTGACTCAAACCAAACCCAATTGGCCCTCTTGACCCAAGTTGACCCAAATTGACCTAAAGACCAAATTGCATCAAATAAAAATATAAATCAAATTGATTGCAACCAATGGCCCAAGTTCATTCCAAATTGATTGTTGAAATTAACCAAAACCATGAATGGTTGAACCCAATTTACCTACTTAGCCCAAATTGACCTAATGGTTCAAGTTGGCCTAAATCAAAACCAAATCAAAATTAATTGAGACCAATGCAATCATCTTCAATTATAAACCCAAACCAACACCCAACACAAGCTTATTTGGGCAATTTGATCAAATTAGTCAACTTAACCCATTTGCCCAAATGAA
This sequence comes from Cymbidium sinense, assembly GCA_021442155.1. Taxonomy (NCBI): domain Eukaryota; kingdom Viridiplantae; phylum Streptophyta; class Magnoliopsida; order Asparagales; family Orchidaceae; genus Cymbidium; species Cymbidium sinense. The sequence continues at coordinate 100,826,715 of CM038216.1, forward strand.
TTCAAATGAGCCAAAATCAAATCTAAGCCAAACTAAACCAAACCAATTAAACCAAAACATCCCAAATGATCATATGAACATGACCCAACCTTGGTTTGACCTGATTTGATTGGTCAACTTGACCCAACTAACCTAATTTCACCTAAATGAGTCAAATTGAGCCAAACCTAACCAAATCAACTCCAATTGACTTAGAAATTTGGGTTAACCCACTTTTGGCTCATTTCAAATCTGCCCAAATCAAATCAATGATAAATGATCATTCTACCCTTGGGTCAAGGGAATCACATGAGACAAATCACCCATGTAAGTGGCCATTTCCATTCCTTGGCCACTTGGTACACTCCCAATGGTCCCTAGGCACCTAGGACCTTGCCCGACCCAAGGGGTGGTTAGGTTGGTCATGACCCATGGGAGGTAAAATCACCTCACTCTTCCCCTTGGAGCATTAGAAACACATTGGGCATGATTCTCTTTGGCGACCTCCTCCACACTTTCAACCAACCAAGCCCAGCCACCTCCTCATGCCACACGACTCCTTGAGATGGTGGGGCGACCACTAGAAGCCAAACTGATCCCACCAGATCAGATGAAGGGGTATACACCCCTCATTTCCACTCAGAAAATTTTTTTCTTAGAGCCCTAGCTACCCAAGATGAGCAGCTAGAGCCATTCCCTAAGCTCCCAAGCTCATTCCTCGATCATAAAATGTCATTCCCATCCATCTCAAAATAAGACACTCCCATTTCCAACCTAACTTCCCCATTTCTCCATCTGAATTTAACATGCACCTTCCACAGGCCTCGTCGAACAAGAGCAGTCATCTCCCAAGCTTCTCGAGCACGGAGGGGACTTTATCAAAGCGAGCTCCAAATCATCATTTGTAGTCTTCCAAGAGAGCGTGGATGAGTTGATCCAATTCTTTGCTTAACAGGCTTCATCTCCACTAGATGATGCTTCCTCAATCGTTCGGTCTTGAACTCAGGCAGGTATGCTTCCAAAATCGATCCTTAGGCAAAAAGGCTTGGAGCTTTTGAAGAAGCATCTCATGTGATCTTGATGTTGGATCCCCTCCCCGATGTTTTGAAGGTGTGGGATCCTTTGGAGTTGATCCGAGCTTCGGTAAGCTTCGGATCAAGTGAGCGACTCAATCTCCCTCACTGCGTGACATTAGATCACGCGCCATCATTCGCATGATCAAAATAGATGGTTGTGATTAGATCCATTAGATCGATCTAATTTAATCTATTAAGGCGTAATTATATCATCGATCTTAGTCGGACGACGAAAGCATACTACCATAGACTTGAGTCGTATCTTTTAAGTAGCCAATCACGTGCCATGTTGAAAGTGCCCGTGTCGCGTTAAATGAGGATTAGGCTTTAATTAGGTTTAATTAATAATTTTTAATGGTGAAACTTCTAAAATCATAAAAAAATCTTTAGAAATAAAAAATGCAAATAAATACCCATTTTAAAAGTATTTTGGATGAGAATTAATTAAAATGATCTTAACTAATTTTGAATAGTAATCAAGGTTTAATTGAAAATTTACCCTTAACCATAAACCCCCAAGCCCCAAACCCTAAACCCTAAACCCCAAACCCACAAACCCTAAAAAACAACCTAAACTAAACTAAATAAAACCTAAAATAAAATAAAAAATAAATCCTAAACCTAAATAAAATAAAAAATTAAAATAAAATTAAAACCTAAACTAAAACCTAAACTAAACCTAAACCTAAATCTAAAAATAAAATAAAATAAAAAAATTAAAATTAAACTATATTAAAATAAATAAAAAACTTAAACTAAACTAAAAATAAAATAAACTTAAAAAATAAAACCTAAATAAAAAAACTAAATGTAAAATAAAATTAAAATAAACCTAAAATAAAAAAACCTAAACCTAAACTTAAAAATAAAATAAAATAGTAAATAAAACTAAACTAAAATCAAATAAATAAAACCTAAAGTAAACTAAAAAATAAAAACCTAAATAAATTAAAACTAAACCTAAAAAATATAAAATAACATAAAATAAAATGAAATAAAAACTAAATAAAACCTAAACTTAAAAATAAACCTAAAAAATAAATAAAAAATAAACCTAAACCCAAAAGTAAAAAAAAATCTTGAACCTAAAATAAAAATAAAACAAACAAAATAAAATAAACCTAAACCTAAAAAATTTAAACCTAAACTAAATTTAATAAAACAAAATAAACTAAAAATAAACCTAAACTTAAACTAAAAGAAAACCTAAAATGTACCTAAAATAAAAACTTAAACCTAAATCTAAAAAAATAAAAATAAAAACTAAACCTAAACCTCAAAATAAAAATAATACATAAAACTAAAAATAAAACTAAACTAAATGATAAACCTAAACCTAAACCTAAAAAAATAAACTAAAAAACCTAAACTAAAATAAATAAACCTAAAATAAATAAATTCAACTAAATAAAGATAAAAATAAACCTAAATACACCACCAACAAACAACAACAATCTTTAATCCCCTTGGGTAAAATGAATCCTTAGCTCCATTGTGTCTATTATGTGTCAAATTTTCATTTAATTCAAGTATACTAGGATCATTTTTTATACATCTTAACCAAGTCTTTTTAGGTCTACCTCACCTTTCTTAACATAAGGCAAATCTAATGCATCTACTCTCTAATGGTCATGGACGGTAGGCTTTATGTGGCCAAACCATCAAGGCGACTCTCCTAATCTTATCTACCCTGGGCTCCAACTTTTCCCAACATACTCATGCATTCTATCTCTAAGTAAAGCCACTCAACCACTGAGCATCCTCATCTAAACACTTACAGTCTTATGTTTCTCTGAACATTGCACCATAAGTCATTCAGACCTTACCACCATCTTATAAAATAAACCTAAAAAAAAAAATTAAATAAACTAAAATAAATAAAAAAATAAATTAAATAAACTAAACTTACACTTTTCTTAATTTAAAATTAAAAATAAAAAAAACTCCAAATAAAGCTAAATAAATCCTAAACCTTAAACCTAAATAAACTAAACCTATAAAATAAATAAAAACCTAAATGTGGATCCTAAACTAATCCCAAAAAATCCTAAAAAACTAAAAACTCTAAACTAAAAATATACTAAATAAATAAAATAAATAAATAAATAAAACCTAAACCTAAATAAAAATAAATAAAATAAACCCTAAACCAAAATAAAAAATAAAATAATACTAAACTAAAATAAAAATAAACCTAAGAAACTAAATAAAATACCTAAAAATCTAAATAAAATAAAACTAAATAAAATAAAAAAATAAATAAAATAAACTAAATAACCTATAAAAATAAAATAAATAAATAAACTTAAACCTAAAACTAAACATAAATAAACCTAAACATAAATAACTAAACTAAAATAAACAAAATGTAAACCTAAACCTAAATCTATAAATATTAAAACTAAAAACTTAAATAAACTAAAACCAAAAATGAACCTAAAATAAAACCTAAACTAAACCTAAATAAAATAAAACCTAAACCTAAATAAATAATAAAACTTAAACATAAATAAATAAATAAATAAACTAAACTATAAATAAATACATAAACTAAACTAATAAACTAAAATAAACCTAAATAAATAAATAAAATAAACTAAATAAAAATAAAATAAAGTAATCTAAATAAACATAAATCTAAATCTAAATAATCCTAAACCCACGGTTTGCTTAATTCAAAATTAAAACATTTAAACCCTAAACATATAACTCTACCACCACAACCTAAACCCACACTAAATCACCTAAAACCATAAACCCTAAACCTAAACCATAAACCAACCCTAAACCCACCCTGACCCTACCCTAAACCCTAAAACCCTCACAACCATAAAACCCTAAATCTAAACCCTAAACCACAAAACCTACTACGATAAACCTTGACATTAGGAACATCACTATCAACAGTGCGTCTAAATCTGGCGGTGGAGGCGGAGGCGGTGATTATAGTGGTGGTGGGGGATCTGAGTGTTGGTGGATATGGAGATGGGAGGAGCAATGGAGGTTACTGTAGTGGTGATAGAAGGAGAGATCGGGGATATGATGGTGGATCTTGCTACTCGAAGTAGGGGTAGTTGATGGGAACTGGAGAAATTGAAGAATGGCCAATTGATCTGCTTATGGAACTATTTCTTTACAGAGATGATTCTATTTATCTAAGGTTTTGATTTGCTATCAGACTTATTTATTATCTGTCATAAACGTGGCTTAGAAAACTTGGTGTGTTACTTGATGAAATCAAGAAGAAATGTTAAATTTAAATTGTTTCTCTATTAAATGAAAACCAAAAACATGAACACTAAACTAAAACACATTACCCTAAACCTAAAACACAGACCCTACTATAAAAAAAACCTAAACCCTAAACACTAAACCCAAAATAATATAAACTAAACCCTAAACTAAACCCTAAACCCTAAATCATAACCACAAATCTTAAAAACCCTAAACCAGACACTAAAAGCTAAAAATCTAAACCTAAACTAAATTAAAACTTAAAAGCAAAATAAATAAATAAAACATAAAAGAAAATAAAATAAAATAAAATAAAATAAAAACCTAAACTTAACCTAAAAGAAAATAAAATAAAAAAAATAAAAACTAAACTAAAATAAAATGAATAAAACCAAAGTAAACTAAAAAAAATAAATAAAACCTAAAAATAAAACCTTAAATAAAATATAAATAAAAATAAAAATAAAATATACCTAAATATAATAAAATAAAATAAAATCTAAATAAAACCTAAACCTAAAAAATAAACCTAAAAATAAAATAAAATAAAATAAAACTAAATACTAAAAAACTTAAACTAAATAAACAAATTAAATAAACCTAAACATAAACTAAATAAACAACTAAAATAAATAAATCCTAAACCTACTAAAATAAATAAATCTAAACCTAAAACTAAATAAAATAAAAGAGCTAAAATAAACCTAAACTAAAGTAAAAATAAACCTAAAATAAAACAATAAAAAAAATTCCTAAACTAAACTAATAATTAAAATAAAACCTAATCATAAAATAAACAAAATTAAACTAAAAAAAATAAACTAAACCTAAACCTAAATAAACTAAAATATAAACCTACTAAATAAAATAAACTAAAATAAATAAAATAAATAAAAAATACTATAAAAAATAAACTAAAATAAATAAAATAACTAATTATCCTACATGTGGGTTTGCATTTTTGGAAAAAAAACCTGACCTCTCCATGGGTTCTAGATCTCAGATCCACCTGAAAACCACTAAAAAACTGGGCCCTGAACTGACCTAAACTGATCCACAGGCCCTGACAAAACACTCCCACCAACTGACCTGAGCCTACCTAGGCCACAAACCCTGGGCCCCAGGCTTTGACCTGGGCCTGGTAAAGAACAGACCCAGGTTGACCCAAGATCCTGGGCCCTCAGGCTTACTCTAAAGCTGATGAGCCACAAGGCAATCCACCTAACCCACAGGCTGAGCCACAACCTCCCTGGGCCACTGACCCAACTCTGACCTAAACCCTGAGAAACCACAAAACTAAAAGGACCTAAATAATAAAACCTAAGATAAAGAGATAAAAGATCAATAAAATAAATAAATAAGATATATCAACCTAAAATCTAAACCTAAAATAAACTAATAAAATAAACTAAACTATGAAAAATAAAACCTGGATAAAACAACTAAAATAAAATAGGCATAAAATAAAATATAGTAAACCTAAAATAAAAACAAAATAAAAACAAAATAAAAACCTAAAACCAAAAAAAGTAAACCTAAAATTAAACCTAAAATAAATAAATAAATAAAAAAACTAAACTAAAAAAAATAAAAAAAATAAATAAATAAAATAAACCTAAACTAAAATAAATTAAACCTAAACCTAAACCTAAAATATACTAAACTACCTTAACCTAAACTAAATAAAATAAAACTAGAATAATCCCTAAACTAAAAAAATAAAACCTAAAATAAAACCTAAAGCAACCCTAAAAAAATAAAATAAAACCTAAAATTTAAACCTAAAAATAAATTAAATAAAATAAAAAAAATAAAAATAAAATAACAAAACCTAAACTAACTAAAAATAAAATAAACTATGATAAAACCTAAATAAATAAAAACTAAATAAAATAAAAATAATACCTAAAATAAAATAAACTTAAACCAAAATAAACCAAAATAAACCTAAAAATAAATAAAATTTAAAACTACTAAAAACCTAAAATAAAAATAAACAAAATAAAATAAACCTAAACCTAAACTAAAAAATAATTAAACATAAACCTAAACCTAAAATATAAACCTTCTAACTAAAAAATAAATAGAATAATCCTACTAAACTAAAATACCTAAAAATAAAACTAAAAAATAAAATAAAACCTAAAGCTAAATAAAAATAATATTATACTTAAACCAAATAAAATAAAAATAAAACTAAATTAAAAAATAAACATAAACTAAAAACTAAAGTTAAACTAAATAAAAGCCTAAATTAAATAAAATAAAAAATAAAATAAACTCAAATAAAAACCAACTAAAATCTAAATAAACATAAAAGTTTTCTTAATTAAAAGACTAACCCACAAATCCTAAAACCCTAACTAAACCATAAATCCTAAACCTAAACTGACCTGCTGGCTAACCACCTAAACCTAAACCCAAATCAAACCCTAAACCTTAAACCAGCTTTAAACCATAAAATGCTAAACCCTAAACCCTAAACCACTAAGTAATCTAAACCCTGAATGGGAAAAACTTGTGAGAACATCAGATCAAGCTTAGTCTAGATCAGGTGGGAATGGTGGATCAGTTATCACATTGGTGGTGGGGATTTGAAGGTGTTGGTGGGTATATAAGGTGGTGGTGACAATGATGGTTTGTGGAGGTGGAAAAGGCGATTCAGGTGGTGGTGTAGAGGGAGAGATCGACATATGTTGGTGAATCCCACTACTCGAGAGGTTACGCATTTCGATGGGAGCTGGAGAAATTGAATAATAATTTGATCTCTTATGGAACTATGTCATTATAGTAGAGATGGTTCTACTTTCTAGGTATTTTGATTTGCTTTATGGGTGCTTATTTTGATATGTGTCATCTTGTGGCTTGGAAAACTTAGTGTGCTACTTGGTTGATGAAATAAAAAAAAGAAATGTTGAATTTGAATTAATTCTTTGCTAAAAAACCCTAAACTAAAACTTAAACCCTAAACACGAAATGTAAACTTTAAACCCTAAACTTAAACTCACACTAAACCCTAAACCTAAACCTAAACCCTAAACCCTAAACCATACACTAAACCCTAAACCCAAACCCTTAAACCCTAAACCCAAACCATAAAACATGTACTCTAAACCCTAAACTCCAAACCTAAAGCTAAAACCCTAAACCCTAAACACTAAAGTAACCCTAAACCCTAAGAATGGGAAAAAACTTGTGGGAACATCACCATTAACCATGCCTCTAGATCTAGCGGTGAAGGTAAGGTAGAGGCATTATGCATTGGTGGGGATCAGGAGGTGTTGGTGGGTATGGAGGTTATGGTGAGCAATGGCTTATGGAGGTGGGAGTGACTAAAGTTACAGTGTAGTGGTGGCGAGGGAGAGATCGGGATATGTTGGTGAATCCCACTACTGAGAGGTGGCGGAGTTCTAATGAGAACTAAAGAAGCTGAACAACAAACAATTTGATCTGTTCCTTATGGAACTATGTCATTATAGTAGAGATGGTTCTACTTTTCAAGGGTTTTGATTTGCTCTATGCTTATTTTTGATCTATGTGTTTGCTTGTCTGGAAAACTTGGTGTGCAACTTTGTTGATGAAATCAAAAAAAAAGAAATGTTGAATTTGAATTCATTCTTTGTTAAAAAACTTAAAACCTAAACCCTAAATTAAAACTTAAACCACTAAACCTAAAACATAAACCTAAACCTTAAACACTAAACTTTAAACCCTAAACCCTAAACCCTAAAAACCTAAACTCTAAGCACTAAACCCTAAACCCTAAACTAGACCTAAATCTGCAACCCTAAACCCAAAACCCAAAAACCCTAAAAACACTAAACCCTAAACTTTAAAACCCTAAACCTGAACCCTAGACCTGACCCTAAACCCTAAACCCTAAAGCCTAAACTAACCCTAAACTAACCTAACCACTAACCATAATCTTAAACCTTAAACTAAACTTGAATAAAGATGTCATTAGGAATAGATCAAAAGGACCTAATCTAACATGGTTATGCTAAAGAAAATATCTTCAAGAGACTTTCCCTTGACTATTAAAGATTTGAATACCCTAAACCCTAACCCTAGATTATATTATAATACCATATATTATAGTATAATGTAACATCATATATTTGAGCATGTAGTGATGTGTTTTGGATGTTATAAGATGTTTTGAAATGTTTTAGTATATTATGGTATTGTGCTATAATCTATATTAATATAAATCATAAAATATTGATTTAAAATATTAGAGACGAAATTTGTTAAATTTGAAGTGGGAGTTAGGTACCAAAAATGTCGTCACTTGTAGTCTAAAAGTAAGATTTTATATTCAAAATAAATATTATATGTTGTAGCATAGTATAACATCATATATCATAATATATTGTTTTGAGCATTCTAAATCCTTTTAGTATTTTACAATCATGTAGTTGAGCCTACACTAGCATTATTTATAAAAATGTTGATTTAGACTTTAAAATGGTGGAATTTGGCCAAATTCATAATAGATAGAGCATGATATCATAATATATTATTTTAATTTAAAATATGTAAATGATATGAATAAAATATATAGTTTTCTATTGTTTAGACTAATTTTATGATTTTTTATCTTAAGCAACCCATTATGATGTGATATAATATAATATAATATAATATGTTATAGTGTATTAAAATATAGGATGCCATAACATAGTATAACATCATGCATTATAGCATACTATTGTGTATTACTACTTGTTGTTTAGCATATTTTAGATTGTTATAGTATGAAGTAGTAGAGTTTGTACTAACATAATTCATGAAAATACTTATTTATAGGTGAGATGATGGTATTTGGCCTAATTTAAGGTAAGCTTTAGGGAATATCATTGGGGTCATTTAATCAAAAGAATGGAATTTTGCATTCAAAATAAATGTTCATTTTCAAGCAAATTTTATAATTTTTTTGCTTAAAGTGGTTCATTTTAAGGTGTAATGTAAGATAACATATTATATGAAAGCATATTAAAATATAATGTACATAATAATATAACTTCACATATATATGAATGTGGTGGTGTGTTACTAAATGTTATTGTACATTTTAGTATATTTTACTTTTGTTATAATACATTGGCCCAAAACTCACAAAATGTTAATTTGAAGGTTAAGATGGAAGAATGTGGCCAAATTCACACACCAAGAAGCAACACCAAAATTATGCTATTTTATACCATTTCTAATAGAAAATTAATAATTTTACATCCAAAATGAGCATTATTCATATTTTGAAATTTTTTTGTTATTTGTTCCTTTCAAGTGAGTCTAATGAGGTGTAATGTTAGACAATATCTTATATTATAGCAAATTATAATATAATATAGTGTGTTAATTCACTATAATATGTTTAGCATGATATTGTATAGTTAGTTTGAGCTTGCACCATCACAAATCAAAAATGTTGATTACAATGTTAAGATGATGTAATTTTAATGAATACATTATTAGGATTTTGTTTGAAGTATTAAAGGTGTGCATAAGAGTAGAAATAAGATTTGATGAGAATTCCATGTCAAGGACATGGAGGGAGATCTAGAGGATCACACATGCATGGACATGACATGTGAGGGTCTATTGAGGCATAGAAGAAAAAAATGTTGGGGATAAGTTTTGAATTTTATTTGATTACATAATTTGTGGAAAGAAGATGCTAGGGATAACAATCGTAATCCACCAAAGATTAAGATTGAATCGACTTTAATTTATTTTGTTTTAATTGATTTGGAGGCATATCTGTAGAGATATGGGCTCCAGTTCTCTAGGGATGGTATATGAACCTTCCACTAGCTTTGGGCTATATTACGTTATGTATCACATCAAATTGAAAGGGATAGTTTATTGGCCATGGGGTAGAGCTAGCCAACCTAAGGGGTTGTCTTTCAATGTAATGGCTAGACAAAGGCATATCGACTTACATCTTCTAAGAATAATTGGTGTGACTTATTGGTAGCACCATAAATCAAACCTAACTTAGGGGTGACTACTAACTAAATGTGAGGACTTATATCAACTAAAGTAGTCAAGTGATTCCTAGTTTTGCTAACACCCTTAAAGATAGATGATGCTTAGGAAAATGTATGCTAGGGTGTCCTCCAAATCCACAAGTGAATATATATATTTTTCATATGTTACTAAGAAAGGGCTATGTCATAACCTATCTAAGATTTACTACCAATAGAGAATATACAAATCCATAAGATGGATTCTCCAACCATAGGGTGGTTCTTAGGAAAGGAGAAGCGTCCAATCGATAGTAAATTGGGTAGTGTCTAAATGGAGTGGGAAAGGATGTGATCCAAATACGTGCCCGGGAGGTCTTGATAGGGCCATTATCACGAGATCTAGAAAGAAAGCCTATAAGTATCTGTGGCCAACTCAAGGAGAAAGCATAGACTTACATCTATCCTAGGTGCGAGAACCAACCAACCTGGGTGTATCCTTAGCATAGTGAGAACCAACCAAACTAATGTGCGTTGGTGTGCAACAATTAATCAGAAAGAAAGCATGTAGGCTTATAACTTTCTAAGTGGCCGATCATTGGGACAGTCTATCATCGCCGGGACAAATATTATCGACCTAGGCGACTACTAAGCGGGAATCCCAGGATGGGGGACCCAAACTTGAAGAAGTAAGGATGGATGGATCTGGGGGCCTTATCCTAAATCTCAAATATACTACCTATTCATTGCACGAAGGCTAATCCAAGAAGAAAGCGTGGCGGGGTTGCTTAGTCAAACATGAGGTAGCTTACGCCCGTTGTAAGGCCTACCAAACTAACAAGACGTTCATTAGTGTGTAGTGGACAAGTAAGGAAGAAAGTGTAGCAAACTTACATCCTCCAAAGCAAGAAGATCACTAGGGTGACACACTAGCAGGATAGCATATTAGCCCAACCTAGAGTAGCTCTTGGTGAGTGCCATTGGGGCGTTATCTCAACTTAAAGTTGCCGATAAAATATATGCATTTGTTTTATATGTTTTGTGTGTAGTTTGTATTTGTGTTATGTCGATGGAAGATAGGATTCCACTAAGGTTCCTTACACCTATCTTAAACACATCATGTGATTCACAAACAAGAATACTTTTGACATGGAAGAGGTTGAAAAATGAAATTTTCATTGATGATTATTATTTTAAACATGATTTAAAATATTTCTTTAAGTAGAGCCCATTGATTGGAAGAATTGGGCACTCCCTTATGATTAATATCGATAAGATCTCCCTTGGTAGCCTTCTATGGAAAAGGGCCTTCCCAAGTGGGTTCAAACTTGCCTCTTATCATACAATGATAACCTCTTTAGAACTAAAATAAGCTCTCCTACTTGCTAGAAAGAACCAACTTATTATGAGCTTGAATCATTTTAGCTTTATACAATTTGAGGTTTTGGCATGCCCATGCACATCTCCTCCAAACCTTTGAGCTCTTCTAACAGTAACTTGGTGTTATGCTCATTGTGATCTTGCTACCCACAACTATCCTTAATGTTGGGTATTCTAATGGTAGAACGACTTCAAACCCATACACTAAAAAAAAAAGGAGTAGTATGAGTTGGAGTTCTATATGTGGTGTAATAGGCCCACAATGCTTCAACTAACTGCTCATGCCATTGAGCTTGTTATTGTCAAGTTCCTTCTTCAAGATGAGAGTTTTGTTGAAGGCTTCTACTAAGTTGTTTGCCTCGTAGTTGATGGTAGAATATCTCCAATCCATACTATGTATCCGGGCAAAGTACTTGATCTCGCTCTTTAATGCACCATTATCGGATATAATTCATCGACACTCATATATGATATGGTTCCTAAAAACTAGAGCACATGCTAAGTTATGACCTCTGAGCATAACTTCGCACATTTAGAAAAGTAGTTAGTAGAAGATGAACCAATGACTATTAAGAAGAAGGATCAATCGAACCACTATGTCGCACCAACACTGAGCCATGAGGCCAATGTAGGATTTTGAATGTTGGGTGGTTGGTGTAGGACCACACCATGTATTTGACATTGGTGGCATCACCTAATATCCATGTAATCTTTGATCATCAACAACCAATAGTATCCTAGTCTTTTGATCTTGGCTTTCATCATCAACAGATTGGTTTCATAATCTGAGTGTACCTACCATGATCCTACGGGCTTTGTGCTTGTCTAAACAACATAACCACATATGATCGAAAGACCATTGGCACAAGGCACCATCCATGAGCGTAGGAAAGTGATCTCGCTTCATCGATTGGCTTAGTACTTCTCTTGAGATATTTTTCTTTTATTTAGGTAATCCATGAATGGTTGCCTCATCTAACCCTCGTCCTTCTTAGAAATGGAAACCTCCCCTTTAAGAGAGTACTTTGATGAGTTCAATATCAATAAGGGACAAGACTTATCTATTTTGGACCTTTATTGATATGAACTCTTCCTGACATGCCAACTCCTTAGTAAGCTTGGCTAAAGCATATGCTACATTCTCTCTCGAGGAATCTTATAAATGGCAACCTCTAGGATTTGGGCCAACAACTCCATGGTGTACTTATGGTAGTGATGGAGCTTGGGCATTATAACCTTATAGGACCCAACGATTTAGTTGATAACTAGTTGAGAATCCTTGAAAAGGTTGATGTTTTAGATGCTTAGAGTAATAAATAACTCTGACCGGCAATCAAAGGCTCATATTTGGCTTCATTGTTGGTGCAAGGATTGGACATAAAATATGAGAATCTCATCACATCGTGGTCTGAGTTAAGAGAACTATTCTTACCCTTACCTTTTTTGGAATAGATGATTATGGTTCTTCTCCTCTTTAGAGGAAGCCACACCCTCAAAGTACATCTCCGGGTGAATTCTAGTATCCCCTAAGTTCATGATTTGTTTATCTCGGGTGATCATCTCTAAGTAAAGAGTTAGTAAGAACTAGGTGTGTTGCTAAGAAATTTGCTAGCTTGTCCTTTCACATGGAGGGTACAAAAGTAATGAATCGTGAGAGGATCATGGACCATCGTGCCTACCCATCCGATAGCATCGGTAATGTCATGAGATACTATAGTTGATTAATCCTAGAGATCAAGTTCACCTTATGAGAAAGCATGTAGTGTTGTAGCTTTTGTGATGCAAAGATTAAAGCTAGGCAATGCTTCTCAATGAGTGGATAATTAGCCTTATGGGTTTAGAAAATGGTCGAGGTAGTAGAGTGCATTTTTATTCCCTTCATCATTGACTTGGGCCAATAAAGCACCAAGGGAGTCAACAAATGCAATAGTGTAAAGTATGAGCGGCTTGCCCAATATAGGGACCGATCGAACCGGAGGGCATCATTGAGTAATGCTTGAAGACTTTAAAGGCATGCTCACACTTGTCATCCCACTTGAACTTGCTATCCTTTTGACAAGTGTTGAGAATGGTGACATCTTCTTGAAAGGTTGGATATAAAGCATCTTAGATATGCCAATTGCCTTAGAATGATCGAGTTGAGTTAAATATTTATGGGTGGCATTTTTAATATTGCCTAGATCTTCTTTAAATCGATTTTAATTTCGGTGTAGGACAACAAACCCAAAGAATTTCCTAAAAGCTACTGAATGCACACTTGGGGGTTCATTTTGAGGTTAAATTATTTTAAATATTCAAAAAACTACTCTCAAGTCAAAGAGATGGTCTTCCTTTTCTCTACTTTTGACCTCAAGATCATCAACATAGCACTCAACTTGATGATGAATGAGTTAGTCAAAGATTCAAGTTATAGCCCAGCTAGTATGTAGACCGGCATTTTAAGGCTAAAGGCATAACTTTATAGCAATAGATTTTGATCGTTCTAAAAGTGTTTCTTTCATCTTTAGGGGCCATCTTTATTTTGTTACATCGATGAGCCATCCATGAAAGAGAAGACTATATGAGATGAGGAAATTCCACCATCACCTCTAGGATTGGTAGTTAAAATTTATTTATTTTGACATGCCTTATTTAAATCTAAAATTGATGCATATGTGAGTTTGGCCAATATTTTTATTAACTAGGATGACAGCTAACGTAGGGTATTTTTCTTAGATGAAGACAACATCGATCAATTTCTTGACTTCAAAAAATTACATGTTGTTCTATGTCTATTCGTATGCATCTAGAAGCTTGCTTGATAGGGTTAGCGTAGGGTCTATTACTAATTTATGGATGATATTTGAGCCAATCTAGGCATCTCTTCATAACTCCACAAAGCCCTTTAAATTAGTCAATAGCCTTACTAAGTCATTGATTTCAATTTCATTCAATAAAGAAATGATGTATATCGTCCGTGAATCGCTTGCCCTAAGTTTATTTCCTTGAGCTCATCGATGGTTGACTTGATCTCTTCTTTGAACTTTGGCGATGCATCTTTGACTTCAAAATCATCGGATCATTTGAAGTTTCTAAGCCTCCTTATATGAGTTAATGTGATTTGAAAAGAACCTATCGATTCTAAATGATTGGTGATGACTAGCGAATCATCATCATTGATTACCCACTATATCAAATCCTAGTCCCATCTTCATTGAGAGCTTTTACATTTGTTCTTCTATACTCTTTTGAGTAATCGACCTATTTTTTGACCAAGTATGTGGGATTAACCCTTTCTTTGCTAAATTATGAACACAAGGCAAGTATCAATCAAAAGGTAATTCTATTAAATCTTTATATGAATCATCCTCAAGTACTACATCAACTTAGAGACTTGAGGATGATGCTCCTAGAAAGAACCTTTGAGTCTTCACAACTATGAATGACTTAAGGGATTCCTTAACTACCAAACCCTCGCTTCTTGAGAGGAAAGTGGGGTTAGAGATAAGTTTCACTGATGCCTAACTATTTCACATATAGACTTGGTTACACTTATGCTTTGTTTTGGAGCCCGATCTTCATCGCTATCTGGCTCAAGTGTCACCTCCACAGAATCTATTACTAAGAAGATGCTAGTGTTCTAACCATATAAGACACATCCCATGAACTACATTCTAAGTTTAAATGGATAGCGTGTGTACTCTAGTAGCAGGGACATATCTTCTATTAGGTGGCCAATAAAGATATTTTCCACCCCTAGACTGCCTCAACTGGCCTCTTCCTCTACTTAGTGGAGGTCAAGCCATCATACCCATATGTTCAAATGGAGTAACTAATTATGGGTGGAATATAATGTCGCTCCACTTCCTCCTCCAAGTCTATTTTTGCTCCATTTTATTATTTTTCATTTTCTTTTCTTTCTTTTTTTTTTATTTTTCTTTCTTTTCTTTTTTTTTTCTTTTATTTTTAAACTTTGGCAAAGTTTATTAGAATAGACTTATTGATTTTGAGGGAGGTAGTGCATCCTTATATATCCGACCTCATGAACTAAATGGTCAAGATCTCCTTTGACATAGAGATCCCACCTTTCACGAACTTCATAAATAGATGTAGAGAGGATGGAACTATGTTGTTCTCATGTATCCATGGTCTCCCAAACAAAGCATTGAAAGATGTATCCAACTCTATAATGTGAAACTTGGCTTGGTGTTCCAATCATCTATCTCCAAGGGCAACCCTATGGAGCCTAAGGTCTATTGACCTCACTTTTGGAGTGTTGATTCAGTCTTACCATCTTAGACTTAAAGACTTCTAGACACTAAGACTTCCCTTATCATAAGACACTTCTAATTATTAAGAAAGCACTTAACCTAAGCCTAAAGACTTAGAAGGGTTAACCATACAATAATTTTACTAAAGAATATTTAGATAAAGAATATAAATGACTCTAGATTTATTAAAAATCAATATTGCTAATTGTCAACTAGAAGTATTACCATAAGAAGAAATTTTCCATATCAAAGCACCATTAGGAAACTTAAATGATTGGATAGTAACTAGTTATATGATAATAAAACAACACTATGAGTTAGCTCTAGTTCAACCCCTTTGAACAAAATATCAACCGTGGATTTCTAGAACTAAATGAAAATTAGCATAACAAAGTTGAAAAATTTAAATCATTATTACAAAAGATATAAACCTATTTTTAGACTAATAGTACTAGTAATATACCTAAATTAGGAAAGTGAATATTGGACTATTACTAAATTCTCAATAATAATATTGCCACTGCCATACGTTGAATGTGCATCTAATTTCATTTACTAGAAATAAAACCACATGAAATATTGTCCTTGTATCCATCGACTAAACAAAATAATATACAAACACCCAACAAAGGTAATATACAAGGAGAAATATAAATTAATGAAATCATAAATGCCAATGAATCGAAGAGATAGATGAATTAATATCTATTTTACATCATTAATTTATGAACAACACAGCAAACAACATCTATAGATAGGCCACTTACTAAAATATCTACGGTAACTACTTTTACCAAGTACTAGTAGCATCGATCATCCACTACTTCAACCTCAAGAAAATACATACCACCTAGTGCTAGAAGAATTGACACCTAGAACCAAAGGAACGTTCCAATGAACCAAGTGGACATGGTATTTACTTAAACTTAGATTGTTGTAAAAATATAGCGAAAACTATTAATAAATGGACTTTAGAAAATAGTCTAGCTATTTACAAATATAATCTCCAATGATAAGATGCATATAACTTTATCAAAATACTTAGACAGTATCTACAAAAAATGGTTTCTTGGACTTAATTCAAACCAAAATAAGAAATTAGAAATACTTGTTTACTGCAACCACAATAGGTACACTTGGAAAATGGGTAAGATTCTATGATTACATTAAAAGTGAATTCTTAGGTACTTGAGCTAGATTCACTAGAAGAAGAAAAAGCTAAAAATTATCAAATTGCAAAATAAAAACTTATAGTTCTTAGTAATTATAATAATCCAAATTGCAAAACAAAATAATTCTTTTATGATATAATCGAACGAAGCCAACATCTAGATACATTCTTCTACAAATTACTTGAACCATATAACATAACATGGAGTCAACAATTTCTTCAACAATATCTTATAAATATAACCTTAGGAAGTAGAGTTTTATTTGCTAAAGAAAAATTAGCGAAGCCGCCAATAAATTGATTTACATCAACAAAGTAAAAATATAAACAATCTTTATGTTGTGCAAAGAATGATCTTGTAGCACATCAATGCGATGTTCCAAAATACAACTTCCTCAAGTTGGTTTTCTACACATAGTTTTACATAGATTATATAGAAGGAAAATATAATTATCTAATACATTAACACGTGAATTTTCTTTGGACATGAGTATTGAACGGATATCGATCTACAAATTATCGATATCACGGAACATATGGAAGAACCATATACCATCGATAAAGTCTAGACAAAATATGACGAACAACTTATTCACCATTATGTACGATACTTGAATTCCGATGTGGAAATTAGAATGTGAAATCTCTTATGGTATCAAGAGGCCAATTACAAAAGTAAAAATTATCTCACTTAAGCGATGATGAAGAATTACCATCACTTGCTCAATTACAAACAATATGCAATTACAAAAGAGATGCCATCCAAAAGTACAAATAAATAGACAAATACGCCTTCCTACTCTTGGTTTATAAAAGGAACCCAAGATAATGGAACCTAAAATATACTTGAAATAGCGAAGAATGGAAACAATTTTCTATTTCAAGAATGAATTAACTCACAAATATATTTCTACAGAGGAAATATTAATTTATGCTACATTTATGGAGACATTGATCCAAAACTTACTCAAAAATTGTATCAAGGTTTGATCAAATTAATATATCTTGAAAGTCATCGACAAATACTACCTAAAATAACTATTGAAGCGAGAAACTTTCCAATCTATTTTAAAGCATTGAAATGTTTATGCAAAATTATTCCGACATATCGACATAAATGAAAGAATTGTGACCTTAATGCAACTCAAAATAAGTAGTGAACCATATTTACCTAAATATTTGGAAATCGAAAAGCTACAAAAAGATCAAGGAAGATAATCCTTCAAATATGGAATAAGACAAAGAAAATAGACTTTTCAAACATATGGGTCTATCATTGCTCAAATGAACTCTTCATTTACGTCATTGTAAACAAAGGACAAAATAAATTCATAAAGTCATGTACCAAAATGGAATAATATACTACAAAAAAAAATGACAATATAATCTAAGTAAAATAAAATTTTGTAAAAAATTACAAAGAAAAGCTACATTTGTATAGTTTGCAAAAATAAAAATACCTTGCAAATAGTAAAGGGAAATTAGAATCAAAGTCGCTCAACATCTAATGTAAGCAATGACAAAATCAAGAGAATGATGTAAGCAATGACGAATTAACAATATGACGTAAGAACTACGTCATACCTACTATCTGAGATATTTCACAAGACTCTATATATGATGGCGTTTAGGGAGGGGTTAGAGCTCAATAGAATCCTTCTTAAACATTCCTTAATCTTGTGAAGCAATTATGTATCATAATTGTGGAGGATAACATATCTCTTCTTTAGTTTATGTCTAAATATATGTTATAATATCTATAAAGGTTATTATGTATCTGTAAGATTATTTTGATCTTAATAATATGTTATGTTATTACACTTTCTCTCGATGACATTTTAGTGTAGGAATAAAACAAAAGTGCTCGTATCCTTTGAAGTAATCTTAGAAGGTTGTGGTCTTTATTTGAGCATATACAATCAAAAGTTAGATCGATAGGAAGCATAATTGCATAAGAAGTAAGATCAATACTACGGAAGCATGATGGACCCTTATAGTTATCATAGGATGAACATTCTTTATAGGCATGGATTAGAGAAAAGACTTTTAAAAAATGAATCGAACAAAGTTTACCTAACATTACCAAACAAAATTCTACAAAAAATAAGGTATAACCCCATGCAAAAATGGTATCAAATCTTAGAAGATATACACCAAATAAAATACTTTTGAGTGCAATCTCCATTATGCATATTCATGCACACCAAGATGGTCTTATGAATCAAATTTCCCATCTGTGAGTATGAAATTAGGCAAGAAAAGAAAGTAAGAAATGCTTGAAACTAACAAATTAGAAGAAGATATATTCTTTATTAATGATAAATCTAACTAAAGAATATTTAGATAAAGAATATAAATGACTCCTAAATTTATTAATAATCAATATTACTAATAGTTAATTAAAAGTATTCCCGAAGAACAAATTTTCCATATAAAAGCACCATTAGGAAACTTAAATGAATGAATAGTACCTAGTTATATGATAATAAAATAACACTATGAGTTAGGTCTAAGTTCAACCCCTTCAAACAAAATATCAACGATTTAGGGAACTAAATGAAAATCAGCACAACAAAGTTATAAAATTTAAATCATTGTTACAAAAAGATATAAAATCACTAGGCTAAGAGTTCTTTTCAGCGATATGATAATTTTGTTTCGTTGTGGTGTATGTTAGCAACTCTTAACTTTCAATCTTATAATAATATCATGAGATAGAAGAATTGGAGTCAATGTGAGGGTGCACTCATTATTTTATTTTTAATTTTGATTTTATAATGACAAGATACAATTCTTAATGCGGAAAATAAAAAAGTACAAGAAAGAAAAGAGAGACAATAGGCACACAATTTTACATGGTTTGGCCAAACCCTAAACCGGCCTACATCCACTTCTAGCCACCCTAGTTAGTAATCCACTAAATACAAAATAGCTTACAAATAGTACTCTCCTATAACAGAGTTCAACACCAATAATAATATGTACTCTCTACAAAGGGGTACAACACCATTATAAATTTTACATTAAAAGAAAAATACAAAATAATAAATTTTGATAAAATATATCTCTCATAAACATACCAAGCTATCCAATTCAAAAGTGATCTCACAACTTATAAATGATCACTTTACAACTTACTAATTTGGCAAGATAGAATGCTCACTTAATTTTGATAAAAATATTAAATAAATATCTTAAAGTGATCTTACTAAGATTTTATGTTATTATAATTTGTAGATTAATACAAAAATGTTTTCAAAATAAATTCATAATAGTCTATTGCACAATAAATTAAATTTCAACAAGGAATAATTTTAAGCTTAAGAGAAACTATAACTAGTTTATATATAATAATGTAAGAAAGATTAACTTTTTACTAAACTTCCTTTTCTTAATTATTAAGCAATGAAAATAGCAAGCTCTTTTAAATTTCAGCAAGATAATTTTTTTAAAATAAAGGATATTAGTTTAAATAAAATGACAAGTGACAAATAAAATATTTTAATTTTTTATAAATTTTATGTTGATAAAGAAACTTGATTTATAATAGATCTAGCATATACTCTAAAATTCCAGCAATAATTTATTTTATTTTAGCCAAATGAAGCTTTTAAATAATGAAACTAATCATAAAATACTTAAATAAAATTAGTATATGATATATTTAAGTAAACTAGTTAGCTTTTAATTAAAAGAGAGATCTAGCAAATATGAAAATAATTTTAGAACAATAAATAAATTTGAAATGCTTAAAATATACTTCTAAAATAGATCTAAGAATAAATGATCTTTCAAATAAGACTAATGGAGAAATATTTCAAGAAACCAAAAGAAATTTATAGGAAGATAAAAATTTCAACAAGTTGAAATAAATCTTACAAACTATCACAAGAGTTTTTCACAAAAAATTATTAAAGAAACTTTAATGTAAAAAACTTAGACTTTAATATCAAAGACTAATCCACCAAAAACATATAAACTGGAAAGAATAAATAGATGGTGAAAATAGTATGAACAACTAAAATGGATTAAGATCGAAAAACAAACTCAAGTAATTTGAGAAAGCTTTCTTAGTTGAAGATGTTGAAGCTTCTAAACCAAGGATTTGATCTTGATTATTTGGAGAGTTGGAAGGAAAATCTAGGAAACTTTCTCTTAGGTTTGGAGGGATTTAAAATTTGAATGAGGAATGCTTTACTAAAAGAATGAGGGCTATTTATAAGCAAGAAGGTCATTTTGACTTATTTCAAAAAAAAATATATTATTATAACATCATTTTATCATATAATAATTTAATATTCATTAAAATATAATTTATATTAAATAAATATTAAATTTAAAAGCAAAATTTGGCTATTCACATGGGCAAGTCAAAATAATCATATATGTCTCTTAATATATTGAAAGCATGTAGCATGCATTCATTATTAAAATCACCTAATGTTTGAAAAGTCATAATAAATTCAATTTCAATCAAACGTGATTCATGTAACCTATCAAATTAAAGGAAAAAAATTCGAGGAATGTTGGAGATGAAATCGATATAAATTCCTTTATTATAATATTACTTTGGCTAAAATACAAATTTCCACATAGTTTTTGTTCATTTTAAAATATGACTTTTAAATATTATGATATAATTTATATTTAATCATACATATGTTAGTTATCATATAACCTTAAAATTAAATTAAAATATTTAATTTTATTAAGTATATAAACTAATAACACTTAATCGTCATAATTTATTATCATTTATCATTTTGACAATTTAAATGTTATGTATGAAACATATAATTGAATGTTAATTAGATAGAGATTTATATAAATTAACCTCATTATCATTATTTAAAATAAATAAAAATAATATATTAAGTTGTGAGCAAATTGATTCATGCCAATGAACTCATATGAATTACTAAGATAGTTATAAATGCATATAACCTAAAAAATATCTTGAGCTTCACATTATCCATTTTAATCTATCTTTCATTCTTCTATTCTTTCAATTTCCTCAAACATAGTTCTCTTTCCTCTATTCATGTATTGATTTGTATAAGATTGAATGGTAATGGGAATATACCGGACATCCAGGAACACAAGGCTTTAGCTATCCCCAAGGAGGCCATTTGATTACATCACTTCCCTGGTTTGTTACTTGGTTGATGAAATGGAAAAGAAGAAATGTTAAATCGAATTTGTTCTTTCTTAAAAAAACTAAAACCCTAAACCCTAAACCAATACATGAACCCTAATCCTAAACCCTTAACCTTAAACCATAAACCCTAAAAATGCTAAACCCTAAACCCTAAACTTTAAGAATGGGTAGAACCTTGATGGCAGAACACAACCCAACCGTGCTCCCTAGATCCGGAGGTGGAGATGAAGGTGAAGGCCACAGATATCAAGGTTGGTGGGGGATCTAGAGGTGCCGGTGGATATGTAGGTGGTGCATTGGTGGTTGTAGGCGGGATGGCGATGGAGGTTATAGCAATGGTGGTGGAGGGAGAGATCGGGATATGATGGTTGATCTCCACTGAGAAGCCGGTGGTTGTGATGGGAACTGGAGAAAGCGAAGAATGGCCGATCCAATCGCCGCTTAAGGAACTATGTCATTACAATAGATAGTTCTAGTTATCTAGGATTTTTTATTTGCTCAAGCATGCTCATTTTTTTATCTATACACTGTGTCTTAGAAAACTTAGTGTATTACTTGGTTGATGAACTCAAATAGAAGAAATGTTCAATCTAAATTTGTTCTTTGTTAAAAAAATACCCAAAACCCTAAACCCTAAACTAAAACCCAATCCTAAACCTAAAACTTCAATGATAACCCTAAAACCCTAAACCCTAAACCCTAAAACCATAAAGCAAACACTAAACCTTAAATCCTAAACCTTAAACCCTAAAACTAAAACCCTAAACCCTAAAGCTTAAAGCTAAACCCAAAAAAAAACCTAACCCCAAACCTTAAAACCTAAACCCTAAACCCACAACTAACCTAAACTAACCCTAAACCCTAAACCCTAAACCCTAAACCCTAAAGAAAAATCTAAACCTAAACTAAATAAAACCTAAAATAAAATAAATAAATAATATAACCAAATAAAGATTATAAGATGAAAGAAACACTACTTTTAGAACCGAGAATCCATTGCTATAAGGTCATGCCTTTCGCCCTTAAAATGTTGGTGCTACATCGGTGGACTATGACTCGAATCTTTGATGAACTCATTCATTCATCATCATGTCGATAATCAAAAGTATAGAAAAGGAAGACTATCTCTTTGACTTGAGAGTAGTTTTCAAGCTTAAGACAATTTAACCTCAAAATTAACCCGATGTGTGCATTGAAAAGCAACAAGGAAATTACTTGGTTTGTTGTCCAACACTTGGGAATCAAAGTCAATCCAGAGAAGATCAAGGTGATATAAGAAATGCCACCCACTAAAACATTAACTCAACTATCATTCCAATCGACATATCTAAGATGATTTATATCCAACCTATTGGAAAGATGTTAGCCATTCTCGACACTTGTCAAAAGGATGCCAAGTTCAATTTGGATGACAAGTGTGAACATGCCATCGAAGACATCAAGCATTACTTGTCGCCACCTTCTAGTAGCTTATTAGCAAGTCGCATACTTTACACTGGTGTGGACTCCACTTGGTGCTTTGTTGACCAAATAGCGATGAAGGGATGGAAAACACACTCTACCTCAACCATCATCTAATCCCTATTGAGGCTAATTATTCACCAATTGAGAATCATTGCAGCTTTAATCTTTGCATCCCAAAACCCTAAACCCTAAAAACTAATAAAATAAATAAATATAATATAACTTAAAAGTAAAATAAATAAAAGTTTATACATATATAAAATAAAAAATAAATTAAAACCTAAGCTAAAACCTAAACCTAAACCCTAAACCTTAAACCTTAAACCCTAAACCCTAAACTTTAAACCCTAAACCCTAACCCTAAACTTAAAAGTCAAAACCCTAAATCCTAAAACCCTAAACCCAAAATCCAAAACCCTAAACCCTAAAACCAAAAAAAAAAATTAAACTAAACTAAATAAAACTGAAAAATAAAATAAATAAAAAAAATTTTATACTTAAATAAAATAAAAAAAATAAAAAATAAGAAAACCTAAGCCTAAACCTAAAATAAAAAATAAACTCATAAAATAAAATAAAATATTAATAATAACCTAAACCAAACTAAAAAACTAAACCTAAGAATAAAAGAATAAATCAAATAAAAATAAATAAACCTAAAATAACATAAAATAAAACTAAATAAAACCAAAACCTAAAAATAAAAAATTAAAATAAAACCTAAAATAAATAAAATTAAAACCTAAATCTTAAACTAAAAAAAAACATAAACCTAAAGCTAAACTAAAATAAATAAAACCTAAACCTAAACTAAATAAGATAAAATAAACTAAAAATAAACCTAAACCTAAATTAAAAATAAATAAACCAAAATTAACCTAAATCCTAAACCTAAAAAAATAAAATAAAACTTAAACCTAAACTTAAAATAAAAAAATAAAACCTAAACCTAAAAATAAAAAAAAAAATAAAAGTCAACCAAAACATAAACCTAAACCTAAACCTAAATGATAAACTAAAAAAAAAACTAAAAAAATAAACCTAAAATAAATAAACTAAACTAAATAAAATAAAAAATAAAATGAACTAAAATAAATAAAAATAAACTAAATAAACCTAAACCTAATGGTTTATTTAATTTGAAAAAACTATAAACCCTAAATCCTAAACCCTAAACCCTAAACCCTAAACCCTAAACCCTAATTTAAACTCAACCATAAAGCATAAACCCTAAAACCCTAAACCTAACCCTAAATCCTAAACCCTAAACCCTAACCTAACCTAAACCCTAAGCTAACACTAAACCTAAACCCTAAATCCTAAAAAAAACCTAAACCCTAATGCTAAATCAATAAACCCTAAAACCTAAACCCTAAATCCTAACCCTAAACCCTAAACTCTAAAACCCTAAATCCTAAAACCCTAAACCCTAAAACCAAATAACCTAATCCTAACCCAAATAAAACATAAAAAATAAAATAAATAAAAAACTTAAACATAAATAAAATAAACAATAAAACAATAAAAAATTAAAAGAAACCTAAACCTAAACATAAAAATAAAATAAAATAAACTAATAAAATTAAACTAATATAAAATAAATAACAACTTAAACTAAACTAAAAAATATAATAAACCTAAGAATAAAACCTAAAAGAATAAAATGTAAACATAAAATAAAAATAAAATAAACCTAAAACAAAATAATATAAAACTAAATAAAACCTAAACCTAAAAATAAACCTAAAAAATAAATAAAACCTAAACTAAAAAAGAAACTTAAACCTAAAATAAAATAAAATAAACAAAAAAAAAATAAAGCTAAACCTAACTAGAATAAACTAAACTAAAATAAATAAAACCTAAACCTAAACCAAAAAATAAACTAAACCTAAACCTAAACCTAAACTAAATAAAATAAAATAAATAAAAAAATAAACCTAAATAAAATAAACATAAAATAAAAAATAAAACCTAAAACCAAAATCTAAAAAAATAAAATAAAACTTAAAACTAAACCTAAAATAAAAAATAAGACATAAACCTTAAAATAAAATAAAAAATAAAACTTAACTAAAAAGTAAACCTAAACCTAAATCAAACCAAAAAAATAAACTAAAATAAATAAACCTAAAATAAATAAACTAAACTAAATAATAATAAAAATAAACCTTAACCCTAAACTTACAACCCTAAATGTTAAACCCTAAAGCCTAAACCTAAACCCTAAACCCAAAACCCTAAAAGTAAACCTTAAAATCCTAAACCCTACACCCTAAACCCTAAACCCTAAATCCTAAACCCTAAATCCTAAAACCCCAAACCCTAAACCCTAAAGCTAAATATAAACCTAAAGTAATTAAATAAATTAAAATATAAACCTAGACCCTAAAACATAATAAACCTGACTAAACCCTAAGAATGGGTAGAACCTTGATGGCGGAACATCATCATCAACCAGTGAGTCTAGATCTGGTGGAGGCGAAGGCAGAGACGCGATTATGGAGGTGGTGGGTGATCCGGAGGTTCTAGTGGATATGAGGTGGTGGTCGAGCGTGGTGGTCATGGATACGGAGGAGTGATAGAGGTTACAACGGTTATGGCAGAGGAGAGATCTGGGATATCATGATGGATCCCTCTATTTGAGAGGCCAAGTTGGTTTTGATGGGAACCGAGAAATCAAGAACACCATCCACCCTGCTTATGGAACGTCATTATAGTAGAGACGATTCTAGTTATTTTACTTTGAGCTATGCGTGCTCATTTTTTAACTATGTTGTCACTAGTGTCTTAGAAAACTTGGTGATACGGTTGATGAAATCAAAAGAAGAAATGTTGGATTTGAATTTATTCTCTATTAAAACCCAAAACCTTAAACCCCAAACTTACCTAAACCTAGAAACCTAAACCCTAAACCCTAAACCTAAACCTAAACCCTAACAACCCTAAAACCATAAACCCTAAACTCTAAACTAAAACCTAAAACCTAAACCCTAAACCCTTAACCCAAATCCTTAATAAAACCCTAAACCCCAAACCTTAAACCCTAAACCCACACCAACTAAACTAACCTAAACCCTAAACTCTAAACCCACACTAACCCACAACTAACTAAACCCTAAAACCTTAAACCCTAAAAAAGATAAAACCTAAACCTAAACTAAATAATACCAAAAATAAAATAAATAAAAAACCTAAACCAAAATTAAATAAAAAATAAAATAAATAAAGACAAATAAAACCTAAACCTAAACCTAAAAAAAAATAAAATCTAAATTAAAATTAAATAAATAAAATCCTAAACTAAACTAAAAATAAATAATCTAAATAAAATAAAACTTAAACCTAATATAAAATGAAATAAACCTATAATAAAATAAAATAAAACTAAATAAAACTTAAACATAAATAATAAACCTATAAATAAAACTTAAAATAAATAAGAAATAAAACCTAAACCATAAACTAAAAAATACCTAAACCTAAAATAAAATTAAAATAATCCTAAACATAAACTATAATAAACAAAATATAAACCTAAAATATACTAAACCTAAACCTAAACCTAAACTAAGTAAAATAAAATAAACTAAAATAAACCTAAACCTAAACTTAAAAATAAAACCTAAAAAATAAACCTAAAATAAAACCTAAAACCAAAACTAAAAAAATAAATTAAAACCTCAATTTAAACCTAAAAATACAAAATTAAACCTAAACCTAAATAATAAAAGAAAAATAAAACTAAACTAAAAAATAAACTAAAATAAAAAACCTAAATTAAAATAAATAAACCTAAAATAAAGAAACTAAACTAAATAAAAATAAAAATAAACCTAAATAAAAAATAAATAAATTAAACTCAAATAAAAAAATAACTAAATAATCCTAAGCCACTTTGCTAATTTAAAATAATAATAAAAATACATAAATAAAAAATGTTAACCCTAATGCCAAAACTAACCCTAAACCCTAAACTCTAATCCTTAAAACATAGAAACCTAAACCTAAGCTAAATAAAACCTAAAAATAAAATAAATAGAAAACCTAAACCTAAATAAAATAAAAAAAATAATACAAAACCTAAATCAAAACCTAAACCTAAACTGAAAGCTAAAATAAATTAAAAAAAAAAAAGTAAAAGCTAAACTAAAATAAAATAAATAAAACCTAACCTAAAAAATAAATCTAAAAAATAAACCTAAAGTAAATCCTAAAAAAAACTAAACCTTAAATTTTAAAAAACTTAAACCTAAAATAAATAAAATAAAGCAAACCTAAACCTAAACCGAACTAAACTAAACTAAATTAAATAAACCTAAAAAATAAAACCTAAAATAAACCTTAAAATAAACTGAAAATAAAACCTATAACCTAAACCTAAAAAAATTAAATTAAATCCTAAACCTAAACCTAAAAATAAAAATAAAAGAAAAATATAAACCTAAAAAATAAAAATAAAATAAAACTAAACTAAAACATAAACATAAACCTAAAACCTAAAAATAAATTAAAACAAAAAATCTTAACTAAAATAAATAAATATAAAATAAATAAAAACAAATAAATAATAATAAATAAACCAAAAGAAAAATATAAAAGATTAAATAAACTAAATAAACTTAAGCCTATAGATTTACTTAATTTTTTAAAAAAAGAATACCTAAACCCTAATCCCTTAATCCTAAACACTAAATAAACCTAAACCCTAAACCCTAAACCCTAAACCTTAAAACTAACCCTAAACCCTAACCCTAACCCTAAACCCTAAACCCTAAATCCTTAACCCTAAAACCTAAACACTAAAACCTAAACCTGCTATAACCCTAACTAAACCCTAAACTCTAAACCATAAACTATAAAACTCAAAACCTTAAACCCTAAAGTAACCCTAAACCTTAATTGCTAAAACCAAAACCCTAAAGCAAACACTAAACCTTAAACCCTAAACCCTAAACCCTAAACCCTAAACCCTAAACTCTAAACTCTAAAACCTAAAACCTAATCCTAAACTAAATAAAACCTAAAATAAAATAAATAAAAAAGCTAAACCTAAATAAAATAAAATAAAACCTAAACTATAACCTAAACCTAAACATAAAATAAAATAAAAGAAAACATAAAAAACTAAACTAAAATAAATAAACTTAAACTAAACTAAAAATAAAATAAACCTAAGAATAAAATCTAAATAAAATAAAACTAAACGTAAATAAAAAAAAAATAAATTTAAGCTAAAAATTAAATAAAAAAACAAAATGAAAACATAAACTTAAAAAAAACCTAAAATAAATAAATAAAAATCTAAACCCTAAACCAAAAAAACATAAACATAAAATAAAAATAAAATAAACCTAAACCTAAATGAAAATAAACTAAACTAAAATAAACTAAACTTAAACCTAAACCTAAACTAAACTAAACTTAAACCTAAACCTAAACGACATAAAAAAAAAAAAATAAACTAAAGATAAACCTAAACTTAAACTAAAAAATAAAACCTAAAAATAAACCTAAAACCAAAATCAAAAAAAATAAAATAAAACCTAAACCTAAACCTAAAAATAAAAAATAAAACCTAAACCTAACAAATAAAATAAAAATAAAACTAAACAAAAAAAATAAACCTAAACCTAAACCTATATCAAAAAAATAAACTAAAATAAAACCTAAACTAAAATAAATAACCTAAAATAAATAAACTAAACAAAAAAAACCTAAATGAAAATTAAAGTAAAATAAACTAAATTAAATCAAAATAAACTAAATAAACTTTACTTAATTTTAAAAAATTAAAAATAAAATAAAATAAACCCTAACCCTAAAACTACTTAAACCTAAACCATAAACAACCCTAAACACCCCTAAACCCTAAACACTAAACACTAAACCCTAAACCTTAAAGCCTAAGACTAAACCCTAAACCCTAAACCCTAAACCTAAACCTAAAACCTAACCCTAAACCCTAAACCCCAAACCCTAAACCTAACCCTAGTTATAAACACTAAACCCTAAACCCTAAAATCTATAACCCTAAACCCTAAACTCCAAACTCTAAACCCTAAACCCTAAACCCTAAAACCTAAAAAACCTAAACCTAAACTAAATAAAACCTCAACCTAAATTAAATCTAAAAAATATAATGAATAAAAAAATATAAACCTAAAATATAATAAAATAAAATAATAACCTAAACTAAAATCTAAAATAAAATAAAAAATAAAACTAAAATGAAATAAAATAAATAAAGACCTATAAACTAAAAAAATAAAAGAAACACGAAAAAACTTAGATAAAATCAAACCTTAACATAAAATAAAAAATTAAATAAACTTAAAATTAAGTTAAATAAAACTAAATAAAAACTAAAGATAAAAAATAAACCTAAAATAAACAAAAAAAATAAAACCTAAACCATATTCTTAAAAAACCTAAATCTAAAATAAATAAAATAAAATAAAGCTAAACTAAACTAAAATAAATAAAACATAAGCCTTAACCTAAATTAAAGTAAACCTAAACCCTAAACTAAGAAAATAATATAAGCTAAAAATAAACCTAAACCTAAACTAAAAAATAAAGCCTAAAAAATAAACATAAAATAAAAAACTAAAACCTAAACCTAAATAAAATAAAATAAAACCTAAACCTAAACCTAATAAAGCCTAAACCCTAAACGTAATATTTAAAATAAAACTTAAACCTTAAAATAAAAAATAAAAATAAAACTAAACTAAAAAATAATCATAAACCTTAACCTAAACCTACACATAAAAAATAAACTAAAATAAAAAACCTAAACTAAAATAAATAAATGAAACTAAATAAAATAAAATTAACCTTGAATAAAATGTAAAATAACCTAAATAAATTAAATAAACCTAAACCTATCTTTTAATTAATTTAAAAGAAAATCTTAAAGCCTAAACACGAAATTCAAAACCCTAAAACTAACCATAAACCCTAAACCCTAAACGCATAAACCCCAAATCCCATAATTAAAAAAGTAGAACTAATAAAGAAATAAACTAAATCCCCCCACCCTAAAAATTAATAAAATTATTACAAAAATAAAAAAATAATAATAAAAGTAATAAAACTAAATAAAACCTAACTAATGAAATAAAGAAAACCTAAACCATAAGCACTCCCTAAAAATAAATAAAAAAAATAAAACCCCTAAATAAAACTAAAACTAATAAGAAAACCTAAACCTTAAAACTAAACTAATAAAACAAAATTAAAACCCTAATAACTAAAAATTAAACAAAAAAAAAATCCAAAATAATAATAAACCCCAAAAAACTTAACCTAAACCCAATAATAATAATAATAATAATAATAATAATAATAATAATAATAATAATAATAATAACCTAATAAAAAAATAAACTAAAATAAAAAATAATAAATAATAAATAACTAAAAAAATCTAAATCTTAAAACAAAACTAAAAAATACAAAAAAACCTAAACCCCAAAACCTAAAACTAACTAAACTAAACCAATAACTAAGAAAACCTAAACCACTAAACCCTGTAATAAACTAAAAACTAAACTTGTCCTGACCCCTTCCCATCATGAGCTATGATTCTTGAACTTTACCTTTTCATTCTCTTTCTATGGGCTTATTTTCCGAAATTTCTTATGGCTGATCTTCGACCTTTGGTGATCCTTGTTCGTTCTTAAGTGGTGCCAATTGACATGGCATTTATGAATACTTGGGTAAAACCAAATGCTCTAATTTCTCCCGCTTCCTTCGATTCTTTAGGTATAGCTAAACCTTTTGCCTTTAAATCATTCAAAGATGCCTTATCCGGTAAGGATTCTTCAACTTCTTTTGATCTTTCTTTAATTACGGTTCATACAACCTTCATATGTGTTCCAACTATTATGTGCTCGACTTGATCTTGAAAAACTAGTCGAGCATTATGATACTTTGATTGGAAATTTTTTTTTGGCATCCTAGTATGGAGGAAATTTAGTTTTTCTTTCATGACTTCAATATTTACGGTGTTTTTGATTGGTTTCTTGGATGGTAGACATGTGCTAATTAAATTGTCTAATGACCTTGATTATAGTCATATCTTTGCTCACCGATCTTATTATGTTAAAACTATCAAATGCATATTCTTAAATGGACTCCAATTTTTTGACATTAAATGGGAATCTCTTATAGCTCTGGTTATCTTTACCTAATCTTAGGGTTCACTTTGTTAATTATCAATTCTTGCATGTTGTGGGTTATATTTTTTGTAGACCCTTATAAATTGATTAAGCTGAGGCAAATCCAAGCTGGTTGCTTGGATCCTTATTGAAATTAATGTAACAAAGAAATTTCCTAAGGAGGTGTGGATTGGATCTAAGAAATATGGATATTTCTAGAGGTCGAGTTTGAAAACTTCACGCGCAATCATTACAAAACTCATGGCCATGATGTATTAGAATGTTTTGTTAGTTACTCAACATCATCAAAGAAAGTGGTTAAAGATCCTAAGGTTTCTAGAAAAATTGGAGATTTAAAAGTGATAAATGAAATTCGCTTTAAATGAAAAGGATAATGGTGCTGTGAATGAAATTATTTATTTTTATAACATTGTTCCTAATGTTTTAATGTTGTTCCTACTGTAAGTGGTAGTGATAAGCTTGTTAAAAATGTTTCAAACTATTTTGTGGAGTAATCGGTTTCATGCTATTATTTCTATTATTCCTAAAATTTGTAAGTGGATGATTTTTTTTGTTTTAGTTTATGATTCCAAGGAGATTTATGATGAAGTTGATGAAAATCTTATAGAAAATGATCCTATTATTTTGCCTCAAAATCTTTAGATGAAAATCTTATTTTATCTTCTTTGAATTTGGGAAAGAATGATAGTATGGAGCTTGTTGATAATGCGCCAAGTGTTTGTTTGCTTAATAAATCTATTTCTATCCCTTCTTTAACTGTTATTCGAATGGTATTTTTCTTAGTGATAATTCTCATTTAATGGAGAAAGAGGATTTATCTACTTGTCAAACGGGATCTTCTCTTAAATATATTGTTAATAATGATGACAAATTTTTTTTTGATGAATCCATGGAGAATGAGACCAGTTTTCAAACTTTGTTTATGAAAAGGAAAAAATAGTTTAAAATTATCCTCTTAAATTTTCTAAATCTACTCAATCTTATTCATCTTCTTTGCATAATAAAATTAATGTTTAACTTTCTTATTTGATATATGAGGGGCATTGGTACTCTTGCTATTAGATATAGAATTAGGAATCTTTATAGAATTTATAATGTTGGTTTCTTGGTTATTCTTGAACCTCTTATTTTTCTTCTAAAATAATGCATGCATCATGGATGATTGATTTTTATTTCAATAGCAATAATAAGATTTGGTTATTTTAGATTAATTCTCTTTATTAATATTACTAATAAATTTTCATCGAGTTATTAATGTGGATATTTCATTTGGTGATTATCATGCTTTTGGCTCTTTTGTTTATGCCGCTTGTAACATGTTAGAGAGGAGAATTCCTTGGGATCAATTTTGTAATTTTGCTTCTATTACTAATGATTCTTGGATTGTTGGTGGGATTTCAATATGATCCTTTCTTTGAATGAAAGGAAAGGGGTTATTTTCCAAGTTTACATTCAATGGAAGATTTTGCAAATATGATTTTGGTTTGTAATCTTCGATGTTGATTTCATTGGTTATTAATTTACGGAATAATCATATATTGTGGCAACGATTGGATCATGCTTTATTTAATAATTATTGGTTAAATTATTTGCCTTTAACTTCAGTGGAGCATCTTAGTAAAACTCCCTTGGATCATGCTCTTTTTGATTTCTATTAAGGATGTTGTTCATAACAATAATGTCATTAAAATTTTTGTTTTCAAAATATGTGGTTACAAGATAAAAGTTTTCTTGATGTTATTGCTTATAATTAGTGTGCTCCTCTTCCTCTAGATGATTCTGCATTTGGTATGATGAGATTTTGGCTTAAAAGGCTTAAGCATAATATCACTTGCGGAAACTACTTTAAAATTTTTTTGATAATATCAAGAATATGGAACAAAAGGTGAAAGATTTGGAAGAACTTGTTATTACTAAGACTTCTTCTGCTCTAATCTTACTAAAGCTAAATAAAATCTCATTAAGTTATGGAGAAGACTTGGAGACAATAAACTACCTCCGAACATCTTTCTAAGGGGTAAATAAACACTAAATATTTTCTTGCTTTGATAATGAAAAGGAGAGTTCTTGGTCGCATTCATAAAATTAAGAATTTTGATAGTTCTTGGCTTACCAAAAAAAGGGATATATTTTCTTACGCTCTTAATTATATTAAAGATCTTTTAAATAAAATTGTCAATTTGAATAATTATCCAATCACTCTATCATCCCTTTTATTATGTCTACTAAGGATAAAGAGTGCTTGGTTGCTCCTCCTGATGATGAGGAAATTTTAATATTCTTAATTGTATGATTGCTAACTTGTTGTAGTGTTGGATGGTTACACTACTTTATTCTTTCACAAAGCTTGGTTTATTATTAAAACTAATCTTGTTAATGTTGTTAAGGATTTTCTTCAAGGGAATTCTATTCCTAAATATTTTACTAGCACTTATATTGTTCTTATTCAAGAAAGATAAACCGACTTTTCAAATGACTTTATACCTATACTTTTTTAATAAATCAATTTCTAAAATTTTGATTAATAGGTGCTCTTTTAGTGGTCTAATTTTAGAGGTTGCAAGTTTGTTGCCTCTAAATTGGGTATTGATTTTCCTTATTATGACTCATCTCGGATTATAAAATTATTCATTGGACTAATCCTCCTAATTGTTGTATTAAAATTAATACCGATGGCACTATAGCAAAGAACAAGTCGGGTTGTGGTGGTATTGTTTTATAAATAATCTTAGGAATATTATCTTGGCATTTTCCACTTCTCTCTTCTAATTTTGTTATTTTTGTTGAATTGATGACTATTTATCATTCTCTTAGGCTTTGTTTGGATGGAAACTTTCATACTATTTGGTTGGAATTTGATGTGAGATGGTTGTAGTTATGATCAATTCTAACCATAAGGACAATGGTGAGCTTTTTTATGTAATTAGAAAAATTAAAGCTATTATCTCAAAACTTTCTTTTAAAATTAATCATATTTTAAGAGTAGGTAATGCTTGCAGATTTCTTAGTGGTTGTTCAAGGTGTAATTTATTTGATTTGACATTTTTTTACCAATGCAAATATTAGTAAGAAATTAAGAGGGTTGTCTAATTTAGATAAATCTAATTTTCCTTATGTTAGATTTTATTAATTTTTTATCTTTCTTTTCGTTGGTGTTTTTCTTGGGGCTTCTATTTAGGAGCTTCGGTGGTTTTATTTTGGACCTCTATTCTTTCTTGAGGGATTCTATTCTTATTTTATTCTTATATTTTACAAGTTGGAATCTTTCGTATTTTGGTTGTCGTTGTCGATTATTGCTCCTACTTTATTGTGGTATCTCTTGTGGGTTTATTATTTTGGCATTTGGTTGGTTGGTTTTTCTTTGGTTTTTGTGGTTGGTCTCCATGAGCTTCCTGGTTTTGGGTGCCTTCTCTAGATGTGATGTTTGTTATGCTTCTCTTCCTTCTTTTCCTTTAGATAGTTGGGTTTTTGGTTTTGGGTGTGGTGCTACTTTCCTTTGTGGATTTGGTGGTTCTATTATTACTTATTGAAGGTGCTACTTTCCAGAAAACTCATCAACCCAATGAGAAGGAAGAGTCCCCTTTGGTGGATAATGGCCTGGAATTTTTTCTTTGTTGGCTCTTATTCCTTTTTTGGTAGCTCATCTTGTTCTTCCTTTTGGTGGTGGTTGTCATTCTTTGTTGGTTATTGGTGTGTGCTTGAGTGCCTTTGTGAGGTTTGTTGGTTATGATGGCTATGTTTTACCCATTTTTGTTGGTTTGTAGCATTTTTATGAATGTAACCCTCCTTCCAGATTTTCAAAGTTTTGTTACCACTTCTAATGTTTGTGATAGAGCCTAAGCCTTTTCTTTGGCTTTTCTTTCCTTCATCTTTATCTCTATTTATTTTCTTTCAATTTTTCTTATTTCGCTTTAGTTTTTCTTGAAGGTTTCCTTTGCTCTTGGTCTCTTCAAGTGGTATGTTGACGCTCAAGGATTCGTTGTTGCTATTCTTTCTTAGTTCTCCTTTTGTTTTTTCATTTTGTTCTATATTAGTTAATGGATTTTTCTCTTTAGGTCTTTCAGTAGCTTTTGAGCAATAGCCTTTGAGATTTATCTTCTTTAAGGACGTTGTATTTTTCTTTTGGGAATAAAATTCCTCTTTTAACAAAAAATAATAAACCCAAAACCCTAAACGCTAAAACCCTAAAGTTGAAAGCCTAAACACTAAACCATAAACCCTAAACCCTAACCCTAAACCCTAAACCCTAAAACCTTAAAACCTAAACCCTAAACCCTAACCTAAAAAATCAAAACCTAAACCTAGAATTAAAACAAAATAAAATAAAATAAAATAAAATAAACTAAAATAAAATAAATAAAACTTAAACTAAACAAAAAATAATAACTTAAGAATAAAACCTAAATAAAATAAAAACTAAATGTAAAATAAAAATAAAATAAATCTAAAATAAAATAAAATAAAACTAAAAAAACATAAACCTAAAAATAAAACCTAAACCCTAAACTAAAAAAAAGCCTAAACCTAAAATAAAATAAAATAAAAGAATAATAATAAACTAAAATTAAAAAATAAACCTAAACCTAAAATAAATTAAACCTTAAACTAAACCTAAATTAAATAAAATAGAATAAACTAAAATAAACCTAAACCTAAACTAAGATAATAAAACTTAAAATAAACCTAAAATAAAACCTAAAACCTAGACAAAAAAATAAAACCTAAACCTAAACCTAAAAATAAAAATATAATATAAAATATAAATAAAACTCAACTAAAATAAACCTAAACCTAAAAAAAATAAACCTAAAATAAAAAATAAAATAATCTAAAATAATTAAACAATAAACTAAATAAACCTAAGCCTACTAGTTTACTTAATTATTTTTCAAAAAATAACCCTTAAACCCTAAATCCTAAACCCGGACCCTAAACTCTAAACCTTAAAGTTTAAACTGAATACTAAACCTACAACCCTAAACCCTAAACCCTAAATCCCTAAACCTAACCCCCCAAACCCTAAACCCTAAACTAAACCCTAAAACCCTAAACCCTAAACCTAAAACTAAACCATAACCTCAACACTAAACCTAAACCTAACTAAATAAATTAAAAAATAGACCTAAACCATAAAACATAATAAACTGAAACCTATACCTAAAACTAAGAATGAGCAGAATCTTTGTAAGAACATCACCCCAACAAGGCTCGGTCTAGATCCGCATGGGAGAGATGAAGAGGAGGTGGTTATCACGGGTGGTGGTGGATCTAAAGGTGCCGGTGGATATAGAGGGTGGTATGTAGTGGTGATTATAGAGGCTCAAGAGCGATGGAGGTTACTGGTGGTGGTGGAAGGAGAGATCGGGATATGATGGTGGATCTCAAACTAGAGGTCCGTGTGGTTCGATGGGAACTAGAGAACTCAAGAATGTCAATCCAATCTCTGCTTATGGAATTGTGTCTTTACAGAGACATGATTCTAGTTATCTAGGGTTTTTATTTGCTCTATGCCATTTTTATAAATGTTGTCGCTATGTCCTAGAAAACTTAGTGTTACTTGGTTGATGAAATTGAAAAGAAGAAATCTTGAATATGAATTTGTTCTCTGTTAAAAAAAACCAAACCCTAAACTAAAACTTGAACCCTAAAACCTAAACCCTAAACCCAAACCCTAAAGGTATAATAAATAAAAATAAATTTTAAAAAATAAACATAAATAAAAAACCTAACTTTAAACTCTAAACCCTAAATTTAATTAGACCTAAACCTAAACCCTAAACACTAAAATCAAAACCTAAACCCTAAACCCTAAACCTAAAATACACTAAACCCTAAAGCCTAAACACTAAACCCTAAACCCTAAAGTATATGTACAAAATAAATGAAGGGAAAATAAAGAGTTTGTGTTGGTTGATTTATTTTAGTTTATGCAATTTATATGTGCAAGTGTAGATACCCTTCTTAAGTAATAGTAAGGAATGAATAGAAGGGAATTAAAGTGTTATGTTCTTTTGAAAAGAACTATACACTTTTCAAAATCCTATTTAAAACCATACTAAAAGAAAAGAGAAGGAAGACTACACCATGCATGTCTTCATACTTATATCCACATGCAAGCTCATAACTAATCATAGTACTAGAATTTTAGTTTTGGATTTTATTTGTAGGTTTAGGATTAGGTTTTACTTTATTTCATTTTTTTTTATTTTATTTAAGTTTAGGCTTATTTATTTATTTTATTATTAGGTTTTATTTAGTTTAGGTTTAGCTTTTAAGTTTTAGGTTTGTAGTTTGTGGGTTTAGGTTTGTTTTAGGTTTTAGGGTTTAGGGTTTAAGGTTTTATTGTTTATGGTTTAGGATTTAATTTTTAGGGATTAGGGTTTAGGGTTTAGGATTTAGTTTAAGGTTTTATGGTTTACGGTTTTGGGTTTAGTGTTAAGGGTTTAAGGTTTAGGGTTTTAAGGTTCTGATTTAGGGTTTATGTTTTAGGTTTTGGTCTAGATTGGTTTTAATTTAAGGATTATGGTTTTGTGGTTTTATTAATAGAGAATAAGTTCAATTTCATATACTAAGTAACACGTTATCCAAGACACACATGACATAGATAAAAAATGAGCTCACATTGAGTAAATCAAAACCTTAGATAATTATAATCATCTCTACTATAAAGACACAGTTCCATAAGCAATCGATTGGATCTATCATTCTTTAGTTTCTTTAGTTCCTAGTAGAACCACCCGACCTCTGTAGCATGATCCAACATCATATCTTAGATCCTCCCTCGGCCACCACCATGGTTGTAACCTCTATCGCTCCTCCCACCTCCAACCACCACCTCCATATCCACCAGACCTCCGGATCCCCTACCACCACTACAATAACCACCGCCTCCACCTTCTCCTCCACCAGATCTAGATTGAGCTTATTACATTGATTTGCCTCAAGGTTTTCCCATTCTTAAGGTTTAGGTTTATTAGGTTATAGGGTATATGTTTTTTTAATTTATTTAATTACTTTAGGTTTAGGTTTAGGGTTTGTGTTGGGTTAAGGTTTAGGGTTTAGGGTTGAGAATTTAAGGTGGGTTTAGGTTTTTAGCTTTATATTTTTAGGGTTTAGGGTTTTGGCTTTCTATTTTTAGGGTTTAGGTGTAGGTTTGGGTTTAGGTTTTAAGGTTTAGGTTTTAGAGTTTAGGGTTTAGGATTTAGAGTTTAGTGTTTAAGCATTGGTTTAAGGTTGGGGTTTAGGGTTTAGGGTTTAAGGTTAGCAGGTTTAGGTGGTTAGGGATTTGGGTTTAGTGTTTTAGTTTGGGAGTTTAGGGTTTTAGGTTTGGGGGGCCTAAGGTTTAGGAGTTAGGAGGTTTAGGTTTGGTTTAGGGTTTTGGGTGTAGGGTTAGTTTAAGGATTAGGGTTTAGGGTTTAGGCTTTAGGATTTAGGGTTTTAGGATTTAGGATTTAGGTTTTTTTTAATTAAGCAAATAGGTTTAGGAATTATTTATTTTAATTTTATTTATTTTAGTCCATTTTATTTTTTATTTTATTTAGGCTTTTATTTTTATAATTTAGTTTATATTTTAAGTTTATTTATTTTAGTTTAGGTTTTATTTTATTTTATTTTCAGGTTTAAGTTTAGGTTTAGGTTTATGCTTATTTTAGTTAAATTTTATTTTTTTGTGTTTTTATTATATTTTTTTAGGTTAAGGTTTAGGTTTTATTTTTAGGTTTAGGTTTTATCAGGTTTATTTTAGGTTATCTTTTATGTTTAGGTTTAGGTTTATTTTTTTTTTTTTAATTCTTTTATTTAGGTTTAGTTTATTTTAGATTTAGATTTAGATTTTATTTATTTTAGTTAGTTTATTTTAGATTAGGTTTAGGTTTATTTTATTTTGTTTATTTTATTTTATTTTAAGTTCAAGTTTTTTTTTAATTTAGGATTAGGTTTTATTTTATTTATTTTAGGTTTATTTTTGAGGTATTATTTAGTTTTATTTTATTTTAGGTTTATTTTATTTTATTTTACATTTTTTATTTTATTTAGTTTTTATTCTTAGGTCTATTTTATTTTTTTAGTTTTATTTTAGGTTTTATTTATTTTATTTTATATTTTATATTTTATTTTTAAATTTTAGGTTTTTTAGTTTTTAGGTTTAGTTTAGGTTTGTTTATTTTATTTTTTTTGTTTAGGTTATTTATTTTATTTTTTAGGGTTGGTTAGTTGGATTTTTATTTTAGGTAGTTTTGGGTTAGGTTTGTGGTTTTAGGTTTAGGGTTTAGGGTTTAGGTTTAGGGTTTAGGGTTTGGTGGGTTTAGGGTTTAGGGTTAGGGTAGTGTTGGTTTTTTTTTTAAATTTTTTAATTTTTAATTTAAATAAAACCAAGTAGGTTTAGGTTTAATTAGTTTATTTTAATTATTTTAGTTGATTTTATTTTTATTTTTATTTAGTTTAGTTTGTTTTATATATATATATATATATATATATATATATATATATATATAATTTTAGTTTAGATTTTTTATTTTAGTTTATTTATGTTTTTTTTTTTATTTTAGTTTAGGTTTTGTATTTTAGTTTTTTTTTTAGTTTTTTTTTTAGGTTTAGGTTTTTTTTATTTTTATTTAGGTTTTATTTTATTTTTAAGGTTTAGGTTTTAGGTTTTTTATTTTTTTTTAGGTTTTAGTTTAGTTTAGGTTTATTTTTAATTGTTTTATTTTATTTAGGGTTTAGGTTTATGTTTAGGTTTAGTTTATTTTGTTTAGGTTTTATTTATTTTAATTTTGTTCATTTTAGTTTAGGTTTAGGTTTATTTTATTTTATTTTAGGTTTAGTCTTTTTTTTTTAGTTTAGTGTTTAGTTTTATTTTTATTTAATTTTATTTTATTTTAGGTTGATTTTTAGGTTTAGGTTTTATTTAATTATTTTATTTAATTTTAGTTTTATTTTATTTTTTAGTTTTATTTTAT
Source organism: Cymbidium sinense (assembly GCA_021442155.1). Lineage (NCBI taxonomy): Eukaryota > Viridiplantae > Streptophyta > Magnoliopsida > Asparagales > Orchidaceae > Cymbidium > Cymbidium sinense. The sequence continues at coordinate 100,867,539 of CM038216.1, forward strand.
TTATGTTTTTATTTTTTTAGTTTAGTTTATGTTTTTTATTTATTTTATTTTAGTTTTTTATTTTTTTAATTTATTTTCTTTTAGGTTTAGGTTTATGTTTTTTTTTTTTTTTTAAATTTTACTTTAGTTTCAATTTTTTTTATTTAGTTTAGGTTTAGGTTTTTGGCTTTTCGGTTTAGTGCTTAGGGTTCAGTTTAGTTGAGGGTTTAGGACTTTTTTTTTAGGGTTTAGGTTTTTTGTTTTTTTAATAGAGAACAAGTTCAAATTCAACATTTCTTCTTTTTTTCATTAACCAAGTAACACACCAAGTTTTCTAAGACACAAGAGATGACATAAATAAAAAATGAGCATGCATAGATCAAATCAAAACCATAGATAACTAGAACTGCCTCTACAGACAGTTATATAAGCGAGATTGGATCGGTCATTTTAAGTTTCTTCGTTTCCATCGAACCACCCCAGCCTCTCGATAGTGGTATCCACAATCATATCCCGATCTCTCTCCACCACCACCACGGTTGTAACCACCATCGCTCCTCTCGCCTCCATAACCACCACTCTGCGACCCACCTCCATATTCACCACCAGATACCCCCCACCACTAATAATCTCCTCTTCCTTGCCCCATCGTTATATTATATCTAGATTAAGCCGGTTGACGTGATGTTCGGCATTGAGGTTCTGCCATTCTTAAATCTCTAAACTAATGCTCAAAGAGCTACAATAAGTCCTAAAGAGATAAACCCCTAACTATTACAATAATATAAGAAAAACAACAACAAAAGTAAAAGCAAAACCAAATCAACAACCATGATCCATGTGCATAACAAAGAACATTCACGAGGTCCTTTTGAACTAGATCCACCGCAAGATTCTCCCAACCTATAAAAGAAATCTACAACATACTAATGAAAGGATGAGTTCAATTAAGCAAGCATAAAGAGTATGATCAAAGAAAAGGAGCAAAGTAAAGAAAAGGCTCAGCTGTTACAATCATCTCAAGGAGCAACACTATATTTAAGCATCCAAACTTTCAAAGAAGGGTTACAATTACATATAGTGCTACTAGCCAAAAAAAGAGAGAGGGAAACATCTAGGCCATCATTGCCGATACCTCATGTAGCCCATCATCCCAAGTCCATCATCAAAGGCCGCAAACTCCAAGCGGACATAATAGCCAACCACAAAGCCCAAAACAAATAAGCCCAAAAAGGTAGAAAATCAACCAACCATCAAGAACAAGAGCGATAGTAAGAACACCACCAAAAGCCACCACCAAAGAGGAACAACAACATCAATGAGAGCAAGAATCATGACCTTAATAACACAAACAAAAAACAAAGACCAAAAAGAAAAATACATAAGAACTCATGTCCTCCACAAGCAAATAGAAAAGCGACAAGGCTATCACAAACCAAAAAAAAGGGAAGCAAGAAGAACTAAGGGAGGAGACCATAATGAAGCCAACCAACATGTCTACAGGAAAGGAAGGCCAAAATAGCCACCCATCCAACCAACCCAACCAAAATAGCCAACCAACCAAGCTAGTCAACATAGCCTCCCACCACCACAATAGTGCTGAAAATCCAAATCTGTGAAAAGACCAATAACATCCATCATGCCAAACCACAAGACAACCATAAAAAAGGGTTGAAGAACAACATCATCCACCAAACCCAACCAAAGTAGCGAAATTTTGATCCGGTGAGGTGAATAGCTAGTAAAAAATAAAAAGAAAAGACAAGTAAGACAGACTAAAATCCATCCATCAAGAGCAGAAAATATAATAGAATAGCACCAAAGCCAACAACAAAAGTAAGAGAAATATCAATGAGTGCAAGCATCATAACCACAACCAAGTTAGGCACCAATACACCAAACCAAGTCACTAGATCTCAAAGAAAATATTAGCCACTAAATAGCCTTTAACCAGAACCAAAATGACAAGAAAATAAAAGCTAAACAAAGAGAGAAGACCATTATAGGAAGAGGAAAACAACAACCAAAGAAACAAACCCAAACTAGCAAAACCAATGCCAAAACCAATCCACAAAAAAGAAGAAATAAAAGTCAACAAATAACCTCCACCTTGCCAAATCCAATCCAAAATTAAACCACTAGTAGCTCTCGACCGCCAAAGAATAAGCGATAAACTAGCTAACCCACCTTAGCCAATCAACTGGCCACCAACTAGGCCACCCACCAACCACCACTGTAGAAAATCTAACTCAGTTAAGGAAGAAACCAGAGATATGGCAAACCCATACAAAAATAGTAGGCAAAGCAACCACCCAAATGAAGGTCACTAAAATAACCAAGCAACAATAATCACCCTGCAAACAATACCACTAGACCAAAAAAAAAACCAAAACAACCTAGGCAAAAAAAATAAGAACCACTAGGTAGCAACCACCAGGGCAACCCAAAAAGCAAGAGCTTAAAAATAAAACCTACATAGGCCCAAGAGTGAAAATAAGCAAATGTCCATAACCCAAAGAGGGTTTAACAAAGGGGAACCAAAAGAAATGACTCATCAAAACCAACTCAAAAAACTAAGCCAACAAAATAATATGAGATAAGGTAATCTAGTGTTAGCTAGATTGACCAAACCCCTTAAAAGTTTAGGAAAATTTATTGTCAAATAAAGTAAATCAGTTAAGTTGGCACCAAAAGTAGCCAAGAAATCTACACAAGCATTACCTTCAAGAAGGATATGGGAAATTTTATAACAAACTTGAGAAAGAAGATTTTCAGTATGATTAAGAAGATAAAATAAATCGCATTTTCTATTATATTAGAGTTTAGCATGTCAAGAAGCAAGAGTGCATCAACTTCAATCGATGTTGAGGAAACCTTTATTCAAACAATTTTCAATAGCTTTATTGACATTCATAAGCTCAGATAGATAACAAATAGGCTTTGGGAGGATAGGCAAAAGCACAAATGATAGTACTTTAGAATCCCTAAGAATACCACCACATATTTATTGGAAGAATAGAACCATCAATATTCACTTTAATCAAATTTCTTTTGGTTTGATCTAATGGTTAATCATAGCTCTTATAATAGTAAACATCAGAGAATGATGCCCAATTTTTTACACAAATTTATAGCCTCTAAAATGAATGTAACTAACAAGATTGGCATAAAATAGAGCATGAATTTTTACTTTGGTTCTAGGATCCTTTTATGGCTCGAGGAATACCATGATATTTAGCATCATTTTGTCCATCTAGATGAACTAGATAAGGTTAATAGCAACTAGAACTTTGATATGACCTTTTCATAATTTTTTGGAAACAGACTTGAAGAAGTTGATATATGGAAAGAGAGCCATGAAAGTAGTTGGTATTAAATAAATCATCATACCATAACCATAATTTAGAAGAAATAGCACCATTGACAAAATCATGATTAACATTTTCAATATGAAAGTAACAGTAGCAATTTGAAGGAAAATAAAACTCTTTATCGAGCAAAGAGTCCACAGGAATAAAGTTATTCAAAATCCTCCAAGCTAAAGTTGAATAAGAAATGGGAATGATATTGTTCCAAAGTTTAATGAAAGCATTAGAGGAGTTTTGCTTATCTCTAATAAATTCCAAACCTCTTTAAGAACAAAATCACCATTATAAGAAAGCTTAAAGAGAATTTGGTCGTTAGTTGGAAGAAAATAGGATATTTCTAAAGTTATCAAAAAAGAGAAATAGGGATATAATTCTCAACTTTGTTTTCATTCCAAGTGTCATTATGCTAGAAAGAGTTAACTTTGATAGTTACAGAGAGTGGTAGATAAAGGGAGCAATAGAGCCATTGCCAATCCAATTGTTTTCCAAAAGAAAAACTGAATGAATACCCCAAGATATTAAGGGTTCAACAACCCATTTAATGGAGCAAAGCCATTTCCAAACGAGAGTCACCAACTTTATAAGCACAGATAAGAGGGTGTTTACCTTGGCAATTTTTTTCATCATAAAATTAGCCCAAAGGCTATCATTCTTTCTAAAATTCCACTAGAGCTTATGAGAGAAGACAGAAAATCTTTTGCAAACCAGACCACCTTCACCCAAGGGACCATAGCAATTATGCCAAGAAGTCTAATGCATTATTTTAGTAGAATTATTGGATCCCCAAAAAAATTTATTAATCAATCGATAAGAGTAGCATTAGTGGGGATAATAGTTTGAATCAAATAAAGAAGCATTGAATTGAGAGTGCTTTTAAGAATAGTTTGCCACTAAAGGAAAGTAAATGAAATTCCCAAATAGAAATTTTATTTAAAATTTTTTGAATTAACTCATCAAAAGATGGGATTATTTCAACCTTTAAAAGAAGAGCACCCAAGTACTAAAGAGGAAGGTGTTGATGTTTAAAGTTAGTGATATGTAGGATTTGATTAATTTTATTATTGGAGATGCTTGAAGAAGTAATAAAACAACTTTTCTTTATCATTGATAGATAGACCACTTTCTACCAAATTTATTTAAAAATCTAATGAATAGAAGCATTGAAAAATAATGAAATCATCTAAAGATTAAATGAGAAACTAGAAGACCACCAAGAGTTCTATAATACATACTAGGATTATTTTAGAATAAATCATTGATGCTCTAGATAAGTACTCAACAACAATAATAAATAACGTAGGAGATAGAGGATCTCTTTGCCTTTGGCCATGGAAAGATGGAAAGAAGCCCAAGGCATCCCCATTAAGCAAATAGAAAACCAAGCATTATTAATACAATTTTAATAAGAAAGATAAATTTATCAATACCCAAAAAAATTTAGAATATGGATAAGGAAATCCCAAGAGATATTGTCAAAAGCTTTGGTAATATCTAATTTGAACATATAATGTTGCCACCTCTAGTCTTAGCATCTAGATCATAAATTAATTGAGCAAGCATATTATTATTAAATAGATCTACCTCTAACAAAACTAATTTGGTTTAGAGAGATAATCCTATGAAGTAAAGGATTGAGCCTGTTGGTTAGAATTTTGGAAATCAACTTATTGAAGAAGGTGCAAAGACTAATAGGTCTAAAATCACTCGATAGTCGGATTATCTTTCTTAGTTATGAGAATAATAAAAGTGCTAGAAAAATATCTAGGAAAAGGATTACCATTAAAAAAATCAACAACAGCCTCAACCAAATCATTTTAATAATAGACCAGCATTTTGAAAAAAATTGGGTAGTGAAACCCGAACTAGTAATAGAATCTATGTGCATGCTATTAAGAACTTTAAAAATTTCCTCATTAGGTACAATAGTAAGCAAATCATTGTCATTATAGGTTATAATAGAAGGAATTAAGTGATTTAGAAATAACTTCATAAGAGCAACTCTTATTATGCATATTTTAAAGTAATTAATGGTTGAATCCTTAATAACATTATTCTCCATAATCCATTCTCTCATTAAGGTTAATATATTATTTAAAGCTCTCTTTTATTAACTAAAGCATGGAAATATCTAGTATTTTTGTCACCATCCACAATATGTTTGCTAGTAGTTTTGGTGCCAATAAGTCTTTTCATATTTTGAAAATTAACAAGTTTATCTTTTTCCTCAAGTCCTTAATCTAGTAAGATCGGACATAATAGAGACTTCAAAATGACAAACCAATTTTTCCATTTCTTTGATATTAGCAAAAGGTTTTTAAAATAATGCTTGTTCCACCAACCCAAATTTTATTTAAGTCTTTTAAGCTTATACCAATCATCCCCATAATCAATTGTCGGATGTAAGGGAGCTTTCCAATTGTTAGCCACAACATTGAAGAAATCAATATCTTTGAATCAACATGTTAAATCTAAAATGAGAGAAATTTTTTAATCTTTAGAGTTATCTTTAATAGAAACCAAAAGAGGAGCATGATCCAATAAGGTTCTACTTAAATGATCAACAAAAGTAATAGGCCATTGAGTAATCCGGAGTATTAAAAATAATGGTCCAACCTTTGCCAAAGTCTAGAGTTTTGCCAAGTAAAACCCTTAAAGCCAATATCAATCAAATTGCAATCAAGGATCATATTGGAAAATTCTTCCATGGAATGAATATTAGAGAGCAACCACCACTTCATTTAGAAGAGAATAAAATATTGAAATCCCCACCAACAAACCAACATTTATTAATAGGTAGAAAAATTCATCAAATTTTCAAGAAGATTTCTACAGATCTATTACAAGATGCATAACAAAAGAGCCCAAAGAAAATAGTCACCATAAGATATTTGAGCATTGACAACTTGTTGAATATCATCAAGAATAGAAACCTCCACAAAATTATTCCAAAATACCAAATTTTATTACTAACATTAGAGAAAATTTATTGAAACCGATCATTCTAGTAACATGGTTAATTTTGTTTGCATGAATAAAATGCTCCAAAATAATAAGTAAAGAAATATTATTAATACAACAAAGGTTTATAATAAGGTTACAAATAGAGAGGGTATCGATCCCTCTAACATTCCAAATAAGAAAATTAAACATAAAGAAATAAATAAAGGGTTAAGAAAAGGTTAATTAAGAGAGGAGAGGGAGGTCATAGTAGATTTAGTGTTTTTGGACAATTTGGGAGGGAAGTTTTTAACATTTTTTTTCTTTTTAGCATGATACATTTGGAAACCATTTCCTTTTCCCATAGAATCATCATCGAGAAGGATTTAGCAACATTAGTCATAGATTTAGGGAAGTCTCCTATATAGAAGTGAGTTCTCCTTCTTCCAAGCCATTAGAATTTATTAAAGGAAAATGATCATTAGGTATAGCAGCAAGCAAGGGAAAATAGATTTATTAAGAAGGCAATGAACATCCAACCCTTCTTCTTCAATACCCAGATTAGTAGACAATAAAAAATCTTTTGAGAATTTAAATCATTCAACTAAAGTAAAGTTGAGTTTTAAAATTGAATATCATGAGAATCTAAAGCCATAATCTCCATTGAATTCAAATGATGCATAACATTGATATCCTCATTAATATTTTCAATTAAAGCTTCTTTTTATCAATGGTAAGGATGCGATCAATTCGAGGAAAAAAATCATCATCCAAAAGTTTAGAGAAATTATTATTTTCCACATTAGAAACCTTCAATTGCATAGAAGAAATAAGAGGTAAAATACCTTATTAGGAACATTCAATGAATCCTTTTTTGAATTAACTTTTTGATATTTACTGGTCTTCCTAGGGTTAGGAATAAATAGTTTCCTTAACAGAATTTTCTTTTTAGGTGAGCATGTAGAATGAAACATTCATAATTATCGTGCCCATGGATTTTACAGTGAGAACAAAAGACAGGGAAATTTTCAAAATCAACTTTTTTGCATATAACCATAATTTTTAGATCCCAATCAGATTTCCTTGGGGTGTTTCTTGGTAATGTCCAATTTAGCAAGGATTCTAGGCATAGAAGGTCAAGATTTTGTAGTTGTTGCTGATTAATTTGCAAACCAAATAAAGCATCCATAAAAAAAGGAACGATGATTAACGAAATAAATTTGCATATTGGGGAGAGAAATCCAAAAGAATGAATGGGGATTCTTCCCTAATATCAAATAGTGGAGTCCATTTAACCTCATTTGACAATTGAAAACCAAATAAAAAATGACATGCAAAAAACATGCGAGTAATCCAAATCATTCGTTAATCAATCAAAATGTGGTGGGGATCAATTAAACCAATCAGAAGCACTTGAAAGTTTTAGACTATGAAAGAAAGAGTGAATCTTTATGGTAAGAATGAAAGAAAGTTAAGGACATAGTCAACGTGATGATGTCTCATGCTTACTAGGAATTTAGATTTAGGTTTAGGTTTATTAGGTTTTAGGTTTAGGTTTATTTTTAGTTTACTTTAGGTAAGTTTTAGGTTTAGGTTTTAGGGTTTATGCTTTAGGGTTTAGGGTTTGGGGTTAGGGTTTTGGGTTTGGGTTTAAGGTTTAGGGAGTAGATTTATGGTTTAGGTTTTTTTTTGGTTTAGGGTTTAGGTAGGTTAGTGCTATAGGTTTAGGGTTTAAAGTTTAGGTTAGTTTTAGTGTTTAGGGTTTAGGGTTTAGGTTTAAGTTTAAGTTTTAGGGTTTCTAGTTTTTTAATAGAGAACAAATTCAAATTCAATATTTCTTCTTTTTGATTTCATCAACCAAGTAAAACACAAGTTTTGTAAGACATGACAACATAGATCAAGAATGAGCACCATAGAGCAAATCAAAAAACTTAGATAATTAAAATCATCTCTACTATAAAGACACAATTCCGGATCGATCGGTCATTCTTAATTTCTCTAGTTCCCATCAAACCACCCAGGCCTCTCGAGTAGTTGGATCCACCATCATATCCTGATCTCTCCATCCGCCACCACCACGGTTGTAACCTCCATCACTCTTCCCGCTCCATTACCACCATGCTCCAACCACCACCTCAATGTCCACCAACACCTCCGGATCCCCACCATTACTATGATCCAATGCCTCCACCGCCGATCTAAATTGAGCCTAGTTGATGATGATGTTCTTGTCAGGCCCATTCTAGTGTTTAGGTTTATTAGGTTTTAGGGTTTAAATTTATTTTTAATTTATTTAGTTGCTCTAGGTTTAGGTTTAGGTTTTGGGGTTTAAGGTTTACCATGGGTCACTTTTTGGGGTTTAGGTTTAGGGTTTAGTTTGGTTTTGAGTTTAGGGTTTAGGTTGAGGTTTAGGTTGAAGTTTAGTGTGCAGTAGTTTTAGGTTTAGGTTAGTTTAGGGTTTATGATAGGAATTGGTTTATGGTTTTAACAAATTAAGCAAAAACTAGTTTAGTTTATTTATTTAATTTTAGATTTTAGGTTTAGGAGGGTTAGGGTTTATGCTTTAGGTTGGGAGTGGTTAAGTGTAGGTTTAGGGTTAGGGTTTAGGGTATCTAGGAGTGGGTGTTAGTTTAGGGTTTGGGTTGGGTGGATTTTTTTATGGTTTATGGTTGATTTGTGGTGGGATGAGGTTAAGGTGGGTTGGAGATTTAGGGTATGTTTAGGGAGGTTAAGGTTTAGTGTTAGGTTTATTTATTTATTTATTTATTTTAAAGTAAGGTTTAGGTTTAGGGTTAGGTTTTAGTTTAGTTTATTTTAAATTATGTAAAATGTTTATTTAGGTTTTTTTTTAAATTTATTTGGTATATTTTTTATTTATTTTAGTTTATTTTATATTTATTTTTATTTAGTTTTATTTTTTTTAGTTTTATTTAATTTCTTTTATTTCTTTTAGGTTTATTTATTTTAGTTTAGGTTTTTATTTTGTTTATTTTTAGGTTTAGGTTTAGGTTTATGTTCATTTTAGTTTAGTTTTATTTTTATTTTTATTTTTTGGTTTAGGTTTTATTTTTTTATTTTTAGGTTTAGGTTTAGGTTTTAATTTTTTTTAGGTTTAGATTTTAGGTTTTATTTTATGTTTATTTTAGGTTTTATTTTTAGTTTAGGTTTAGATTTATTTTAGTTAATTTTATTTTATTTAGTTTAGGGTTTAGTTTAGTTTTTTTAGGTTTAGGTTTAGGTTTTATATATTTTAGTTTAGTATATTTTAGTTTAGGTTTAGGTTTTTTAGTTTAAGGTTTAGGTTTTATTTTTTTATTTATTTTAGCTTTATTTTTAGGTTTAGATTTTTAATTAGTTTTATTTTATTTTATTTTAGTTTGGATTTATTTTTTTCATTTAGCTTTTATTTATTTAAGATTATTTTTTTTATTTTATTTTTTAGTTTAGTTTTTTTTAATTTATTCTATTTTAGTTTAGTTTTATTTCTTATTTTAATATTTTTAGGTTTAGCTTTAGTTTAGGTTTTATTTTATTTATTATTTTTTATTTAGGTTTATGTTTTTTATTTATTTTATTTTTTTGTTTTATTTAGTTTAGGTTGTGTTTTTTTTAGGGTTTAAGGTTGTAGGTTTAGGGTTTTGGGTTTAGGGTTAGGTTTTTTTATTTTTTATTATTTTTTATTTTTATTTTTATGGTTTAGGATTTAGGGTTTAGGGTTCAAGTAGTTTGGTTTAGGGTTTTGGATATTTTTTTAATAGAGAATAAATTCAGATTTCAACATTTCTTTTGATTTCATCAACCATGTAACACACCAAGTTTTCTAAGATACAAATGATGACATAGATAAAATATTAGCACACATAGAGCAAATCAAAACCTAGATATCTAAAACCATCTACCAGAAAAGACATAGTTCCATATGCGCAGATCGATTTGTTGTTCTTCTTCTGGATCCCATCAACCACCCGCCTCTCAAGTTGAGATCCACCATCATATCCTCCATCTCTCCCTCCACCACCACCACTGTAACCTCTCTCTCTCCTCCCACCTCCATAACCACCACTGCCCAACAACCTCCTCTATATCCACCAAGCATCCATCCCCACCACCACTGTGATAATCGCTACCTCCTCACCTTCTCCTCCACGGATCTAGACTGAGCTTAGTTGATGGTGATGTTCACATCAAGGTTCCGCACATTCTTAGTTTAGGTTTATTAGGGTTCTGTAGGTTTTTTAAAATTTATTTAGTTACTTAGTTTAGGTTTAGGTTTGGAGTTTAGGGTTTAGGTTTAGGGTTTAGGGTTTAGTGTTTAGGGTTTAGGGTTTTTAGGTTTTAGTTTAGGGTTTTAGGTTTATAATTTCAATGTTTTTAGGGTTTAGCATTTAGGGTTTAGGTTTTTTGGAGGTTTAGGGTGGGTTAGTTTAGGTTAAGGTTAGGGTTTTTAAAATTTTTAATTTCTTTAATTTTTTTAAAATTAAGTAAAATTGTAGGTTTAGGTTTATTTAGTTTATTTTTATTTTATTTAGGTTTATTTTATTTTATTTAGTTTATTTTATTTAATTTGAATTTTAGTTTAGGTTTATTATTTTAGTTTATTTTTTTTTTTTTAGGTTTAGGTTTAGTTTTAGTTTATTTTTATTTTATTTTATTTTTAGGTTTACATTTGGTTTTTATTTTATGTTTTAGGTTTTATCTTCTTTTTAAGTTTTTTTAGGTTTTATTTTAGGATTATTTTAGGTTTACATTTATTTTAGTTTAGGTTTTTTGTTTTATTTTATTTTATTTTACTTAATTTAGGTTTAGGTTTTAGGTTTTTTAGAGTTTAGGTTTTGGGGTTTAGGGTTTAGAGTTTAGGGTTTGGGTTTTAAGATTAGGTTTTAGGATTTAGTTTAGGGTTTAGGGTTTAGGTTTGGGTTTAGGTTTTAGGGTTTAGGGTTTATTTAGGTTTAGGGTTTTTTAGTTTAGGTTTGGTTTTTTTTTAATGAGACAAATTGATTCAACATTTCTTCTTTTGATTTCATCAACCAAGTAACACACCAAGTTTTCTAAGACATAAGCTGATGACATAGAAAAAAATGACGCATAGAGAAAATCAAAACCTAGATAATTAGAACCATCTACCAGAAAAGACACAATTCATGTCGGATCGGCCATTCTTTAGTTTCTCTAGTTCCCATCAAAACCACTCCTCTCAGTAGTGGATCCAACATTATATCCTCTCACCCTCGCCACCACCATGGATGTACCCTCCATTGTACCTCGCCTCCATAACCTCAGTGCACCACCACCTCCATATCCACCACACCTCCATCCCCACCACTCGATAACCGCCACCTCCACACCCCTTTATCTAGATGTTAGTTGATGATGTTCATGGCCATGGCTATAAAAAACCCTAGATAATTAGAACAAGTTTAGAGACACAATTATATGGGTGATTATTTTAGGTTTATCAAAACCATTTGTGGGTTTTAGGGATCCAACATTGTATCTCACATTACCACCAGGATGTGTATGGTTATATATTTGGGTGAAATATTTACCAATTATAAGTTTATTTAATCTAGTTATTTTATGGTGATGTTCATTTATGGCTTTATTTAGTTTTTATTTAGGTTTAGTTTATTAAGTTTAGGGTTTAAGTTTTTTTAAATTTATTTAGTTAATTTAGGTTTAGTTTTTTTTTATTTTATTTTAGGTTTAGGTTTTTTTTAAGTTTAGTTTTTATTTTTTTTTTTTTAGGTTTATTTAGGTTTATTTTTATTTTATGGTTTAGTTTTTAGGTTTAGGGTTTAGGTTAGGTTTTTTATTTTTTTAAATTAAGTTTAAACTTTTAGGATTAGGTTTATTTAGTTTATTTTTTTTATTTTAGGTTATTTTTTAATTTTATTTGGTTTTTTTTTATTTTTTATTTTAATTTAGTTTATTTATTTTAGGTTTATTTATTTAGATTTTATTTAGTTTATTTTTTTTAGTTAGATTTAAATTTTTTAGTTTTTTTATTTTTTTTTATTTTTTAGGTTTTTAGTTTATTTTATTTTAGGTTTTAGGTTTAGATTTTTATTTTATGTTTTTGGTTTAGTTTTTTTTTTATTTTAGGTTTATTTTTTAAGTTTAGGTTTATTTTAGGTTTATTTTATTTTATTTAGTTTATGTTTAAGTTTAGGGTTAGTTTATTTTAGGTTAGGGTTTAGGTTTTATTTATTTTAGTTTAGTTTATTTTAGTTTAGATATAGTTTAAGTTTTTTTTTAGTTTAGGTTTATTATTTTTAAGTTTATTTTTTTAATTTATTTTAGGTTTTTTTTTTATTTTAATTTTATTTTATTTTTTTTATTTTATTTTATTTTATTTATTTTTATTTTATTTATTTTATTTTTTATAGTTTATTTTATTTTATTTTATTTATTTTATTTTATTTTATTTTTTTTTTTGGTTTATTTTTAGTTTTAGGTTTATTTTAGTTTATGTTTTTATTTTATTTTTTATTTTTTATTTTATTTTTTAGTTTAAGTTTTTTTATTTATTTTAGGTTTTATTTAGTTTAGGTTTAGTTTTTTTGGTTTAGGTTTATGGTTTATGGTTTAGGGTTTTAGGGTTTTTTTAGGAAATTAGGTAAATATTTATTGCCACAAAGAAAAAGTACAAAGTCCTTAGAGGTAAATCTCTAAGCTAATGCTCAAAGTGCTACAATAAATCCTAAAGAGTAAACCCTAACTATTACAATAATGAAGGAAAGAAAGCAAAAGAAAAACCAAAAAATCAACAACAAAATCAATGTGAGCACCACCAAACTTCATTTGGTCCTCCGATACCGAAGATCCACCTACAAGACTCTCCTACTTATAAAAGAAATATGTAACATACTTTTGAAAGGATGAGTATAATTAGCATAAAAGTAAGAGCAAATAGAAGGAGTAAAGTAAAGAAAAGGCTCAGCTCATTCTAATCATCTCAAGGAGCAACACTCTATGTATGTAGCCAAACTTCGAGAAGGGTTACAATTACATATAACGCTACCACCCAAAAGAAGAAAGAGTGGGAAACATCAAGGCCATCAAAGCTAGCATACCTCATGTAGCCCATCATCCAAAGTCCTTCATCCAACAAGGCAAAATCCTCCAAACAACAAACATAACAGCCAACCACCAAGCCACCAAACAACCAAGCCCAATATAAGGAAGATAATCAACCAACCATCGGGATAGTAGTAGTATAGTAGGAGCACCACCAAAGCCACCACCAAAAGGAATAACAAAATCCAAAAGAGCAAGCATCATGAAAAAACAACAGAGAGATAAATAAGAGCAAAATAGAAAATACAAGTGCTCATATCCTCCACTAATAAAGGAGAAAAACAAGAAACACCCTAACTAGAAAAGGGGTGGGCAGAAGAAATCACTCAAATAGAAAAAGGGGTTAAAAGAGACAAAATAAACCAGAGGAAACCAAAAAAATATAGAAAGAACACTAGCATTTCCCGAACATTCACCAAAGGAGAAAAATTGGCCAAAATACCCTCCAACCAACCCAAACAACCAATACAACCAACCAAACCACCAACATATCCTCCTAGCCAACCACCACAGAGAAAACCCAAGTTAGTGTAAAACCAACAATATCATCAAACCAAAATCATGCAAGGCTAGGGAAAGGGTAGAAGCGAAGGTTGCCAAACCCAACCAAGGAAAAAAAAATCCAATCCAAGTAGAAAAGCAGCCAAAGATGAAAAGGTACAAAGCAAGTAAGATAGACTACAAGCCAACCAAAGAACAACAGAATAAAGGCACCCTAGGCCAACTAATAGCCACAAAAATAATCTTCAACTAGCCAATCCAAGAAAATACCCAAACCCAAAGCCATTGCCAAAAGAGGAAGGCCAACATAGGAGGAGGTTAAAACCATAATAAAAAAAAAAAACAAAATCAACAAAATGACCACCAAGCCCCAAGTCAACAAATAGAGAAAATAACATCCAACCAATAACCTCCATGATTCCAAAATATAAACCACCAACAACCCCGATCAATCACCAACAAAATGAAGAAAATAGCCAAAAACAATGAGCCATCCAAATAACGCAACTAGCTAAAACTAACCAACCCAACAAAGCCACCTCAACCACCACAGAAGGAGGTAAAACCCATATAGAAAGAAAACCTATAAGCCATAGCCACAACCCAAAAAGGAGGATATAAAAAATACCCAAGGGAAAATTATGTTAACCACCCAGCAAGACATAGATGCCACCAAGCTAAAAAACCAAAACAACCTAGTGCACTTACAATAACCATGGTAGAAAAAAAACCAGCTAATCAAAAGTAAGAGATCAAAACATAACCCACTTAGGCCAATAAGAAAAAATAAGTTGATAACCACAACCCAAAGAGGGTTTAACAAAGGGCAAACAAAAGCAAAGGCTCATCAAAAAACCAACACAAAAGAAACCAAGCTAAGAAATTATAACTGAGATAAGGCAATCCAAGTATTATTTAGATTAACCAAGCCTCTTAATAGTCTAGGCAATGTTTGGTAAAGTGAACTCAAGTTGGCACCTAAATTAGCTAGGAAATCAGCACAAGCATTACCTTCAAGAAGGATGTGGGAAATTTTAAAACAAATTTGAAAAAGAATATTTTTGTATGATTAAGGAGATAAAATAATTTAGCATTCCCATTTCTATTAGAATTAAGCATGTAAAGAAGTAAGAGAGCATCAACTTCAAATTAGATGTTGAGAAAACCTCTAGTCAAACAAGTTTCAATAGCTTTATTAACAACCATAAGCTCAACAAAATAACAAGAATAGGCTTTGAGATGATAGGATAAAGCACAAATGATAGCACCTTTAGAATCCCTAAGGATACCACCATAGCCATATTTATTGGAAGCTACAAAACCATCGATTCACTTTAATCAAGTTGTCTTTAGGTTTGATCCAATGGATAATCCTGCACCTTTATAAGGGTCCAAGTCGGTAGAATGATACTCAATTTTTTAGCCACAAATTTATAGCCTCTAAATTGAATGTTACTAATAAGATTGGCATTAAACAAAGCATGAATTTTATCTTTAGTTCTAGCCAAGATCCTTTTATGGTTCATAGAAGTGCCAATGATATTCATTTCTATCCATCTAGAAAAATCAGAGAAGGGTAATAGCAATTAAAACTTTAATATGACCTTTCACAATTTTTTGAAACAAACTTCAAGAAGTTGATATAAAGAAAGAGAACCATGAAAATAATTGGTATTAAATAAATCATCATACCAAAGCCAAATTTAGAAGCAATAACACCATTGACAAAACATGATTTACATTTTCAATATGAAAGCAACAATAACATTTTGATGGTCAATAACCCTTTTGTCAGAGCAAAGAGTCCTCGGAATAATGTTATTCAAAGTCCTCTAAGCTAAAATAAAATAGGAAATGAGAATGATATTGTTCCAAAGTTTAATAAAGACATTGAGGGGTTCTTCTTAACTCTAATAAAATTCCAAACCTCTTTAAGAACAAAATCACAATTATAAGAAAGCTTAAAAAGAATTTGATCGGGTTAGTTAGAAGAAATGGGGATATTTCTAAAATTGTCAAAAGAGAAATAGGATATAATTCTCAAGTTTACTTTCATTCCAATTATTATTAAGCCAAAAGAGTTAACTTTGGTAGTAGAGTGAGTGGGTAGATAAAAGGGTGTCAATGGAGCCATTGCTAGTCAGTTGTCTTGCCAAAAGAAAGAAGTACCAAAATGAATACCGCAAAGATATTAAGGATTTGACAACCCATTTAATGAAGCAAAGCCTTTTCCAAATTGGAGAGTCACCAACTTTATAGAAGAGATAAAGGGTGTTTACCTTAGCAATATTTTTCCATTATAAAATTATCCCAAAGGCTATCATTTTTCTAAAATTCCACCGAGCTTATGAGAGAAAGCGTGATAGCTTCGAATAGGTTTGCAACCTTGAGCACCTTCACCCAAAGGACCACAACATTTATGCCAAGATGTCCAATGCATTCTTTTGGTAGAGTTATTGGAGCCCCAAAAAATTTATTAAATAAGCGATCAATTCGATGAGAGTAACATTAGTGGGATAATAGTTTGAATCAAATAGAGAGGCATTGAATTGAGAGTGCTTTTAAGAAATGTGAGCCTCCACCAAAGGAAAGTAAATGGAATTCCCAAATAAAATTTAATTTAAAATTTTTAAATTAACTCAAGAAAAAGAGATGGGATCATTACGGCCTTTAAAGAGAGGAGCACCCAAGTACTTTAGAGGTAAGTGTTGATGCTTAAAATTAGTGATATGCATGATTTGATTGATTTTATTATTGGAGATATGAGAGGAAGTGATAAAATAGCTTTTGTTATCATTGATAGAAAGTTTTCTACTAAATTTATTTAGAAATTACTTGAGATGCTTGATGTGATGAATAGAAGCATTGCAAAAAATAATGAAATCATCGCAAAGCTTAAATGGGAAATAGGAAGACCACCAAGAGTTGTAGTATATACTAGGATTGTTAAAGAATAAATCATTGATGCTCTAGATAAGTTCTCAACAATGATAATAAATAAAGTAGGAGATAAAGGATCCCCTTGTCTTAAGCCATAGGAAGAGGGAAAGAAACCCAAGGCTTCCCATTGAGCATTATAGAAACCAAGCATTATTAATACAATTTTAATTAAAAAAATAAATTTATCACCAAATAAATTCAAATATGGAAAAGAAAGTCCTTTGAAAAGAATGTTGCCACCTCTAGTCTTGGCATCAATATCATGAATTAATTCTTGGGTTAGTAAAATATTATCGAAATAGATCTACCTCTAACAAAAAACTTTGAGAGAGATAATTTTATTAAGTAAAGGACTAAGCCTTTTGGTTAGAATTTTGGAAATCAACTTATTGAAGAAAGTAAGTCTAAAATCACTTCAATAGTTCGATTATCTTTCTTAGGTATGAGAATGATGTAAGTACCAAAAAATATCTAAAGAGGATTACCATTAAAAAATCAACCACAACCTCAATCAAATCATTTTTATTGTTAAACCAACATTTTGAAAAAATTGAGTAGTGAAACCCTCCGGACCAACAACAACATCTATATTCATGCTATTAAGGACTTGCAACATTTTCATCTTCATTAGGACAATGGTAAGCAAATCATTATCATCATTAGTAATAATAGAAGGAATCAAATGATTTAGAAATAGCTTCATTAGAGCAACTCTTGCTAAGCATATTTCTAAAGTAATTGATAACGATTCCTTAATATCATTATTCTTCGTAATCCAAAACCATTGTCATCTTTAATTTTTTGAATATTATTTGAAGCTCTCTTTTATTAACTAAAGCATGAAAATACCTAGTATTCCTATCACCATCCAATATGCTTACTAGCGCCTTTTGGCACAAGTAAGTCTCTTCCATATTTTGAAGTTAACAAGTTTCTTTCACCTGAAGTCCTTAATCTTAGAAGGATCGGACATAATAGAGATTTCAAGATCACAAACCAATTTTTCCATATCTTTAATATTAGCAAAAGGTTATTAAAATAATGCTTGTTCCACCAACCCAAATTTTGTTTAAGTCTTTTAAGTTTAAACCAAAGTCTATTCATCCCCATAATCAAATTATCGATGTAAAGGAGCTTTCCAATTATTAGCCACAACATCAAAAGAATCAATTTGAATCACATGTTCTAAATCTAAAGAGTGGATTTATGTAATCTATTAGAATTATCTTTAATAGAAACCAGAAGAGGAGCATGATCGGACAAGGTTCTACTTAAATGATCAATAGAAGTAATAGGCCATTGAGTAATCCAATGAGTATTAAAAGATCTAATCCAACCTTTGCCAAAGTCTAGAGTTTTGCCAAGTATAATTAGAACCCTTAAAGCAAATATCAATCAAATTACAATCAAGGATCATATTGGAAAAATCTTCCATGGAATGAATATTGGGAGAGTACCACAACTTCATTCAAGAGAATAAAATAGTGTTGAAATCACCACCCATAAACAAATGTTTGTTGATCAAGTAGCAAAATTCCTCAAATTATCCCAAAGAAGATTTCTACCAGATCTATAGTAGGATGCATAAACAAAAGAGCCCAAAACACAATAGTCACCATAAGAGATTTGAGCATTGACAACTTGTTGAAAATCATCAATAATAGAAACCTGAAATTATTCCAAAACACAAAAATCTTATTACTAACATTATAGAAAATTTTATTGAAGCCGGTCATTCTAGCAATATGGTTAATTTTTTTGCATGAATAAGAGACCTAAATAATAAGTAAATAAATATTATGAATGCGACAAAGATTTCTAATATGATTACAATAGAGATAGTACTATCCTCTAACATTCCAAATAAGAAAATTAACATAAGTAAAATAAAAAAGGAGTTAAGCAAAGGTTAAGAGAGTGAGAGGTCAGTAGATCTAGTGTTTTTGGACAATTTAGGAGAGTAATTTTAACACTTTTTTCTTTTAGCATGATAAGTTTGAAAACCATTTTCTTTTCCCCTAGAGTCATCATCCAAGTGAGATTTAGTAACATTGGTCACAAATTTAGAGAATTCTCCAAGTGTTTGAGGGGAGTTCACCCTCTTCCAAATCCATATTAAGTTGAAAAGTAGGATTAACATGAATATCAAGATTAGAAATGAGAGAGCGATGATTTAGAATCATTTAAAAGCAAAGCTAAATAAATGAAATATTTTCGATGCTCGACATCATTTAAATCTTCATTAAAAGCTTCATTTTCATCGATCAAAGCTATAGATAGATGGGAATAGAATCAAAGGAAATAGAATCCTCTTCCAATAACTTTGAAAATTTATTATTCTCCACATTAGAAATTTTCAAATTCAAAGAAGGAAAAAGAGGTAAATCATCCTTCCCATTTTGAAAATCAATCAATCTATATAAATAGTAGGAGCCAAAACTTGTTCAATAGATTAACCCCGATATCCAAGGAATCAACCTCAATAATAGCCTTCTTACCATTCTTAAGATCCGAGGCCAATTTTGAACATAAGTAGGATCGCCTTATGGGTAGGAACAACATTCTCTTTAGAGGATTTTTTTTTTAGGTGGGGATAAAAACATTAAATTATGTGATATGAATTTTACAAGTGGGAACAAAAATTGGAAGGTTCTCCAATTCAACCTTCTGAAATACCCATATTTTTCAGAGCCAATCCAAACTTCCTTAGAGTACTTTTAGTTATGTCTAATTCCACGAGGATCCGAGATAAGAAGGGCTAATGAAATGCAATGGTCACCAAATAAAGCCCCAACAACAAAAAAAGCACATGATGGGTAACAAAATGAATGCACATTTTAGGAAGAGATAACCACAGGGACAATAGGAGATTCTTCCTTAATGTCAAAGAGGGATGACCACTTCAACAAACGCATTTGACAATTAAAGACGTAATAAGAATGATGAAAAACACATGAATAATCTAGATCATTAGAAAGTTGAATCGATATGCCGAGGTCAATAAGACCAATCGAGAAAGCACCCGTAAGCTTGAGATTATGAAAAAGAGCGATCTTATCCAAATTGGATGACACAAAGCAAAATCGACAAGAAAAATTCAAATGGTTTTGCCTTTTCAACATCCACATCGATTACATTATGGTCAGAATCTAAAAAAGAAATCAAAATGAGATTAAATCAATAGAGGGAGAAGTCTTACCAGAGCGCTTCCTTAAAATTTAGTAGAAGTAGCATTAGCCCAAGCAAAGTGTCGATGCCCTAGTCAAGCATCCATAATTTGAGATGGAGCTAAGGAATAGAACACACCGCACCATGATCAATGATGAAGCATCATGCAAGTCTAGATGTCATTCAAGCCTTTGAATTTGGTTAAAAATAAGGCCAAAGCCAAATAAATCCCTGTCAGGATGCCACCAAGAGGGATTCAAAATCTCAAAGGAGAAGCGGTCGAGGGGAAAGGGGTTTGGGTTTAGGGTTTTAGGGTTTAGGTTTAGGGTAGTTTAGGGTTTAGGGTTCAGGTTTAAGGTTTAGGGTTTAAGTTTGCTTAAGGGTTTAGGGTTTAATGTTTAGGGTTTAGGGTTTAGGGTTTAGGTTTAGGGTTTAGAGGGTTTTAGGATTTAGGGTTGTAGGTTTAGGGTTTAGAGTTTATTAGAGTTAGTTTTAGGTTTAAGATTTAGGGTTAGGGTTTTTTTAAATAAACTCGTGGGTTTAGGTTTATTTAGTTTACTTTTATTTATTTTAGTTTATTTTATTTTTATTTAGATTTAGGTTGATTTTTTTATTTTTTATTTATTTTAGGTTTATTTATTTTAGTTTAGGTTTTTTATTTTAGTTTATTTTTTTATATTTAGGTTTAGGTTTAGTTTATTTTTAGTTTAGTTTTAATTTTATTATATTTTTTAGGTTTAGGTTTTATTTTTTATTTTTTAGGTTTAGGGTTTATGGTTTTGGGTTTAGGGTTTAGGGTTTAGGGTTTAGCATTTCATGGTTTAGGGTTTAGGGTTTAGGGTTTAGGGTTGTAGGATTAGGGTTAGGATTTTTTTAAAATTTTAATTTTTAACTTTTAATTTTCAATTTTTATATTTTTTAAATTAAGTAAACTAGTTTTAGGTTTATTTAGTTTATTTAGTTAATTTTTATTTATTTTATTTTTTATTTTTATTTAGGTTTATTTTATTTAGTTTAGTTTATTTATTTTAGGTTTATTTATTTTAGTTTAGGTTTTTTATTTTAGTTAATTTTTTTAAGTTTAGGTTTATTTTTAGTTTAGTTTTATTTTTTTATTTATTTTTTAGTTTAGGTTTTATTTTTATTTTTTAAGTTTAATTTTAGGTTTTATTTTATTTTTTTGTAGGTTTAGGATTTTGCTTTTTTATTTTAGGTTTATTTTTTTGGTTTTATTTTTTTAGTTTAGGTTTAGGTTTATTTTGAGTTTATTTTAATTTATTTAGGATTTAGGTTTAGGTTTTATTTATTTTAGTTTAGTTTATTTGAGTTTATTATATTTTATTTTTTGGTTTAGGTTTTTTTTTAAACTTAGGGTTTAGTTTTTTAATTCATTTTATGTTTATTTTAAGGTTTATTTTTTTTTTTTTTATTTATTTATTTAATTTTATTTTAGCTTTATTTTTTTAGTTTAGTTTAAGTTTTATTTCTTTTATTTTATATTTTATTTTCTTTTTTAGGTTTAGGTTTAGGTTTAGGTTTAGGTTTAGGTTCTAGTTTATTTTATTTTATTTTCATTTAGGTTTATTTATTTATTTTATTTTATTTTTAGGTTTTATTTACTTTAGATTTAGGTTTTAGAGGTTTAAGGTTTAGGGTTTAGGGTTTAGGGTTAGTATTGGATTTAGGGTTTTTATTTTATTTATTATTTTTTTTTAGGGTTTAGGGTTTAGGGTTTAGGGTTTAGGGTTTAGGTTTTAGGGTGTGGGTTTAGTTTAGGGTTTTATGGTTTAAGGTTTAGGGTTTGGTTTAGGTTTGGGTTTGGGTTTAGGTTTAGGGTTTAGGGTTTAGGGTTTAGGGTTTAGGTTTAAGGGCTAGGGTTCATGTTTTAGTTTAGGGTTTAGGGTTTTTTTTGTTTTTTTTAATAGAGAATAAATTCAGATTCAACATCTCTTCTTTTGATTTCATCAACCAAGTAACACAATGTTTTCTAAAACATAAGTGACAACATAGATAAAAAATGAGCTCACATAGAGCAAATCAAAACCCTAGATAACTAGAGCTCTCTTGTAAAGAAGCAGTTCCATAAGCGACAATTTGGATCGGCATTCTTCGGTTTCTCCAATTCCCATCCAAACCACCGCCTCTCGGTAGTGTGATCCACCATCATATCCTCGATCTCTCCCTTTGCCACCACCACCTTGCTCCTCCTCCACCTCCATAACCACCACTACTCCGACCATCACCTCCATATCCACCGGCACCTCCATCCCCACCACCACTGCGATGCGCCTTCCGCCTTCGCTTTCACGAGATCTAGATTGGATGGTGATGTTCCCATCAAGGTTACGCCCATTCTTAGGGTTTAGGTTTTTTTAGGAAAATTGGGAATTTTATTGCCATAAAGAAAAGTACAAAGTCCTTAGAGGGGTAAATTTCTAAACAAATGCTCAAAGAGCCATAATAAGTCCTAAAGAGATAAACCCCTAACTATTACAATAATATAAGGAAAAAACAAAGCAAAAGCAAAACCAAATCAAAAAACAATAGATCCATGTGCAATAGCAACATCCACTAGGTCCTTTTGATACAGCAAGATCCACCTACAAGATTCTCCCAACCTATAAAAGGAATCTACAACATACTAATGAAAGGATGAGTACAATTAAGCAAGCATAAAGAGTATGAGCAAAAACAAAAGGAGCAAAGTAAAGAAAAGAAAAGGCTCATTACAATCATCTCAAGGAGCAACACTATATGTAAGCATCCAAACTTGAAGAAGGGTTACAATTACATATAATGCTACTAGCCAAAAGAAGATTGGGAGGGAAACATCAAGGCCATCATTTCCAGCATACCTCTTGTAGCCCATCATCCCAAGTCCATCATCTTGCAAGGTAACTCCTCCAAAGCGAGACATAATAGCCAACCACAAAGCCACCAAAACAAATAAGCCCAATAAGGCAAAAAATCAACCAACCATCAGGGACAAGCAGTGGAACACCAAAGCCACCACCAAAGAGGAATAAGAACATCAAGGGAGCAAGCATCATGACCTTAACAATACAAACTAGAGAAAACCAAGACCAAAAGAAAAAATAAGAGCTCATGTCCTCCACAAGCAAATAGGCAGCAAGGCTATCACCCAAACCTAAAAAAGGGAAGCGGAAGCCAAGAGAGGAGAACCATAGTAGAGCAACCAACATGTCACCAATGAGCAAGAAAGAAAGGCCAAAACCACCCATCCATCCAACCCAACCATCCAAAATAGCCAAAACCATAACATAGCCTCCCAAACCACCACGGCGAAAATTCAAAATTAGTGAAAAGACCAACATCATCCATCATGCCAAAACCACCCAAGATAACCAAGAAAAGTGTAGAAGTAAATAGTAGCATCCACCAAACCCTCAAAGTAGTATAAATTCTAATCCGGTGAGGTGAAAAGCTAGCCAAAAACTAAATGATGCAAAGACCGGTAAGAGATTAAAATCCATCCATCAAGATACAACAGAACACCACCAAAGCCAAGCAAAAGGAGGATAAATATCAATGAGTGCAAGCATCATAACCATAGCCAAGTTAGGCACCAATACACCAAACCAAGTCACCGGATCTCAAAGAAAAATAATTGCCAAGAAACTACCATCAACCACAACCCAAAATAATAATAATAACAAAAGCTATAACCAAGAGGAAGACAATTAGGAAGAGGCCAAAACCACAAGAAAACAAACCCAAACCAGAAACTGATCACCAAAATCAATCTGCAAAAAAAGAAGAAGTAATAGTCAACAAATAACCTCCACCTTGCCAAATCTAATCCAAAATTAGACCACCAACATCCCCTCGATTTTCCACCAATAAAAGTGAATAACAAACCAACCAGCCAACCAACCCAGTAGCCCACCTAGCAACAATGCCACCTAGCCAACCACCACAATAGCAGAAAATCCAACTCGGTTAAAGAAGAAACTAGCCAGATAGCAAACCCCATACAAAATAGCAAACCAAAGCCACCACCCAAATGAAGGTCACCAAATAACCAAGCAATAATAATCACCCAAGTAAGCGGTACCCACCAAGCTGAAGAAACCACAACAACCAGAAAAAAATAGGAACCACCGGTAGCAACCACCAGGCCAACCCAAAGCAAGAGCTCAAAAAAAAACATAGGCCCAAGAGTGAAAATAAGAAATGGACACAACCTAAAGAGGGTTTAACAAAGGGGAACCAAAAGCAATGGCTCATCAAAAACAAATAAAAACCAAGCCAAGAAAATTATAATGAGATAAGGTAATCTAGTGTTATCCAGATTGACCAAACACCTTAAAAGTTTAGGCAAATTTTGATTGTCAAATAAAGTGAAATCAGATAAGTTGGCACCTAAAGTAGCCAAGAAATCAGCATAAACATTACCTTCATGAAGGATATAGGAAATTTTATAACAAACTTGAGTAAGAAGATTTTAGTATGATTGAGAAGATAAAATAAATAAGCAATTATTATTCTATTAGAGTTTAGCATGTCAAGAAGCAAGAGTGCATCAACTTCAATCTAGATGTTGAAGAAACCTTTATTCAAACAAATTTCAATAGCTTTATTGAGATACATAAGCTCAACATAGATAACAAAGGCTTTGAGAGGATAGGCAAAAGCATAGATGATACCTTTAGAATCCTAAGAATACCACCATAGCCATATTTATTGGAAGCTGTGAACCATCAACATTCACTTTCATCAAATTTTCTTTGGGTTTCATCCAATGGATAATCCTAGATCTTTTATAAGAGTCAACATTAGGCAAATGATACCCAAGTTTTAGCCATAAATTTATAGCCTCTAAAATGAATGTTACTAATAAGATTGGCATTAAACAAAGCATGAATTTTTTCTTTGGTTCTAGCCAAGATCCTTTATGGATCATAGGAATACCATGATATTTAGCATCATTTATGTCCATCCAGATGAACCGGATAAGGGTAATAGCAACTAGAACTTTGATATGACCTTTCACAATTTTTTTGCAAACTTCAAGAAGGCGATATATGGAAGAGAGCCATGAAAGTAGTTGGTATTAAATAAATCATCATACCATAACCATAATTTAGAAGTAATAGCACCATTGACAAAACATGATTAACATTTTCAATATGAAAGCAACAATAGCACTTTGAAGGAAAATAAAACCCTTTATTCTAGAGCAAAGAGTCCATAGAATAAAGTTATTCAAATCCTCCAAGCTAAAACTAAATAAGAATGGGAATGATATTGCTCCAAAGTTTAATGAAAACATTAGAGGAGTTTGCTTAGCTCTAATAAAATTCAAACCTCTTTATAAACAAAATCACCATTGTAAGAAAGCTTAAAGACAATTTGGTCGGGTTTGTTAGAGAAATAGGATATTTCTAAAGTTATCTAAAAGAGAAATAAGAATATAATTCTCAAGTTTGTTTTCATTCCAAGTGTGATTATGCGAAAAAAGTTAACTTTGATAGTTTGTAGAGTGGGTAGATAAAAGGGAGTCAATAGAGACATTACCAATCCAATTGTCTTGCCAAAAGAAAGAAGAACCGAATGAATACCCCAAGATATTAAGGGTTCAACAACCTATTTAATGGAGCAAAGCCTTTTCCAAATGGGAGAGTCACCAACTTTATAAGCATAGATAAGAGGGTGTTTACCTTGGCAATATTTTTCATCATAAAATTAGCACAAAGGTTATCATTCTTTCTAAAATTCCACCAGCTTATGAGAGAAGGTAGTAATAGCTTCACAAATCAGTTTGAGACCACCTTCACCCAAGGGACCATACATTTATGCTAGGAAGTCCAATGCATTATTTTAGTATAGTTATTGGATCCCCAAAAAAATTTATTAAGCGATCAATTCGATAAGAGTAGCATTAATGGGGATAATAGTTTGAATCAAATAAAGAGGTTGAATTGAGAGTGCTTTTAAGAATAGTGAGCTACACCAAAGGAAAGTAAATGAAATCTCAAATAGAATTTTTTTAATTTTTTTGAATTAACTCATCAAAAGATGGGATCATTTGGACCTTTAAAAGAGGAGCACCCAAGTACTTAAGAGGAAGGTGTTGATGTTTAAAGTTAGTGATATGCATGATTTGATTATTTTATTATTGGAGATGCTTGAAGAAGTAATAAAATAGCTTTTGTTATCATTGATAGATAGACCACTTTCTACCAAATTTATTTTAAAAAAAATTGAGATTCTTGATATGATGAATAGCGACATTACAAAAATAATTAAATCATCTACAAAGCTTAAATGAAAGGAAGACCACCAAGAATTCTATAATACATACTAGAATTATTTAAGAATAGATCATTGATACTCCTAGATAAGTACTCAACAATAATAATAAATAAGGCAAGAGATAGAGGATCCCCTTATCTTAGGCCATGGGAAGAAGGAAAGAAGCACAAGGCCTCCCCATTAAGAAAAATAGAAAACCGGGCATTATTAATACAATTTTTAATAAGAAAGATAAATTTATCGGAAAACCCAAATAAATTCAGAATATGGATAAGGAAATCCCAAGAGATATTGTCAAAAGCTTTGGTAATATCTAATTTGAATAGAATGTTGTAGCTCTAGTCTAGTGTCTAAATCATGAATTAATTAGTGAGAAAGTAGAATATTATCGAAATAGATCTACCTCTAACAAAATTAGTTTGGTTTAGAGAGATAATTCTATGAAGTGAAGGAGCTGTTGGTTAGAATTTTGGAAATAACTTATTGAAGAAGGTGCAAAGACTAATAGCTAAATCACTAAAATCACAATAGTATTATCTTTCTTAAGTATGAGAACAATAAGTGCTAGAAAAATATCTAGGAATAGGATTACCATTAAAAAAATCAACCACCTCTACCAAATCATTTTAATAATTAACCGGCATTTTTTGAAAAAATTGGGTAGTGAAACCCTCAGAACTAGCAACAAAATCTATGTTCATGCTATTAAGAACTATAAAATTTCCTCTGCATTAAGTACAATAATAAGCAAATCATTGTCATTATTATTTATAATAGAAGGAATCAAGTGCAATTTAGTGATAGCTTCATTAGAGCAACTCTTATTAAGCATATTTCTAAAGTAATTAATGGTTGAATCCTTAATATCATTATTCTCCATAATCCATTGTCCATTGTCATCTTTAATTTTTTTGAATATTATTTAAAGCTCTCTTTTTTATTAACTAAAGCATGGAAATATCTAGTATTTTTGTCACCATTCACAATATATTTTAGTAGCTTTTCAACACCAATAAGCCTCTTCCAAATTTTAAAATTAACAAGTTTATCTTTCACCTCGGTGAAGTCCTTAATCTTAGTAAGATCGACATAATAGAGACTTCAAGATCACAAACCAATTTTTCCATTTCTTTGATATTAGCAAAAGGTTTTTAAAATAATGCTTGTTCCACCAACCCAGATTTTGTTTAAATCTTTTAAGCTTAAACAAAATCTATTCATCCCCATACTCAAATTGTCAAGATGTAAGGAGGTTTCCAATTGTTAGCCAACATTAAAGAAATCAATATTGAATCCACATGTTGAAATCTAAAATGAGAGAAATTTTTTATTCTATTAGAGTTATCTTTAATAGAAACCAAAAGAGAACATCGATCAGGATAAGGTTCTACTTAAATGATCAACAAAAGTAATAGGCCATTGAGTAATCCAGAGTATTAAAAGAATCTACAACCTTTGCCAAAGTCTAGAGTTTTGCCAAGTAAAATTTGAACGTTAAAGCCAATATCAATCAAATTGCAATCAAGGATCATATTGGAAAATTCTTCCATTGAATGAATATTAGGAGAGCAACCACCGCTTCATTAGAGAATAAAATAGTGTTGAAATCTCCACCAACAAACCAAGGTTTATTGAGAGGTAGCAAAATTCCTCAAATTTTCCCAAAGAAGATTTCTACCATATCTATTACAAGATGCATAGATAAAAGAGCCTAAAACACAATAGTCACCATAAGATATTTGACCATTGACAACTTGTTGAAAATCATCAAGAATAGAAACCTCCACAAAATTATTCCAAAACACCAAATTTTATTACTAACATTAGAGAAAATTTTATTGAAATTGATCATTCTAGCAACATGGTTAATTTTGTTTGCATGAATAAGAGGCTCTAAAATAATAAGTAAAGAAATATTATGAATACAAATAAAGGTTTCTAATACATTTATAGAGAGGATACCAATCCCTAACATTCCAAAAGAAAATTGAACATAAAGAAATAAAAAAAGGGGTTAAAGAAGGTTAATTAAGAGAGAGAGGGAGGTCATACATCTAGTGTTTTGGACAATTTGGGAGGAAGTTTTTAACATTTTTTTTTTTTAGATGATAAGTTTGGAAACCATTTCCTTTTCCCATAGAATAATCATCAGAAGGATTTATCAACATTAGTCATAGATTTAGGAAATCTCCTATATAGAAGTTCTCCTTCTTCCAAGCCATTAGAATTTATTAAAGGTAAATGAACTTCGTATAATAGCGAGGGCAAAACAAAATTATTAAGAAGGCAAGTGTGAACATCAAGCCCTTCTTCTTCAATACCCAGATTATTAGACAAAACCAAATCTTTTTGAGAATTTAAATCATCCGAACTAAAGTAAAGTTATTTTTCAAAACTGAATATCATGAGAAACCAAAGCCATATTCTCCATTGAATTCAAATGATGCATAACATTGATATCCTTATTAATATTTTCAATTAAAGCTTCATTTTTGTCAAATCAAATCGATAAGGATGCATGGATCGACTTAGAGGAAAAGAATCATCATCCAAAAGTTTAGAGAAATTATTTTCCATATTAGAAACCTTCAATTGCATAGAAAAAATAAGAGGTAAAATAGCCTTATTAAGAACATTCAATGAATCCTTTTTCTAAATTAACTTTTGATATTTAATAGTGGTTGACTTAGGGTTAGAAATAATAGTTTTCTTAACAAAATTTTCTTTTTTAGGTGAGGATGCATAATGAAACATTCAAAATTATCATGCCTGGATTTTACAATGAGAACAAAAGATAGGAAATTTTTAAAATCAACTTTCGCATATAACTATAATTTTTAGATCCCAACTAGATCTCTTTGGGGTGTTTCTTGGTAATATCCAATTCAACAAGGATTCTAGCCACAAAAGGTCAAGATTTTGTAGTATTGCTGATCAATTTGCAAGCGGCTAACCAAATAAAGCACCCACAATAAAGAGGAATTGATGATTAATGAAATGAATTTGCATATTGGGAGAGAAATCCAAACCAAAATGATTGGGGATTCTTCCCAATATCAAATAGTGGAGTCCATTTCAGCAACCTCATTTGATTGAAAAAAAATAAGAATGATGAGCAAAAATACACGAGTAATCCAAATCATTCATTAACTAAATCAAAATGTGGCGGGAATCAGTTAAACTAATCATAAAAGCACCCAAAAGTTTCATACTATGAAGAAAGTGTGAATGTTTTCGATTTGGCCTATGAAGAGTAAACTTTCCAACCAAAGTAAATTCAAATGGCTTAGCAAGCTTTTTTACAATCAGATCGAGCACATAACCAGGCATGGTTTGAAAAGAAGTCAAAACAAGTTCCAGGATTCACGAATAACTATCCTTACTAGTGAGGATGTCTTTGAATGATTTTGAAGCGCCAAGGTAGTTGATGCCCTAGTAGGATCCATTGGATCCATGGTTTCCCCACAAAATCATTAAGGATGATGCCAAGCTACATCACTCCAAGTAAAACATGAAAGCGGCCAATTCTAGAAGGATGAGAATCAAGCTAAATGGTCATCAAGCATTAGCTAAAATGCCAAAATGAAAGGGGAAAGGGAACCACCAGCATGTCGAGGCTCGAGGCGGTGGGTGGTATGGTGCTATGTACAAAGGGGTAGTCAATGTGAGTTGATGACCTCTACTAGGAATTTAGGGTTTAGGTTTACTTTTAGATTTAGGTTTATTTTAGGGTTTAGGGTTTAGGGTTTAGAAACTTAAACCTAAACCTAAAAGTAAAGAAATTTAAAAACCTAAATCTTAAAATCTAATAAACCAAACAGGGTTAGGGTTTAGGGTTTAGGGTTTAGCTTTAGGGTTTATGGTTTTAGGTTTTAGGGTTTAGGGTTTATTAGGGTTTAGGGTTTAGGGTTCATTTAGGGTTTAGGTTTAGGGTTTAGCTTAGGTTTAGTTTAAGTTTATGGTTAGCTTTGGGTTTTAGGGTTTAGGGTTTTAGTTTAGGATTTAGGGTTTAGGTTTTAAAAAATTAAGTATAGTTTATTTTAAAATTTTTTTATTTTATTTTATATTTTATTTATTTTATATTTATTTAAAATTTATTTTAGTTTTGGGTTTTATTTTAGTTTATTTTTTATTTAGGTTTAGGTTTAGGTTTACTTTTAGTTGAGTTTTATTTTATTTTATTTTTTTAAGTATAGGTTTTGTTTTAGGGTTTAGGGTTTAGTTTAGGGTTTAGGTTTAGGGTTTAGGATTTTAGGGTTTAAGGTTTGGGGCCAGTTTAGGGTTTGGGGATAGGGTTTAGGTTTTAGAGTTTAAAGTTTAGGGTTTTGGTTTTAGGGTTTAGGGTTTAGGGTCCAGGGCCTGGGTAGCCCAGCTGGCCTGGGCTGGCCCAGGGTCTTAGGCCCTGGGCCTTGGGCCTGGGGCCTGTGGCCCAGGGCCCAGGGCCTCAGGGGCCCAGGTTGGGTCAGGGGCCTGGGTCTCAGGCTCCTCTGGCCCAGGGTCTGGGTCAGTGGGTTTATGTCCTAACCTTATTTATACTCAGTGCCCAGGGCCTAGGTTTAGGTTTAGGGTTAGGTTTTTAGTGTAGGTTTATTTTAAATTAAGTAAACCTTAAAATAGTAGTTAAGGTTTAATTAGTTAATTTTCTTAATTAAGTGAGCAATAAATCCCAAGAAAATCATGGGAGACAGAGGTCATCCCATTAAATTAACCCATAATTTGGGATTAATTTCTCAAGTAATTAGCTAATTAATTTAATAATTAAACCTTAATTAAACTTAATTACTATTCAAAATTAGTTAAGATCATTTTTAATTATTTCTCTAAAATACCTTTAAAATGTGAATTTATTTTCATTTTTTTCTTCTATGAATTTTTATGATTTTTAGTTTCAACCATTAAAATGATTAATTAAGCCTAATTAAAGCCTCATCATTACGTCCATGTGGTGGTGAGATGACGCGCTTTCCACATGGTGCTGGATTGGATACTTAAAACTTATCCACTCAAGTGGTGGCGGTGGATGCATTTTTGTCCATCGCTTTGATCTAAGATTGACGGCTATGATTAATCCCACAACTTAATAGGATTAAATTAGATCGATCTAGTGGATTTAATCACAATCATTTTTGATCATGTAGAACGCATCTAACATCACATGAGTGAGGGAGAATGGAGTCCGCCATCCACTTGATGAAGACTTGAGCTGGATCAACTCCCAAAGGATCTCACACCTTCATAACATCGATCGAAGGGGATCCAATAGTCAAGATCACACGAGATGCAAGTTTTCTTCAAAAATATCCAACCCAATTTTAGCTAAGGATCGTTTTGGAATCCTACCAAGCTCAAGATCGGCTCAACAAAGAAGCTTCATCTAGTAAAGACTGAAGCCCTGAGCAATAATTGGATCAATTACTTGGCATTCACTTGGAAGGTCATGAACTAATGATTTGGCCTTTTGATCAATGTCCCACCTCCTGCTCAGAAGCTTGGGACATGATTCATTCTTGCTCAATGAGGCCTAGAAGGTGCGGCAAAGTTAATTTGAGTTTGATGGAGAAATGAGGAAGTTAGGTGAAATGGGAGTGTCATGTTTCTGGACCATGGAATGGCATTTTTTCGAAGGAACAAGCTTGGGAGCTTAAGTATTGGATTTAATGGATCATCTTGGGTAGCTAAGGCTCGAGGAATGATTTTTTTGCATGTGTTTGAGTTGAAACGATGTGGTGTATAACCCCTTCATCTGATCATCGGTGGGATCGGGTTTAGCTTCTAGTGGCCAAATTCATCTTAGGGAGTTGTAGGTGGAAGGGAGAAGTGAGTTGGCTTGGCTTGGTTAGTTGAAGGTGTGGAGGTGGCTTCCAAGAAGGAATCATGGGTGTCCTCTATGGGTTTTAAATGTTGTAATGGGAGGGTGTGGTGATTTCACCTCCCATGGGTCATGGACCCAACCACCCCTTGGGTAAGGTTGGGTAGTATTCTAGGTGCTTAGGTGGGCCATTGGGAGATTACCAAGTGGCCAAGGAATGGGTGATCTCCCATGTGATTCCCTTGACCCAAGTAGAATGATCATTTAGCATTATATTTGATTTTGGTAGATTTGAAATGATCCAAAAGTGGGTTAGCCCAAATTTCAAGTCAATTGGAGTTGATTTGGTTAGATTTGGCTCAATTTGACTCATTTAGGTCAAATTGTTAGGTTGGGTAAAGTTGACCAATTGGTCAAATTGGGTCAAACCAAGGGTTGGGTCAAGTTCATATGATCATTTGGGATGTTTTGGTTTAATTGGTTTGGTTTAGTTTGGCTTAGATTTGATTTTGGCTCATTTGAATTCATTTGGGCCAAATGGATTAAGTTGACCAATTTAACCAAATTGGCCAAATTAGCTTGGGTTGGGTGTTGGTTTGGGTTTAGTTGACCAATTATAGATGGTTTTAGGCTTTGGTTTTAATTAATTTGGATTTGGTTTTGATTTAGGCCAACTTGAACCTTTAGGTCATATTGGGCTAAGGTGACAATTAGGTTCAATTGGGTCCAATCATGGCCTTGGTCAAGTTCAATCAATTTGGAATGAACTTGAGCTATTGATTACAATGAATTTGGTTTATAATTTGATTTGACCCAATTTGGTCTTTTATGTCAATTTGGGTCAACTTGGGTCAAGAGGGCCAATTGGATTTGGTTTGACTCAATTGAAGGTCAAGTCATATTCAAGTATTGATTTGATTTGGTAAATCATTGGTTTCAAGGATTTGGCTTAGGTTATAATTTGGCTAGTTTGGGTTCATATGGGTTAAGGGTTGACTTGGTCAAATGATGAAGTTGACTTGGTTTGACCCAATTTGTGACAATTGATCAACCTAGGGTGATCATGATGGGGACGTTTTGATATGCTTGGTTCAATGATTTGGTAGGATTAGAACACTAAAATAGGTAAAATTACGCCACAAGTGAACCAATTGGGTTTAGTTTCTGATTTTGGGTTGAGTTTTATTTAGTTGAGTTTATATATGGATTTTGGATTGATATATGAATTCAATTGTAATTGGCTTGGGTTCAAATGGGTTTTGGTTCATTTGTATAGTTCAAGTCAAAAGGGTTGGGTTTGACTTGGGTTGATTTTAGTTTTGCTTGATGATTGTAGAATTCATTTATATTTATCAATATGATCGAGGTATGATTGATTCATGAGAAAATCAATTGAATTTGGGTTTTGGAATGAAGGAATTTGGCTAAGTCCATCGAGTTGGGTCATGTCTCTTAGGTTTGGATTTTGATTTGGTTTGATTTAGTTTTGATGATTTAAATGTATATTTCATTTAAATTTGTGAAATTGATTGAAAATATGATTGATTTGTGAGAAAATCATTGAGTTTTACTTGATTTGGATTAAGATTTGGCTAAGTCCATGGGATAGTCATATGGCTTAGGAAGGGTTTTGATTTTATTTGATTTAGTTTGATTTGGTTTGTTTATTTGAATGTAGATTTGATTTATATTTAAGATGTTGAAGATATAAATTGATTTTGAGAAAATCAATTTATTTTGGATTTATTTGGATTATGATTTGGCTAAGTCCATAAGATCATATGGCTTAGGAAGGGTTTCAAGTTTAGATTTGATCATGGGCTTCCATCATTTGATTTTGGAATTTGAGGTAGATGAGTTTGAATTTGATGTTTGAATTAAACTTGAGATTTGGTTTGGGAAGGTGAACTTGGATTTGATTTGGGTTGTAAGGTAAGTGGATTATCCTAATCCCAAGGCATAACCTAATCCTATGGTTAACCCTTCTAAGTCTTTAGCTTAGGTTAAGTGTTTTCCTAATTATTTGAAGTATCTTATGACTAGGGAAATTCTTAGTGTCTAGAAGACTCTAATATGGGAAGATTGAATCGCTCCAAAAGAGAGGTCAACAGGCCTTAGGCTCCATAGTGTTGCCCTTAAAGATAGATGATTGAAGACAAGCCAAGTTTCACATTATAGACTGATACATCTTTTAACTCTTTGCTTGGGAGAATATGGATGCATGAGAACAACATAGTTCCATCCTCTCTACATCAGTATGAAGTTTGTGAGAGGTGGGATCATCTACCATGTCAAAGGAGATCTCAAGCCATTTATAGTTCATGAGGTCGCATATATAAGGTTGTGACTTACTAACTCCTCAAAATCAACAAGTCTATTCTTGTGAACTTGGCCAAAGTTTAAACATAAAAGAAAATGAAAAGAAAAAGAAAAGAAAGAGAAATGAAAAATAAAAAATAGAAAATGAAAAAGAAAATAAAATGGAGTGGAAATAGACTTGGAAGTGGTGCCTCACATTTGATTCCACCCATAGTTTATTACTCCATTTGAATATATGGGTAGGATGACATGACCTCCACCAAAGTGAGGAAGAGGCTTTTAGAGGTAGTCGTGGAGGAAAACCTCATTATTGGCCATCCAATAGAAGATATGTCCCAGAGTACAATCAATTATCTATATAGAAATAGAATCTAGTTCATAGGATGAGTCTTATATGGTTAGCACACTAGCCAACACTTCTCAGAGATTCCCTTGGAGGTGACACTTGAGCTAGATAGTGAAGATCGAGCTCAACAAGAAAGCATAAGTATCCAAGTCTATATGTAAAATAGTTAGGCATCAATTGGAAACCTTAGTTCTAACCCACTTTCCTCTCAAAACCTGAGGGTTTGGTAGTTAGGAAGCCCCTATGTCATCCACACATGGGAAGAGTCGAGGTTTTTTTTTGGATGCATCATCCTCAAGTCAAGATGTTGATATAGAACTTAGGATGATTCATATAAATATTTAATAGAATTACCTTTTGATTGGTACTTGGTGTTCATAATTTAGCAAATAAAGGGTTAATCCCACATACTTGGTCAAAGCAAAGTTAGACTACTTTGAAAGCATATGTAAGAACAATGCAAAAGCTCTCAATCAAGATCGACTAGGATTTGGTATAGTGGGTCGATGATGATGATTATTAGCTAGTCATCACCAATCATTTGGAATTTGATAGGTTCTTTCAAAATCACATTAACTCACATGAGGAGCTATGCTTAGAAAATTCATATGATTCGATGATTTTGAAGACATAGATGCAGAGTTCAAAGAAGAGATCAAGTCAACCATTGATGAGCTCAAGGAAATCAACTTAGAACCAAGAAGATCCACCCTCGACATACACTAGTTCTTTTGGTGAATGAAATTGAAACCAATGACTTAGTTAGACTATTGATTGAGTTTAAGGACGCTTTGCATGGAGTTATGAAGAGATTCATGGATTGGCTCAATAGTGATCCATAAACTAGCAATAGAGGCTACTACTAATCCTGTAAGCAAGCTCCTGACGCATGCATTAGACATAGAACAATGGGTCATTTATGAAATCAAGAAACCGATCGATGTTGGCTTCATCCGGAAGAAAAATACCCTACCGGTTAGCTAGCATCATCCAAGTTAAGAAAAATATTTTCCAAATTCACATATGCATTGGTTTTAAAGAGTTAAATAAGGCATGTCCAAAAGATGAATTTCTACAACCAATTCAGAGGTGATGGTGGATATTGCCTCATCTCATGCCTTTCTCTTTCATAGATGGCTCATCTGGATATAACCAAATAAAGATGGTTACTAAAGATGAAAGAAACACGCTTTAAGAACCTAATTGAAAAATATTGCTATAAGATCATGCCTTTCATCCTTAGAAATGTCTTACATACTAGTGGGCTATGACTCAAATCTTGATGAACTCATTCATCATCAAGTCGAGTGCTATTTTGATGATCTTGTGGTTAAAAAAGTAGAGAAAAGGAAAGCCATCTCTTTGACTTGAGAGTAGTTGTCAAACAATTAAGATAATTTAACATCAAAATGAACTCAAGTGTGTTTGAGTAGCTTCAAGAAAATTCTTTGGGTTTTATTGTCGACACTAGAATCAAAATTGATCCAAGAAGATCAAGGTGATATTAGAAATGCCACCCCTAAAAGTTTAACTCAACTGATCATTCCAAGGGCGTTGGCATATCTATGATGCTTTACATTAAACCAATCGGAAGATGTCATTCTTGACACTTGTCAAAAAAGGATGCTAAGTTTAAGTTAGATGACAAGTGTGAGCATGCCTTCAAAGACATCAAGCACGATGATGTCATTAATGCTCTATCCCGTGCAAGCCTCTCATACTTTATACTATTGTGTTAGATGACTCCATTGGTGCTTTGTTGGCCCAAGCCAATGAAAAATGGATGGAAAATGCACTCTACTACCTCAACCATCATCTAATCCCATAAGGCTAATTATCCAACCATTGAGAAGCCTTACCTAATTTTCATCTTTGCATCAAAAACTATAGTACTACATGCTTCCTCATAAGGTGAACTTAATCTCTAAAATCAATCCACTACATCTCATGACACGGATGACACTATCCAAATGGTTAGCACGATGGTCCATGATCCTCTTATAGTTTGACATTACCTTGTACCCCCGTCCGGTGAAAGGATAAGTGCTAGTGGATTTCTTAGCAAGCACCACTTCTCGACTCTTAGTGATGATCCCCGATGAACAAATCATGAACTTAGGGACAGCATTCACTTCTTGGGAGATTTACTTTGATGGTGTGGCTTCCTCTCAAAGAGGAGCAGAATCATAATCTACTATTCCATGAAAATAGTAGTAGGAATAGTTCTCTTAACTCGGACCACAATGTGATTAGATTATCATATCATTTGTCCAATCCTTGCACCAATAATGAAGTTGAATATGAGGCACTAATTGCCGGTTTGGAGTTAGCCCTTACTCTGCATCCGAACATCAACATATTCAAGGATTCTCAACTAGTTATCAACCAAATCATTGGGTCCTATAAGGTTATAAAGCCCAAGCTCCATGACTACCATAAGTACACCATGGAGTTGTTGGCCCAAATCTCGAGGTTACCATTTATAAGATTCCTTGAGGAGAGAACGTCAAAGCATATGGTTTAGCCAAGCTCACCAAAGAGTTGGCATGTTTGAAGATGATTTCATATCAATAAAGGTCCAAAATAGACAAGTCTTGACCTTTATTGATATTGAAATCATCAAAAAACTCTCTTGAAGGGGAGGTTTCCATTGCCAAAAGGTTGAAGGTTAGATTGGAGACAACCATTCATGGGTTACTAAATAAGGAAAACTACCTTAAGAGAAGTCTCAAGCCCATTAGAAGATGCAGAGTACTTTCCTACACTCGTGGATGGTGTCTTGTACCGTGTCTTTCTATCATATGTGGTTACATTTTTATACAAGCACAAAGACCATAAGATCAGTGAGGGTCATTGATTCATCTTCGCCACTTGATTACTTTTCCAAATGGGAAGGCGATTACTCAAAGAGGTCACATCTCGCATATATTAGAGATATTCTACCATTAACTGAGGGTAAACGGCTTTAAGCCTTCAACAAAACTCTCATCCAAATACTGAAGAAGCTCGATAATAACAAGAGGCGATTGGCATGAGCATTTAGTTGAAGCCTTGCTCGCATGACATATAGAACTCCAACTCAATCTACTAATTTTTCTTAGTGTATGGGTCCAAGCCATTCTACCATTAGAAGTCCAACTCCCACCACTAAGAATATATGTGGGTAGCAAGATCATAAGAATAGAATGCCAAGTTGTGGTTAGAACAACTCAAAAGTTTGAGAGAGAGCCTATGGGCATGCCAAAACCTCAAGTTGTTCAAGCTAAAATGATTCAAGCTCACAACAAGTTGGTCTATCCTAGAGCTTTCGATGGGAGAGGTTATTTTTGTTCAAAGGAGACTATTGTTGCCCATCGTAAGATGGGAGGCAAGTTTGAACCCACTTGAGAGGCCCTTTTGCCAGAGAAGGCCTACCAAGGAGGATCTTATCAATTTATTAATAAGGGGAGCACCCAATGCTTCCAATCAATGAGCTCTACCAAGAAATATTATAAATTATGTCAAAATAATTATCATCAATGAAAATTCCATTTCAAATTCAATCTCTTCCATGTTGAAAGTATTCTTGTTTGCGAATCGTCATGATGTGTTTAGGGTGTAAGGAAAGGCATCCTATCCATCATCGACACAACACAAACACAAACTACACACAAACATATAAAATAAACACATATCTTTTGTCTTGATCTATTCTAGGTTGAGATATCACCCTCAATGACACTCACTCAGTAGTTGCTCAGTCGGGGACATGCTACCCTACTAGTGTGTCACCCAAGGTCTTCTTGCTTTGGAAGATGTAAGTCTGCTACATTTTCCTTCCTTACTTGTCCCTTGCACCGATGAGCAACTTGTTAGTTTAGTAGGCCTTCCATGTGGTAAGCTACCTCATGTTAGCTTCATTTAAAGGATGTGAGTGCTATGCTTTCTTCTTGGATTAACCATCGTGCACTATCTAGGTTGAGTATATTTGAGGTTAGGATAAGTCATCTAACAAATCCTTCCCGGTCCGTCCTTCCTCGGGGCTCCTCGCTTAGTAGTCGCTCTAGGTCGGACAACATCTGTCCGATGACTATCCGATGATCAATTCCTTGGAAAGTTGTAGGTCACCCTTTCTTTCCGATTGATCATTGCACCACGGGCACCTTAGATTGGTTAGTTCTCACTATACACCACTCATACACCTTAGGTTGGTTGGTTCCATACACCACTCATGGAAGATGTAAGTTTGCTCTTTCTCCGAGTTGGCCACCATAAACTTATAGGCTTTCTTTTTTTTGGGCTCGAATAATAACACTATCATCTCCCCTATGGGCACTATATTTGGATCACATCTTTTGCGACCCTATTTAGACATTATCCGAGTTATTATTAGATTAGGCAGTTCACCTTTCCTAGTAGCCACCATGGTTGGAGAATATGTCTATGGAGGTCGATTCTCCCTTGGTCTAGTAAATCGAGATAGGTCAAGGATGACATAGCCCCTTCGGTGTGGTCCTTGCACACCAACATGGTCCATGCAAACATATAAATAAAATATATCTTCACTTGTGGATTAGGAGGACCCTAGTGGTACCTTTTCCCAAGGGCATCCTATCTTTAGGGTAGTGTCAACAAAACTCCCTATAGGAATCACCTAACTACTCTTGAGTTGATATAAGTAGTAGCATTCACTCGAGTCTCCCCTAAGTCGGGGTTCTATTTGTTTGCTACTAATAGGTGACCACATTTTGTTGTTCCCTTTAGAAGATGTAAGTCTGCTATGCCTTTGTTGACCTCATTTTAGGATGAGCTCTCAACCCCTCTATCTTGGACATAAGACTTCTCTTAGACTTTAAGAGTTCCTTAGTCTTAAGGCACATCTAGTGATTAGGTGGACACTCAACCTAGCTCTAAAAGGACAAGAAGAGTTAGCCATAAGAATAGGTCATGCCTTAGGGGTGTTAGAAAAATTTCCTACCCTTAGCTTAAACCATTCCTCACTTTCCTTCCTTCAAGTCAAACTCCAAATCAATTCTATTTGATTTCCTTCAAATCAAAATCAACTCCATATGATTGAAAACCCATGATGAAAATCCATCAAAATTTCCTAAGTCCAAATTTTGCTTAAGTCCTTAATCCTTCCCTTATGGAATTAACCAAATTCATGATTCAAACCTATTCAAACCTTTGATATTTTCTCATAATTCATTTATATTTTCATTTATATTCACATATATAAAGAAATATAAATTAAAATCAATCAAACTAAACTCAAAACTCCAAATCAATTCATGAAAATTTTCTTAAGTCCCTTTAATTTTCTATTAAAGGACTTAGCCAAAATCAATCCTAAACCTTGATCAAACCTATTCAAATTCATGGGATTTTCTCAAAACTTATTTATATTCTCATTTATATTCTCATATATAAATGAAATATAAATATAAATCAATAAAATCAAACCTACAAATTAAATTCCAAATTTAAAATCCATTAAATTCCCTTTAATAGATTTAACCTAAATCATGATCAAACCATTTCAAATTCATGGGATTTCTTCAAAACTTATTTATATCCTCATTTATATTCTCATCTAAATGAAATATAAATATAAATCAATAAATCCAATGCAAAAATTAAATTTGAATTTAAAATTCCTTAAATCCATTAAATTCCTTTAATGGATTTAACCTAAATCATGATTAAACCACTTCAAAACATTAAAATTTTCTCATGATCAATTTATATTCTCTTTATATTCACATATATAAATGAAATATAAATTGAAACAATCAAAAATCAAAAAATCAAACTCAAATCCACTCAAAATCAAATCTAAGCCTTTCAAGCCAAAATCTTGAACTTAGTCAAATCACTTTCAAATCAAGACAAACTCTTTTTTCTCTCATGGTTCAATCAATCCTACAATCATGAGCTCATATGTAAATCCAAACTTCAATCATTCAATCAAAACCTAATTAAAAATCAAACCCAAGAACCTTTCATATCCTTCCTTTGAATATGAAATTTTCAAATGGATCTAAATCCATTTGACTTTAAACCACTTGTAAATGGATTTATATTTCAATCATAAGTCCATATACAAGATCAATCAACTTCAAATCAAGCTTTGTGAAGCCATTTGAGCCAACTTTTGATCCAAACCAAATTGGATTGAACCAAACTCATATATCCCTCATCATGATCAACAATCATCATGGGATGATCGATCAACTAAATTGTCAAACCAAGTCAAACCAGTAACCTAAAATGAAACCTTACATAACCAAATTCCACCATAGGCCAAATTGATTGAAATCATTGATCTAAGTTCACTCATGACTTATGTTTGTACTTGACCAATCCAACATTTGAGCCTAACCTAGCCTAATTGACCCACTTGACCCAAGTTGACCTATTTGACCTAAAGGGTCAAAATGTGTCAAAACTTGATCTAAGATAAATTGATTGGAACCAATGGGTCAAGTCTATCCCAAGTCAATCATGTAACTTGACCAAAGCCTCAATTGGCCAACTAGACCCAACCTAGCCGATAATGATCCAACATGACCAAGGGGTCATGTTGAGCCAAATTGAACTTAACCCAAATTGATTGGAACCAAAGATACAAATCCACTTCCATATGACTAACCTAACCTAAACCTACCCCTTACCTCAAATAAGTCAAATGGGTCAAATAGGTCAACTTGACCCATTTGACCTAAGTGAAGTCATATGAGCCAAAACCAAATATATACCAAATTGAATCAAACCAAAGCTATCAAAACATTTCAAATGGTCATATGAACTTGACCCAACCCTTGGTTAATTTGACCTATTGGTCAACTTGACCCAATTTGACCCATTTTGACCTAAATGGGTCAACATGAGCCAAACCCAATCAAATGGATTCCAAATCCATTGAAACTTGGCAAAACCTAGTTCTCCACATACCCAACATGTCCAAGAAAAAATAGCAAAATTACCATCCTACAGGCCATAGAACAAATTTTGGCCTAACCCATGGGTAATTTGGTCATACCCTCTTCACAATCACTTGAGGCTTTCTAAAAGCTCAAGGGGACTTAGTGATGAGTGGTGCACCCAACCCAATGGGTTTGGGTTTATTCCTTAGAACAAACCCAACCCCTAGCTTAAAATTGAAATTTCAAACTCCCTCTTAAGCTCAAATTCGATATGGGAAGTTGGAAACCCATTCCTTGGATCAAACCGACCATGTGCACACTCAAAATTGATCAAACTACCTTCCAAATCTCATAAATTGGATCAAAATAGCAAGACCATTGCGACCATCGATTCTTCAAGGGGAGATATACTCCCCTAATTCACTTCTATTTTCACACATGAGGTCGATTGAAGAATAGGAAGCCAAAGGAGCCAGGGATTGATCCTAAGCCTCTAGAGTTCTTCCCATTTTCTTCTTCTGCTTTTGAATAGTGAAAAATAGGGAGGTATAGTGAATTGCCAACTTCTTCTATGCTTGATTTTCTCCCAATTCCTCACACTTCTTCTAGGACTGAGATCACTCATGCTTCCATTAGAGTTCCCATAGCAAGGAAAGGAAATTGGATCAAAGCCATAAGGATCTTTAAGTGGTGTTGGTCCATAGAGCAGCTCAATCCCAAGGCCTAGAATTTCAGGCTTCATCTCCACTAGGCTACCTCATCAATCTCGAGCACCGGTGATCACCTCCGATGAGATATGGTATTTTCAATTACTAAACTCAATGTGGTGTGGAGCTTTGTGAAAGAAATTTTCACCTCATCAAATTTTGACCGTTGGATTTGCGCTCTCTATCTCTAGATGGTGTGGGTTGATTTTGGTTTGATTCCATGCTAGATCAAGGTTGGATCTTCTTCTTGATCTTGGAGGGTCTCTATTGATCAAGGGAAAGAACTTGGCTCATCTTAGCCATCCATCCAGCATTTTAGATGGATGAGATTTTTTAGCACGCTTAGTTATATGTTTATCCTTTATAAAGCGGGTGAATTATTAGTCGATCTTTGATCGGATGGTCAAGAATATAAGCATGTGCACCATCACCGCTATTTGGGATGTGACATTTATGTTACCAGCTCACGTGATGTAAAGCGATGACTACCTCCACAGCATTGCGACTTGAGCTAGGGATTACTTATGGTTAATTAAAAATGCTTAATTACGATTAATCCATGGATCTTCAAAATGCATAATTCTTCATAGAAAATTCAGAAAAATATGAAATAAAATTCTATAGATTTATAATTAAACCTTAAACATTTTAAAAATAATTTTGATGAGTTTTAAATTATGATTTTCCTTGAATTTGGGTTTTATTAGAAATTTTATTTTGCTAATTACTCTTTGATTAGGCCTCTAATTAATCCTAAATTTCTTGGGTATGTTTTAGGGGATGACCTTTACCTCCTCTAATTTTCTTTGGATTTACAGGCTTGATTAGAGTAAATGCATATGGTTTCCTTAATTACCCTTCTCATGTAATTAAGCATAATTAAGGTATGATCAGTTTTACCCTTTGATTAGGGTTGCTTAAGGTCGATCCAATAAGTAGAAGGTTTATGGAATAATTTTGGGGCATTTTCCTAAGTTATTCCCTAAACCGCCTCTTCTCTTTAATCTCATCATATAATTATCCCCTTAATCAATTTTATAAAATTCTAAAAGTTCCAAAACTTAATTAATCTACCTTTGATGCTTAAGTGTTTAATAGCTTAAGTTCAATTGAAATGAAAACACAATTCATAAGTATGAAATGGTGTTTTAAAATTACTTAAGCTAACCCCTAGCTTAATTAACTTCTAATTGAGCCAAATTACATTAGGCCTTTTCATTATTAGGTGCATTGCAAATTTAAATTCCTTGTGAATTTTATGTCATCTCATTAGCTCATAATTATTTAGTTAATTCATCTAAGATGGTGTAAGGGTTAATTAAGTTGCTTAATTCATACCTTAAATAATCAATGCATAAAAAAAATGGATCTCATTATTTAATAAATAAACAAAATATAAACTCATGTGGGAAATGAGTTAGGAAAAATA
Source organism: Cymbidium sinense (assembly GCA_021442155.1). Classification (NCBI taxonomy): domain Eukaryota; kingdom Viridiplantae; phylum Streptophyta; class Magnoliopsida; order Asparagales; family Orchidaceae; genus Cymbidium; species Cymbidium sinense. The sequence continues at coordinate 100,911,300 of CM038216.1, forward strand.
AACTCATCTCACATTAAATCAAACTTAAAATACAAATAAAATATCAAGCTTTGAAATTAGAGTTTGGAATGTTTATAAGGAAGATAATGTTATGTGGAAAACATATCAAGTGAAATTAAGCACAAAAATGAAAACTTTTAATAAGAATAATTGGTGGTGGAGTCGAGTGTGCAAGAAAAGATAAAAAATAAGAAGCATTGTTATAAAACTTGGTGGAAATTAGAGTTTGGGAATATATAAAGATGCTATGATGAGAAAAATGCAATTTAAGTGGTTTATACAATAGATTAGAAGGTGAAAGATGTATGTATAAGTTAGCTAACCAAAGAGATAGGAGAAGTACATAGTTCAAGTGAGGGGTATTAAGGATGAAAATAATAAAGTGCTTTTCTTAGAAAAGAAATTGAAAATAGGTTGATGAGGTATTTTAATAAACTTTTCAATGAAGGATCTGAAAGTACAATTTATTTTAACAACCTTAATACTCTAAACAAAATAAAGAAATTCTTTTTTATCATCGTATTAGTATATTAAGTGAAGCTTTAAAGAAAATGAAATGTGGAAAAGTAGTAGGACGAATAAATTCCAATAGAAGTGTGGAAATGTTTAGGAGATCAAGGAATTTCTCTTACAAATCTTTTAATGTTATTTTAAAGACTAAAAAGATGAGATGAGTGGAGAAAGAGTTTGTTGGTTCCTATATTTAAGAATAAAGGGATGCACAAGAGTGTGAAAATTATAGAGGAATTAAGTTAATGTGCCATACATTAAAATTATGGGAGAGAGTAATTGAGCATAGGTTACGATGTGAGAGTAAGTTTCTCTCAATCTTTGGTTTCATGCCGTGGTAGATCTACTATGAATGCTATACATTTGTTAAGAGGTTTGATGGAGAAGCATAAAGAAAATAAGAAGGATCTACATATGATATTTATTGATTTAGAGAAAGCTTATGATAAAGTCTCAAGAGTTGTTCTTTGGAGAGTTCTAGAAACAAAGAAGTTAATATTGGTTATATTCAAGTCATTAAGGATATGTATACCATAGCGTTACTTGTGTCCAAACACAAGGAGGATTGACAAAATATTTTCCTATTTCAGTTGGATTACATCAAGGATCAACATTAAGCCCTTATCTTTTTACTTTAGTTATGGATGTTCTTACGAGGCATTTACAAGAAGATGTACCTTGGTGTATGCTTTATGTTGATGACATTCTTCTTGTTGATAAGATTAGAGAGGGAGTCCAACAAACTTGAGTTATGGAGGTCAACTTTAGAGTCTAAAGGTTTTCATTTAAGTAAATCTAAAACTGAATATATGGAGTGTAATTTTAGTTGTAGAAGTTTTAGTGGTAGTGTTGTGACTTTAGGTGATCAAGTCATTAATAAGAGTGATATCTGATATTTAGGCTCTATTGTTCAAAATGATGGTGAAATAGATGGAGATGTTATTAGTAAAATTCAAGTTGGATGGTTGAAGTGGAGGAATGCATCCGCCTATTATGTGATAGAAAAGTTCCCTTAAACTTAAGGGAAAATTTTATAAGATGGTGGTAAGACTTGCAATGACTTATGGTGCGAATGTTGGCAAAAGAGAAACATAAGACTAAGTTAAGTGTTACAGAGATGAGGATGCTGTGGATGAGTGTCTTTACCCTTAGATATAGAATGCAAAATGAGTATGTTCAGGAAAAGTTGGAGTAGCTCAGGTCGATAAGTTTAGGAGAGCCTTAGATGGTTTACACATAAGCCACCGAATGACATGAGAGTAGATGCATTAGATTTTCCTTATGTTAAGAAAGGTAGAGGTAGACCTAAAACACTTGGTTAAGATTGCTTAAAAAATGATCTTTGTATACTTGAATTAAATGAGAATTTGACATATTAGGACACAAATGGAGATGAAGGATTCATGTACCTAGTGGGATTAAGGCTTGTTGTTGTTGTTATTTATTTGTTGTTTCTTATTCTATGAGAATGTCTTTAGATTTAAGTGAAGTGAGTTTGTTTACATGCTTTCATTACTTTGAATCTTTCTCAACATGTTAAGTTGTATGCCATGTGATTTCAGCATTCATAATTTCATGTTTTAAATTTTAAAATGAAATTGTTTACTTTATGCCAAATGTGCATGTTGGTTAAAATAAAATATGAGTGGCTATTATCACTACTAAATCCAAATTATTTTTTTAATACTTATAAATGAAATATCAATCTGAAAGTATGCTACTTATACTTTAATTATAAGCTTGCATGTGAAATATTATAAAGGAATGCTTAGTATAGGTTTCCTTTCTCTCTATGTTGGTATAGTTTTGAATAGAATTTGGTGAGATATAAGGTTCATTTGAAAAGGACCTATTGCTCACCTAATTTCATATCTTATTCATCCCTATGCTACCATCTAAGAAGGGTTACCTACATTTACATAAATTGCATAAATAAAACAAATCTATTAAACAACTTTTGCATCTTCCTTTTCTATTTCATTTCTTTTATATGCATGTTTATATTTATGGAAGTGGTATGTTAGTGCAACAGGTTGCAAGGCTTTAAGTAGCCCTAAGTAGGTCTTGTACCTTACACCTCAGTTAACAATGACACTTTACTCACTTATGCCTTTCATGCTTTCATGTATGCATGTGAAATTTTGGATAAGGAAAACCTTCTCTACTTAAGAAAAATTATGCATATTCAACTTTAAATTTTCTTAAATGGATTACCTAACATGCATCATAAAGTGTGTTAACTACTCTCATTTGCATGTATAGATATGATTAAGGTCCATCCATATGCATGTTATATATATATATATATATGTTGGGAAAGAGATGAAGTAATGTGTTTTATGTGAATTTTGATTCATTTTATTTAATCTTAAAGTGTCTTTCTGAATAGGTTTGTTTAGGGTTTGTCTAAACTTAAGATTGATTAAAAGATGTAATGAAAACATTCACCCAAATGAAACTGAAATATGAACTTAGAAAATTACTTAAGGTTAGCGAAGGAAAGATAAGTTCTCTTCTCTTTCCCTCTCTTCATAACAATAATTAATTATAGGTTTTAGTTAAACCAAATTAAAACATGAAATACAATCAACCCAAAAAAGTTAAACAACTTAAATGAAACCATCCTCTATGTTGAACATGTCCTTCACACTTAGAAAATTTGAACATAAAGCCATAGCTAAGCACACAAACCTTCAAAGCACACACATTAGCCTAAGTCACCACTTCTAGCCTTAGGTTAAGTCGGTGCATGGTTTGATGTTATATTTTATTTTGAGATATATGTTTTAGAATGGATGAGGGTGTATGCTCGTAGAATGAATGGTAGGAGTCTAACTATTCTTTTAGGGATTGTGCTTAAGTGCTATCATAAATAAAAATATAAATGCTTTTGCATGGATGCATTATACCCTAAGCATAATCTATAGGCCGTGGACTTAGTCACCCATGTGTCGGTGATAAGTATAATTTACATGCTTGGGATTTGTGTGGTGTGTTTTAGCTAATCTTTGTTTTAGTGTTAGTTAGATTTTCACTTTTCTCTTTTCATGTAAAATTTGGATAATTATGATTTTGGAATGATTTGTTATGTGGATTAGGATGAGCATTGGTCATAAGATCTTATCTTATGCACCATATGAAGCCTTAGAGCATCTAACATCCAACCATCAAAGAAGGAACCAAAGAAGAAAAGAAGAAGAAAGAAAAAAATGATAGAAGAATAAAGCTTGAAGACCCCCATAACAATGAATTCCTTTGCTTAATTGTTATTTAATTCATTTATAATGGGTTGTATATGTGTAGAGCTCCTACCCACATTTTATATTTTCAGTTTGTGCGGTGGTGCACCAACGAACATTTATTCTTTTGCAATTAGCTTTATAAATTGATTGATGATTTGTTTAGCTTTTGCATTAAGTGGCATGATTTTCCTAGTTTCTTCCTTGCTTTATGTATGGCTGCATGTGGATTAGGCTCTTTAGGGAAAAATAAATCTTTTACCCAACTTAACAATTCAAATCAAAATTAAATAACTCATAACCTCACCTAAAGCTTAGGTTTAAAATCAAGATAAAAGAATTAGCAACCCTGTTTGGATGAGCATTTATTTATAATATCATGCACAAATGTATCTTATTTCACTCTTGATTGGAGGGCTTCCACGTTTTCTAGAGAACCTAGCTTGACCTTTAAGAGCGTGGTGGAAACTCACATCATCCTTCTCGCTAATTTTGGCCAATAATATTCTTTCTCATGCATTAGTCATAAAATCCTATTAGAGTCAAAATACTTTTCCAAAATAAAAATAAAATGAAATTTGAATTGCATTAGATTTATGTCATTTGAAGCATGTCCCTTTACATGATCTACTCTCTTTAGGGAGTGAGTTTAAGGACTTAGTCTCTTTTAAATAATAATAGCCTAACTATCTTGCGTAAGCATAAAGACTTGCCTGCATGAATTTAAAATCGTAGGAGGAGTTAGTTGGCCACTCAGGCGGTTGTAAGTCCAAGCCATCGGGTGGTTTGTCCTCTCTTGTGGAGGTAAACCAATTACCCATTTTCACTTTTGATTTAGGTTGTGCTTCCACCCTGTAAGCTCCCTAGATTTAGGAGTTGCTTTTCCCCTTTGTTAGCCATAAGAATAATTCCTCACCTAGGCATTTCTTTAATCTTATGTTAAGGAATCTTAAGTACTAAAATTTTAATGAAAAATCCAACTTAAACAAACTAAATTAATTTCAAATTTATAAAGCCCAACTATAAGATAGTATAAGATGCTCGGTTTCCTAGCATTGTGGGTATCTCTACTTATCTTCCATTATGGCTTTGATAATAAATCCCTTTTTTGATCAATCCCATTTTGATCTTCAAACATAAACCAATCGATTGATAGTCCTTTCCTATTAGAATCTTCAAAGACAATGATCATTTATCTTAAATGAGAGTTTTCTAAGGATCCTATCCTTTAAGATGTAATTAACTATGGGGGCCTACCCCTATAGGGAACTTAATGAACTGGTTTAAATAAACCACAACTTTTCCATGTAAAGTAGGGGAAGAATCTCGGTACATATCGATATCATCCTTAGAAGTCCTTATTGAGGTGATTAGGTCCATTAAAGGGTAGTTCTTTTATATTTTGAGATAATACACTATTTCCTTGATGGCGTACACGATCACTTGAATAAGTACATCACTGGATCTATTGCATCTTACCATAATGAATTTTTATAGGTATCCTATTTTCTTTCTCCCTGATTTGAAGGTGACTCCCATAAGAATTTATTCACCATAGATTTTTTTAAACTCTTGGGGATGGTTCCTCTCTCCATCTTTGGTAAATGATCATTATCTTTGAGTATCAATAGTGGGTTTGTACTTTGGTATGAATCCAAGACTATCCTTCTTTTCATTGGCACTTAGCTCATTTCATTCTTGAGTTAAGTTTACCAACATCTTTAGGTTTTAGGATTTCCTTGTTGGTCTTCAAACCCTCGTTGGGTCCTCCAATGGGTAAAATGAAGAAGATCTAAATAAATAACAAGAAAACATCTTTAAGACTTCATCCTTATCATTTTCATGATAAGCAAAGGTTCATCCTAAAATAATAAGTCTTCCATAAAAGAACTTTGCCTTTTCAAAAGCACCTTTCAAAATGGACTTAATAAAATATTTTCCACAAAATTTCTTCACCCTCATTTAACAATTCACATAATTGATACATGTTCCAAAACCACAAATGAACATCTTTCAATTCACTTTAATGAAGATTTCATTTTGCAAAATAAAATGAACAATCTTTTTTTTTTCAAAAAATCATAATCATAATCATAAAGTTTTCAAAAGCACGCATGAATATTTCTATTTCCATACATTGAATGGAAAGTTCATTTGTAAACAAAATTAATTTTTTTTAAAAAAAATAAAGCATACATGAATACCATCATTTAAATATTCCAATTTATTAAATGAAGATTTCCCCAACTAAAAATAAAATATCATTTAGAAATCCCACTTAAACATATCCCACATATGTTTTAAGTTGAATTCCTCCCTTTTCAAAAAAAAAAGAAAATAAAAGAAAAGTAGCAATCAAAAACAAAGATTTCATACTTAAATAAAATTGATCTCCATTCTACATACCTAAATTTGTTGAATGGAGGCCCTCTTTTCAAAACATTAAAATCAACAATCATATTTCAAAAAAAATTTCAAACAACATTTGGAACTTCATTTAACACATCCAAATTTATCAAGTGAAGTCTCCAAATTCTAAATCAAAAAATTTTCTAAACATATTTTGGAACCTCACTTAGCATAATAGAATTTGCTAAGTAAAGTTTCCAAATCAAAATCAAAATCAACAATCATATTTTAAAAAAAATTTCAAAACACATTTGGAATTTGATTTAGCATAATCAAATTTTCTAAGTAAAGTTTCCAAATCCAAAATCAAAATCAATAATCATAATTCAAAAAATTTTAAAACACATTTGGAATTTCATTTAGCATAATCAAATTTGTTAAGTAAAGTTTCCAAATCCAAAATCAAAATCAACAATCATATTTCAAAAAAAATTCAAAACACATTTGGAATTTCATTTAGCATAATCAAATTTTCTAAGTAAAGTTTCTAAATCCAAAATCAAAATCAACAATCTTATTTCAAATAAATTTTCAAAACCCATTTGGAATTTCACTTAGCATAATCAAATTTGCTAAGTGAAGTATTGAAATACAAAATCAAATCAACAATCATATTTCCAAAAAATTTTCAACATACATTTGGAACCTCACATAGCATAATCAATTTTGCTAAGTGAAGTTTCCAAATCCAAAATCAAAATCAACAATCATATTTCAAAAAAATTTCAAACATACATTTGGAACCTCACTTAGCATAATCAAATTTTCTAAGTAAAGTTTCCAAATTGAAAATCAAAATCAACAATCATATTTCAAAATTTGCTAAACATATTTGGAACCTCCTTAACATACCCAAATTTGTTAAGTGAAGCCTCCAAATCCCAAAATTCAAAATTTTTCAAAACACATTTGGAATTTCACTTAGCATAATCAAATTTGCTAAGTAAAATTTCCAAATCCAAAATCAAAATTGACAATCATATCTCAAAATTTTCAAACAAAATTTTGAACTTTATTTAACATACCCAAATTTGTTAAGTAAAGCTTCCAAATCCAAAATCAAAATTTTCAAACACCCTTTGGAACTTCTACCCTTAGCATACCAAAATTTTCTAAAGAGAAGTTTCCTTTTTCATAATAAAAAATGAAATCAAAATTTTAAACACACCATTTGAATTTCATTTAGCATACTCAAATTTGCTAAGTGAAATTTCCATTTCATAAAACCAAGTGGGACTTCATCTTTAGCATACCAAATTTACTAAAGTTGAATCTCTACTTTCAAAACACTTCAAAAATAAAACAAAACACTTTGGATTCCCTTAGCATAATAAATTTTCTAAGGATCCTACCCTTTTAAAATAAAAAATTTCCAAAAAATGAAACACTTAAAATTTTCTTAGCATACTTAAATTTGTTAAGAATGTTATTTTCAAAATTAAACAAAACACACTTAGATTCTTCACTAAGTTTACTTAAATTTGCTAAGTAAGAATTCTAATTTTTCCAAAATAATCGAACACAAAAAAATCATTTTGAACATTACATTAACATACCCAAATTTTCTAAAGGAAAGGGTCCTCAAAATCACAAAATTCAAATTCAAAACATAATGAACCTATGGAAGCATCCTATCAAAAATTTTGAATCCATATTTCAACATACCTAAATTTGTTGAAGTTTGATTCATATTCAAATTCCTCTTTCAATCAATCTCTTCAAATATATTTGAACCCCACTTAATGCTTCCAAGTTGTTGGATGTGGGTTCAAATTTTCAAAATTCAAAATTCAAAATCTATGGAGACAAAAAACTGATACAAGTTCATTTCTCATTGCATATTCTTTCACTTAGTGTAGTCAGTTCATTGTCAATTTACTACAATTGTGCAAATGGTTAGTTCTCAAATTTGTCTTTACTTTCCCTCAAGGTATGGATCTAGCTTTAGAGGTGACTTCTCTCATTTGGAACATACCCACTTGATCCACTTTGGACGGGGATTTGGGGGGCAGATCACTTGTGAGGGCATTCCCCTCACAACAAGAAGAAGGTGACGGAAGCTAATCATCGGGATAGATTTACCATGACGATGTCTCCTCATCAAGAGGAAAGCTATGGTAGTACCAGACTTTAGCTATTATAGTTCCAAAGAGATTTAGTATGTTCCATAGTTCATCCTAGAATTGCCCCAGTGCAAGCCCTACCATATATACCCTCCATAGGTAAGGCTCCTTTAATTTTAGGGCTTGCCTCCCGATATTTTAGTATGCTCACACACTCCTCTCGTCTACCCAAACCCAGGTAGGAACAAGAACCATATGGTCAAATGGTTCCACACTTGGATAGCTAGAGAGTTAGAGGTAGCATCGATTAGCTATGGATGAATCTCCCATGATTACTTCACCATTGGTTATAGAAAACCGGTATCATCCTCTCTCGTGATCGAAGATGAGAGGATGTGTTCATCATCTCCACCGGTGCACTTGTAGAAGTTTCTAGGAGTAGGAGGTCACAGGCCTTCGCTCTATTCTCTCTACCTGTGCATACAAACACTCAAAGTCCGGTACCAAGTTCAACCTTCTATCTTATCCCCATAGTGAGAGAGGCATATTCATCGTGAGAGGGCCCTGTGAGGCCCATACATCACACATTACTAGCGATGAAGTTTAGCCATCGCCACCTTTCATCGAGTTAGCCATAGGAATAGGTCATGCCTTAGGGGTGTTAGGAAAACTTTCTACCCTTAGCTTAAACCATTCCTCACTTTCCTTCCTTCAAGTTAAACTCTAAATAAATTTTATTAGATTTCCTTCAAATCCAAATCAACTCCATATTATTTAAATCCATGATTGAAATCTATGATTGAAAACCCATTATCAAAATCCATCAAAATTTCTAAGTCCAAATTTTGCCTAAGTCCTTAATTCTTCCCTTAAGGACTTAACCAAAATCATTATTCAAACCTATTCAAACCTGAGATTTTCTCATAATCCATTTATATTCTCATTTATATTCACATATATAAATGAAATATAAATTCAAATCAATCAAACTAAACTCAAAACTATAAATCAATTCATGAAAATTTTCTTAAGTCCCTTTAATTTTCCATTAAAAGACTTAGCCAAAATCAATCTTAAACCTTGATCAAACCTATTCAAATTCATGATATTTTCTCAAAATTATTTATATTCTCATTTATATTCTCATATATAAATAAAATATAAATTTAAATCAATCAAATCAAACCCACAAATTAAATTTCAAATTTAAAATCCTTGAAATTCCCTTTAATAGATTTAACCTAAATCATGATCAAACCATTTCAAATTCAGGATTTTCTCAAAAAAATTTCTATCCTCATTTATATTATCATATAAATGAAATATAAATATAAATCAATCAAATCCAATTCAAAATTAAATTTCAATTAAAAAATTCCCAAAATCCTTTAAATTCCCTTTAATGGATTTAACCTAAATCATGATTAAACCACTTCAAATCCTTGAAAATTTCTCATGATCAATTTATATTCTCATTTATATTCACATATATAAATGAAATATAAATTGAAACAATAAAATAAATTCCAAAAAATCAAACTTAAGCCCACTCAAAATCAAATCTAGGCCTTTCAAGCCAAAATCTTGAACTTAGTCAAATAACTTTCAAATCAAGCCAAACTCTTGATTTTATTTCATGTTAAATCAATCCTACAATCATGAGCTCATATGTAAAACCAAACTTCAATCACTCAATCAAAACCTAATTCAAATCAAACCCAAGACCCTTTCATATCCTTCCTTTGAATATGAAATTTTCGAATGGATCTAAATCCATTTGACTTCAAAACACTTGTAAATTGATTTATATTTCAATCATAAGTCCATATACAAGATCAATCAACTTCAAATCAAGCTTTGACCAAGCCATTTGACCCACTTTAGCACACTTGTAAAGTACCTTATGATCCAACTTTTGATCCTAACCAAATTAGATTGAACCAAACTCATATATCCCTCTCATCATGATCTACAATCATCATGGGAAGATCAATCAACCAAATTAGGTCAAACCAAGTCAAACCTAAGGGTTGACCAAGTCAACCTAAAAAAATGAAACCTTACATAACTAAATTCCACCATAGGCCAAATTGATTGAAACCATTGATCTAAGTTCACTCATAACCTATGTTTGAACTTGACCAAGCCAACATCTGAGCCTAACGTAGCCCAATTGGCCCACTTGACCCAAGTTGGGCCATTTTGACCTAAAGGGGCAAAATGTGTCAAAACTTGATCTAAGCCAAATTGATTGGAACCAATGGGTAAAGTCCATCCCAAATCACTTTTGGAACTTGACCAAAGCCTAATTTTCACCCATAACCTATGTTTGAACTTGACCAAGCCAACATCTGATCCTAACCTAGCCCAATTGGCCCACTTGACCCAAGTTGACCCATTTTGACCCAAAGGGTCAAAAGTGTCAAAACTTGATCTAAGCCAAATTGATTGGAACCAATGGGTCAAGTCCATCCCAAATCACTTTCGTGGAACTTGACCAAAAGCCTCAATTGGCCAACTAGACCCAACCCAGCCCAATTGACCTTAGATCCAACATGACCTAAAGTGTTGAGCCAAAATTGAACTTAACCTAAATTGATTGGAAACAAAGATACAAATCCACTCCATATGACTAACCCAAACCTAAACCTACTGGACCTACCTAAAATAGGTCAAATGGGTCAAATAGTTCAACTTGACCCATTTGACCTAAGTGAAGTCATATGAGCCAAAACCAAATATATACCAAATTGAATTAAACCAAAGCCACCAAAATGTTTCAAATGGTCATATGAACTTGACACAACCCTTGGTTTGACCCAATTTAACCTATTGTTCAACTTGACCCAAGTTGACCCATTTTGACCTAAATGGGTCAACATGAGCCAAACCTTATCAAATGGATTCCAAATCCAATGAAACTTGGCCAAACCGAGTTTCTCCACATACCCAACATGTCCAAAGTCGAAAATAGCAAAATGACCATCCCTAGGCCATAGAAAAATTTTGGCCCAACATAGGTAATTTGGCCATACCCTCTTCACAATCACTAGTGGCTTTCCTAAAAGCTCAAGGGGACTTAGTGATGAGTGGTGCACCCAACCCAATGGGTTTGGGTCCGCCCATTTGGTCCCTAGAACAAACTTGACCCCTTAGCTTAAAATTGAAATTTCAAACTCCCTCTTAAGCTCAAATTCATCACATAGTTGGCAATCTATTCCTTAGATCAAATTGACCATGTGCACAATCAAAATAAATCAAACAACCTCCAAATCTCATTAATTGGATCAAAATAGAAAGACCATCCGACCTTCCATCCTCCAAGGGGAGATAAACTCCCTAATTCACTTCTATTTCACACACTCAAGTCAATTGAAGAATAGGAAGCTAGAGGATCCATTAGGGATTGATCTTAAGCCTCAGAGCACTTCCCAATTTCTTCTTCTCGCCTTTTGAATAGATGGGTGGAGGTGAGTGAATTGCCAACTTCTTTTACACTTGATTGCCTCCAATTCCTCACACACTTCTTCTAAGGACCAATCCGAGCACACTCAAGCTTCCATTGAAGTTCCCATAGTGAGAGGAGCAATTGGATTAAAGCTGCAATGATCTTTAAGTGGTGTTGGTCCATAGAGCAAGCCACTCAATCCCAAGGCCTAGAAATTTCAATAGGGCTTCATCGCACTAGACAAAGCTACCTCAACAATCTCGAGCACCGATCACCTCGATGATGTATAGAATTATTTCATCACTAAACTCAATGTGGTGTGGAGCTTTGTGAAAGAAATTTTACCTCATCAAATTTTGACCGTTGGATTTGCCACTCTATCACTAGATGGTGTGGGTGAATTTTGGTTTGATTCAATGCTCGATCGAGCTTGGATCTTCCCTTGAGCATGGACGGTCTCTATTGATCAAGGGAAGAACTTAGCTCATTTCAACCATCCATCCGCATTTTGATGGACAGATGAGATTATTTAGCACATTTAGTTAATTTTTATCCTTTATAAACTGGTTAATCCTTAGCCACCCAATCTTTGATCGACATAGAATATAAGCGATTCGCTATCGCTGCCATTTGGGATGTGACATTTATCCCCTCATGACATGTGTAAAGTGACCGCCACCGCCATGGATCACCGTGAGCTAGGGATTACTTAGGGTTAATTAAAATTCTTTATTAATTTTGATTAATCCATGGATCTTCAAAATGCATATCTCTTCAAAAAAAATTCAGAAAAATATGAAATAAAAGGCTTTGGATAGATAATTAAATCTAGAACATTTTAAAATTAATTTTTTTGAGTTTTGAATTATGATTTTCTTTGAATTTGGGTTTTATTATAAAGTGTATTTTACTAATTACTCTTTGATTAGGCCTTTGATTGATCCCAAATTTCTTGGGTTAGTTTTAGGGAATGATCTCTGTATCCACTAATTTTATTGGGATTTATTGAAGGCTTGATTAGAGTATTTGCATGTGGTTTCTATAATTACCCTTCTCATGTAATTAAAAATAATTAGGGTATAATTGGTTTTACCATTTGATTTGGGTTGATTAAGGTAAGATCAAGTAAGTACAAGGTTTTGGAATAATTTTGGAGCATTTCACTTAAGCTATTCCCTAAACCTCCTATTCTCTCCTTAATCTCCTCTTAATTAAGGGTTAATTCATTAATTATCCCTTAATCAATTTTCTAAAAATTAAAAAAAGTTCCAAAACTTAATTAATCTACCTTGGGTAGATGCTTAGGTGTTTATTAGCCTAAGTTCAATTAATAAAATCAAAAGTCCATTCATAAGTATGAAAGGGTGTTTGAAATTATTTGAGCTAACCCCTTAGCTTAATTAACTTTTAATGAGCCAAATTGCATTAGGGCTTTTCATTATTAGGTGAATTGCAAATTTAAATTCTTTGTCAATTTTATCATCTCATTGACTTATAATTATTTAGTTAATTCTTCTAAGGTGGTCTAGGAAAGGGTTAATTACTTAATTCATACCTTAACCTAATCAATACATAAAAATGGATCTAATTATTTAAACATTAAAAAAAATATAAAACAAATGTGGGAATAAGTTAGGAAGTGTAAACTCATCCAACCTTTTCAAAATTAAATCAAATTCAAACTAAATAATGATTACTTTGAAATTCACTTTGATTTATTCTAAATTTTTTATTCTATAAGAATGTTTTAGGATTTAAGTGAAGTGAGTTTGTTTACATGCTTTCATTACTTTGAATCTTTCCCCAACATGTTAAGTTGTATGCCATGTGATTTCATGCATTCATAATTTCATGTTTCAAATTTTAAAATGAAATGGTTTACTTTATGTCAAATGTGCATGTGTTGGCTAAAATAAAATATGAGTGGCTATTATCACTACTAAATCCAAATTATTTTCAAAACTTACAAATGAAATCTGAAAGTATGCTACTTATACTTTAAATCTATGCTTGCATGTGAAATATTATAAAAGTCGCTTAGTATATGTTTCCTTTCACTCCTATGTTGGTATAGTTTTGAATTGGAATTTGGTGAGATATAAGGTTCATTTGAAAAGGACCTAATGATCACCTAATTTTATATCATATTCATCCCTATGCTACCACCTAAGAAGGGTTACCTACATACATACATTTCATAAATAAAATAAATCTATTAGACAACTTTTGCAACTTTCTTTTCTATTTCATTTCTTTTGTATGCATGTTTGTATTTAAAGAAAGTGGTATATTAGTCTGGACAACACCAAGGTTGTGAGGCTTTAAGTAGCCCTAAGTAGGTCATGTACCTTACACCTCCGGTTAATAATGGCACTATACTCACTTATGCCTTTCTTACTTTGATGTATGTATGTGAAATTTTGGATAAGGAAAACCTTTTCTACTTAAGAAAAATCATGCATATTCAACTTCTAAATTTTCATAAATGGATTATTTAGCATGCATCATAAAGTGTGTTAACTACTCTCATTTGTATGTATAGATATGCTTAAGGTCCATCCATATGCATGTTATATATATATATATATATATATATATATATATATATATATATATATATATATATATGTTGGGAAAGAGATGAAGTAATGTGTGTTATGTGAATTTTGATTCATTTTATTTAATCTTAAAATGCCTTTCTCTTTGAATAGGTTTGTTTAGGGTTTATCTAAACTTAGGATTGATTAAAAGATGTAATCAAAACATTCACCTAAATGAAATTAAAATATGTACCCACTTTAGAAAATTACTTAAGGTTAGGGAAGGAAAGAGAAGTTCTCTTCTTTTCCCTCTCTTCATAACTTAGTATTTAATTGTAGATTTCACTTAAACCAAATTAAAACATGAAATAAAATCAACCCAAAACACTTAAACAACTTAAATGAAACCTTCCTCTGTGTTGAAAATGTCCTTCACACTTAGAAAATTTGAACCTAAAGCCATAGCTAAGCATACCACACAAACCTTCAAAGCACACACATTAGCCTAGTCACCACTTCATGCCTTAGGTTTTAAGTGCATGGTTTGATGTTATGTTTCATTCTATGATATATGTTTTAGAGTATATTAGAGTGTATGCTCAGAATGAATGGTTGGATGTTCTTAGTCTAACTATTCTTTTATGGATTGTGCTTAAGGGCTATCATAATAAAAATATGAATGCTTTTGCTTGCAAATTCTTTATACCCTAAGCATAATCCATAGGCTGTGGACTTAGTCACCCATGGTGATAAGTCCAATATACATGCTTGGGATTTGTGTGGTGTGTTTTAGCTAATCTTTTTTTTGGTGTTAGTTAGATTTCCACTTTTCCCTTTTCATGTAAAATTTATATAATTAGGATTTTGGAATTATTTATTATGGGATTAGGATGAGCATTGGTCATAAGATCCTATCTTATGCACCATATGAAGCCTTGGAGCATCTACCATCCAACCATCCAAAGAAGGAACCAAAGAAGAAAAGAAAAGAAGAAAGAAGAAAAAAAGAAAGAAGAATAAAGCTTGAAGACCCCATAATAATGAATTCCTTTGCTTAATTGTAATTTAATTCATTTGTAATTGAGTTTTATAAGGGTATAGCTACTACCCACATTTGATATTTTGGGCTTGGCGGTGGTGCCCACCATAATGGCCATTTATTCATTTTGTGATTAGCTTTATAAATTGATTGATGATTTATTTAGATTTTACATTAAGTGGCATGTTTTCCTAGTTTCTTCCTTGCTTATGTATGGCTGGATGTGGATTAGGCTCTTTGGTGAAAAATAAATCTTTTACCCAACTTAGTAATTGAAATTAAAATTAAACAACTCATACCCTCACCTGCTTAATTTTAAAATCAAGATAAAAGAATTAGCAACCCTTAGGGATGAGCATTTCTATATAATATCATGCACAAATGCATCTTATTTCTCTTGATTGGAGGGCTTTCACCTTGCCAAAGAACCCTTGATCTTTGAGAGCCGTGGTGGAAACTCACCTCCTCTGTTCTCACCGATTTTGGCCAATAATCTTCTTTCTCATGCATTAGTCATAAAATCCTATTAGCTTGAGTCAAAATATTTGTCCAAAATAAAAATAAAATGAAATTTTAATTGCATTAGATTTAGGTCATTTGAAGCATGTCCCTTACATGATCAAATCTCTTTAGGGAGTGAGTTTAAGGACTTAGTCACTTTCTAAATAATAATAGCCTAGCTATCTTGCATAAGAATAAAGATTTGCCTACATGTATTTAAAATCATAGGAGGAGTTGGCGACCACCCACAGGTTGTAAGTCCCGTCGGGTGGTTTGTCCTCTCTTCTGAGGCAAACCAAATTACCCATTTTTTGCCTTAGATATAGGTTTTGCTTTTCTACCAAGCTCCCATATTTAGGTTCGATGTTACTTCTCCCCTTTTTGGGCCATAAGAATAATTCCTCACCTCTTAGGAATTTCCTTAATCTTATGTTAAGGAATCTTAAGTCCTAAAATCTAATCAAAAATTCAACTTAAACAAAATAAATCAATTTCAAAAGTAAATCCCAACTATAGGATAGTCTAAGATGCTCGCTAGGTTTCCTAGCAATGTGGTATCATCTACTTATCTTTCATTATGGCTTGATAATAAATCCCTCTTTTGATCAATCCAATTTTATCTTCAAAGATAAACCAATCGATTGATAGTCATTTCTATTAAAATCTTCAAAGACAATGATCATTTTTCATAATCGAGTTTTCCTAAGGGATCACATTCTTAAAGATGTAATTAATTATGGGGGGCTTTCCCATGGAACTTAATGGACTGATTTAAAATAAACCCCGCTTTTTTTTCATGTAAAGTAAGGGAAGAATCTCTGTACATATGGCACTCATCATCCTTAGGAGTCTTTATTGAGGTGATTAGATCCATTAAAGGTAGTGTTTTCTATCTTTCAAGATTGTACACTATTTCCTTGATGATGTACGATCACATAAGTACATCTATGGATCGCATGGCGACTTACTAAGATGAATTTCTATAGGTCTCTTCTTTTCTTTCTCCCCATAGATTTGAACTCCATATAGGAATTTATTCACCACGCCTTCTTCTTAGCACATCCGTTGCACATTGAAAGGCAACCCCTTAGGTTAGCTAGCTCTACCCGCGCTAGTAGACTATCCCTTTGGATTTGCAAATTTAAGATAGGAAAAGTCCGATATTGCCCTTCTCGGTTGGTCCATCGCATCGACATGGTACATCAATTAAATCTATCAAATTTTAGACCTCACATATTTAATGGTTATGCCTCAATTAAAAATCAAACTAAACCAAACAAACCATATCAAATGACATGAAATTAAGGTAAAATTAATCTTGACTACTTTTGAGTTGACATAATCCCCATCGATTCACTCGAGTTGCCCCGGTCAAGTTTGATTTGTTGTGCATCCAACATCACCTCAATGATTGTTCCTTGCTTTGGAAGATTTAAGTGCTATGCCTTCTACCTAGCATAATCATTGCACGAAGGCAACCCCTTAGGCTAGCTTTACTCCACATCGATAGACTATCCATTTGGATTTGTAAACTGAGATAGGTCAAGGTTCATATAGCCCCTTCTCTGTGGGTCCATTGCACACCGACAGCTCCATACATTAACTCAAATTAAATTAAACTGATCTAATTTTCCTGGAGTTAAATCACACCCATTGGAGCCCCAAATCAAATATAAACAAGTCAAGCAAACAAATCAAATTCAAAACCAATCTCTAGTGCCAAATTAAACTACTTCCTAGTAGAGTCTAAATCAAAGAAATCCAACCAAACAATTATTCTCGACATACATCCCCAAACAATTCTATGAAATCAAACTCAAATTCAATCCCCAACATTGCTTGAATCGCTTCCCTAGTTGAAGGTTCATATACATGATCCCGTGGACTCGAGCCCATATCTCTAACAGATGTGCCTCCACATCAATTAAAATAAAAAAATTAAAGTCAATTTTATCTTAATCCATGGTGGATTATAGATTCTTAACCCCAAAGATATCTTCTTTCCATAATACATATAATCAAATCAAATTTAAACCTTATCCCTAACAAATTTTCTTCTGCTATGCCCTCGATATATACCCTTCACATGTCATGTCCAATGCACGTGTGATCCCTAGTGGATCTCCTCCATGTCCATGACATGGAATTCTCATCAAATCTTATTTTTCTTTTATGCACACCTTTAATCATTCAACCAAAAAATCCTAATAATATATTTGAATTACATCATCTTAACATCGTTATCAACATTTTGTGATTTATGGTGCAAGCTCAAACAAACTATACAATACCAAGCTAAACATATTATAGTGAGTATTAACACACTATATTATATTATAATATATGATGTTATATTATAATTTGATATAATATAATATATTATCTAACATTACATCGCATTAGAATCACCTAAAAGGAACAAATAATAAAATTTCTCAAAATATGAATAATGTTCATTTTGGATGTAAAATTGTTATTTTTCTATTAGAAATGGTACAAAATAGCATATTTTGGTGTTGCTTCTTGGTGTGTGATGTGAATTTGGCCAAATTCTTTGATCTCAACTTTCAAATTAGCATTTTTGTGAGTTTTACCCAATGTATTATAACAAAAGTAAAACATACTAAAATGTAAAATAACATTTAGTAACACACCACCACATTCATATATATATGTGAAGTTATATTGTTATGTACATTATATTTTAATATGCTTTCATATAATATATTATCTTACATTACACCTTTAAATGAATCACTTTAAGTAAGAAATTATAAAATTTGGTTAAAAAATAAATATTTATTTTGAATGCAAAATTCCTTTCTTTTGATTAAATGACACACCATCACACACCCCAATGATGTTCCCTAAACCTTACCTTAAATTTGGCCAAATCCCATGATCTCACCTTATAAATCAATATTTTTATGAATTATACTAGTAGAAACTCTACCACATCATACTATAACAAACTAAAATATGCTAAATAAGAAGTAGTAATGCACAATAGTAAGATATAATGCATGATGCTACACTATGTTATGTCATCTTATATTATAATACACTATAACATACTATATTATATTATATTGCATATCACATCACAAGGGATTGCATTAAATAAAAATCAAAAAATAGTCAAAACATTAAAATCTATATATTTTAGTCAGTATCACTTACCAATTTTAAATTGGAACAATATATTATAATGCCATGCTCTACCTATTATGAATTTGGCCAAATTCCACCATTTTAAAGTCTAAATCAACATTTTTATAAATAATGCTAATGTACTGGATGATTTTAAAATACTTAAAGAATTTAAAATATGCAGTAATATATTATGATATATGATGCTATATTATGCTACAACATATAATATTTATTTTGAACATAAAATCTTACTTTTTAGACTGTAGTAGCACACCTTTGGTACTACAACCTAATTCTCACTTCAAATTTAACAAATTTTATCATCTAATTTACTAAATCAATATTTTTAGGATTTATATTAGTATAAACTATAGGGCACAATACCATAATATACTAAAACATTTCAAAACATCTTATAACATCTAAAAGTCATAACTACATGCTCAAATATATGATGATACATTATACTATAACATATGGTATTATAATTTGATTTAGGCTAGGGTTTAGTGTATTCAAATCTCTAATGATCAAGGGAAAGTCTCTTGAAGACATTTTCTTTAGCTACCATAACTATGTTAGGATTAGGCCATTCTTTAGACCTACCTAATAACATTTTATTTAAGGTTTAGGGTTTAAAGTTAGTTTAGGATTTAGAGTTTAGGTTATGGGGTTTAGGGTTTAGGGTTAAGGGTTGTAGGTTTTAGGGTTTAGGATTTTAGATATTTTTTCGATAAAACCCACAAAGGGGAGAAATTTTATTTCCACAAAGAAGGATTACAAAAGTCCTTAAGAGGGAAAACTCAAAACAAACGCTTCGAGCTATAATCAACCTAGAAAAAATCCCCAAACTATTACAACCAAAAGAAAGAAAAGAAAAGAAACTTAAGAAAATGAGCAATAACAAAAGTAAAAAAAAAAGCAAACCAAAGACCACAAAGAGAATAAGGAGAGGGAGGGCAGAACCACAAGTAGAAGTTGACACATGCTAAGAAAAAGAAATACCTACATAAAGGAAATCAAGAGAAAGATCAAGAAATAAAAGAAGAGGAAGGGAGGAAAGTGAAAGGCTCAGCTTAGTATAAAAAAAAGGCAACCAAATTTTGTGACATCCAAACTCCAAAAGAAGGGTTATAGAAAAAAAAAGGATACCAACCAAAAGTAGATAAAAGGAACATCCTAGCCATCATTGCCAACAAACCTCAAAAAATGCACACCAAGTAGCAAAGTCATCCAAGAACAAGGGATAGCGACCACCATCATAGAAAGAGAATAAGAAATTAAGTAAATGACAAGGCAAACCAGCTTTATCTAAGTTAGAAAGGCCTCTTAATTGCTTTGGAATTTTATCATTGGAAAACAAAGTAAAATCAAAAGATTACTCCCCAAGCCACTAAAAGTCACAAGCATTTCCTTCTCTCAAAATATGAGTCATCTTAAAAGAAAATTTAGAAATAATAGCATTAATATTCCTAAGTAAATAGAAAAGTTTAGCATTACCCTTGTGATTAGAGTTGATCATAGTAACAACCATCTTAGCATCGATTCTAACCAAATGGAAAAAAATTCCTCTCCAAACAAAGCTTAAGAGCATGATAAATAGTCATCAGTTCATCCATAATAAATAAGTAGTAGAGAGAGGAGTCAAAAAAAGCCAAAATAATACTCCCAAGATTATTACAAAAAATACTACCATAGGACTTTTTGCAATAGAGCCATTTGTATTAATTTTAATAAAACAATTAAGGGATTAATCTAATAAATGATTTTATAAGAAGGACACAAGTCATAATAAGGAAACTTAATACCCAATTTAGAAGCAACAAACTCGTAACCTCTAAAATGAGTACCACTAAGAAGCCCTACCTTGTGTAAAGATAATTTTTTTTCTTTTGTCGTAGCAATAATCCTCTTATGATTCATAGGCACATTACAATGTTTAGCATCATTTCTGTCAAGCCAAATAAACCAAATCAAAGTGACACCCATAACAATTTTGATATGCCCTTTGATAGCATTAAGAAAGTCGAGCTAATGAGTTGCCTTAAATTAAAATTACCATTAAAAGAATTAAGGTTGATTAAGTCCTCACACCAATTCCAAACTTTAGAGGCTATAGCACCATTAACAAATACATGACTAACATTCTCAATATAAAAAAAACACAAGCATTTAGAAGGAAGATAAAACCTTTCTCCAAAAGTAAAGAATCAACAAAGAATAAAACCCCTTAAAATCCTCCAAACAAGAATAGAATAAGAGGTAGGAATAATGTTATTCCAAATCTTAAAAAAGACAAGTGAAGAGGGTTTATTATCTCTAATATGGTGCCAAGTATCTTTAAAGGAAAAATCACCATTACTAGAAATGTTGTAAAGAACTGATCATAAATAATACCATCGATAGGAATCTTGATGATATTATTATAAATGGGATCGGAATCAAGTCATACAAAAGAGAATGATTCCAATCACCATTTAAAATAAAATGATTAACTTTCAAAAAAGAAGTAGAGTGAGTATTAAGCATAGAATCAATATATGTCTCCCCATCCAATTATCTTGCCAAAAGAAAGAAGAGCCACTATTAATATGCTAGAAAATGAGAGGCTATGCTTGCCATTTAATAAAGAAAGGTGTTTCAAGACAATAAAGTCACCATGCTTATAGCTACAAGTTAAAGGATGTTTACCTTTGCAAGATTTATAATTCATAAAATTAGCCCAAAGAATAACATTCTTCCTAAAATTCTACCAAAGTTTATAAGAAAAACATTAGTGGAATCCAACAAGGACTTGACCAAGACAACCTTCAAATAAAGTACCACACATGTTAGACCAAGAAGACCAATGAAGCCTTTTAGCCAAAGTCTAGAGCCCCCAAAAAATTATTAAAAGCCTTTCAATCTACATAATAATAAGAGAAGTTGGAACAATATTAAGCAGCAAATAAAAGGAAGAGAGTAAAGAATAGTTTTAGTAACAATTAATCTACCACCAAAAGATAAAAAATGAAATTCAAGGGTAGAAATCTTATTCTGAATATTTTGGATAACCTCATCAAAAGGTGAGACCTCTTAGGACCATAGTATAAAGGAGAACCTATATACTTGATAGGAAGAAATTGATGAGAAAATCTAGTAATATCCTTAATTATATTGATTCTATGAGTAGAAATAGAAACAGGGGATAAAATAGCTTTTTTGAGTACTAACCAAGAGGCCACTTTCCTTTTCAAACTTATTCAAAAGACCTTCAATTATTTAACATATTATAATGAGCCATTACAAAATATAATGAAGTAATTAACAAAACTTAAGTGGGATATAGCCAAACCACCAAGATTCCTGAAATAGATGCTAGAATTCTTCTCAAACAAAAAATTAAGCCAACGAGATAAATATTCAATAGCAATAATAAAAAAGTGATGGAGAAAGAGGATCACTTTGTCTAATACCTTCAGAAGACTTAAAGAAGCAAAAAATTTCACCATTAATAACTAAAGAAAACCAAACATTACAAATGATATTGTTAACCAAAGAGATAAATTTAGTAGAGAAATTGAGTAAAGAAAGAATGTTGTTAAAAAATCCCAAGAAATGTTGTCATAAGCTTTAGTAATATCAAGCTTAAAAAGTTAATTGCCACCTCTAGTTTTCACATTTAAGTCATGAATTAATTCTTAAAGAAAGATGTTGTCGAGATAGTCTTACCTTTCACAAAGCTAGTTTGGTTAGGAGAAATAATCTTAGGAAGAAATTTATCAAGCCTACTATTTAGAATTTTAGAAATCAATTTATTAAAGAAAGTACAAAGATTAATAGGTCTAAAATAATTCTAGAAGTCAAGATTATCTTTCTTGGGAATAAGATCAATTTTGTAGAAGTGAAATATTTAAGAATAGAATTCCCAAGAAAGAAACCCCTCACAACATTAACAAGATCAGATTTAATAATAAACTAAGCTTTTAAAAGGATAAAATAGAGTATCCCACCCAACAACAATCATCATTCATACAATTATAAATATTAAAAATTTCCTCATGAAGGAGGAGAAATCAAGCAATCATTATCCTTAAGAGACATAATAGAAGGAAGGATAGAGATAACTGATCTAGTTGACAATTTTTATTTAAATGATCTTTAAAATAGTTAATAGTAGAAGAAAATAATATCCTCTTTTTGGTGATCCAAGAACCATCGAATTCTCTATTTTATGAATTTTCCCAAGAACTCTCCTTTTCATAACCAAAGCATGAAAATATTTGGTGTTTCTTTATCCCTAAAGATGTTTAGAAGCCTTTTTATTTCCTAGGTTTCCTCCATATCCGAAAGTTAATAAGGTTATCTTTAGCTTTAGCAAGGTTAGAGCAAAAAAGAGGAATCATTAATAACATGTTCATCCAAATCATTCATTTGTTGCTCCATGTTGATATTATTAAAAAGATTTTGACATAATTTATATTCCACCAATTAATATGATGCTTAAGCCTTTTAAGACAAAATCTTTTCATACTAAAAGCGAGAATCATCGAGCAAGAGGAGCATACCAATTAGAAGCTATAGCACCAAGAAAGCAACTATCTTGTAACCACATATTTTGAAATCAAAAATTTTAATGACATTATTGTTATGAACGACATCCTTAATGGAAATCAAAAGAAGCATGATCAGAGAGTTCTACTAAGGTGTTCAACCTGAATTCAAAGGCCAATGGTTATTAAATAAGGCACAATCTCAACATTACCAAAGTCTATGATTATTCCAAGTAAACTAAGAGCCAATAAAACCAACATCATGCAGATTACAATCCAGAACATATTCAAAAAATCTTTCATAGAATGTAAATTTGGAGAAGAACCCCTTTCCTTTCATTCAGAAAGGACCATCTTGAAATCCCCACCAATAATCCAAGAATCATTAATAGTAGCAAAAGTAGATAATTGATCCCAAAGAATCCTCCTCTCAATCTTATTATAAGCATAAATAAAAGAGCCAAAAGCATGATAATCACCAAAAGAAATATCCACAATTACAACTTGATGAAAATCATTAATGACATTAATAGAAAGAGGATTATTCCAAAATAACCAAATCTTATTGCTTTTGTTAAAAATAATTGGAAAACCATTCATTCTAGCATGCATAATTTTAGAAGAAAAAATAAGAGGTTCAAGAATAATCAAGAAATTGACATTATAAACCCTACAAAGGTTCCTAATCCTATTCCTAAGCAGTACCAATGCCCTAACATTCCAAATAAGAAAATTACACATTCATTCTTATTGGGTAAAGAAGATAAAGAAGATCGAGTCAATTTAGAATCTTTAAGAGGAAAATTTTTGAACTATTTTTTCTTTTCACAAGAATAATTTGAAAACTAGTTTCATTTCCTAAAGATTCTTCATCGGGAGCATTAGAACTCTTAACAACTACAAATCAGGAGATTCCGTGATAAGGCACTAAAGAATTTTTATCCATTAATTGAGAAGAAAGCATAAGCAAACCGCCATCATAATTAACAATTAAAGAAGGAGTGTAAAGGATTTGTTAAGCAAGCAAGAAACAGGTTGCACAAAATCCACCGTATCCATACCATCAACATCATCCATATTTAAAGAATTTAAATCATCATTTTTCTTTTGAGGTTCTTGAAAATCAAAAGAGAAACATTATCTTTAAAATTTTTTATGTTGTAAAGCACAAGTATCTTTAAAGGAAGAAATCAAAACAAGATTAGCATCATCTTGCACAATTCACGAAAGCAAAGGAATAAAAGCGGTGAAATCTAGTTTTCATTCAAAACAACATGTTCATTTCTAGTAGCATTTTCAAAACCATTCTCAAGAGGTAATGCATTAGAAAGATTCGTAATACCATCGACAACATCGTTATCTTTTCCGGAAGTAGAAAATTTATTTTATCACTTAAATGATCTCCAGTTGATCAATCAACTTAGGAATTTTAGTAACTTTTTTCTTAAGTTGAGGATGAGCAGTGAAATAATCCAAAAGACATGGCCATGGGTTTTGCGGTGTTTAAAAATAGGAAGGTTTTCAAATTCAATTGATTAAAATAACCATACTTTTCAAACCCTATCAAAATCTCCTTAGGAAAAAACTTTGTAACATTAATTTCAATAAGGATATGACCAATCAAGGTCGCTTAGCTGCATTTGCTTAATCGATTTGTAAAGGTCTACCAAAAATAGACCCAACCGTATGAAGAAATTGATAATAAACAAAATGAATCCTAAGATTAGGCAAAGCAATCCAAACCCGCACTATAGGAGATTACGCTTGAATGTCAAAAAAAGGAGTCTATTTAAGAATGTGCATTTGACAATTTTAACATAATAAGAATGATGAGAGAAAATATGGCTATAGTCAATATCATTAGATAACTTATTAGGGACATGATGACCATCCAACAAACCGAAAATGCACCAAAAGCTTTAAATCATGAAAGAAAAATTGAATATATTTCATATTAGGCTAATAAAAGAAAATTTACCAATTAGAGTAAAGGCATAAGGTTTGGAGAGTTTCTATATCCAAATAAGAACTCATTATAGGAATGCCTTTAAAAGTCATATGAACAAGATTAATCAAAAATTCATGGGAGGTTGAAGCATCCTTACTAGGTAATTCATCTTTGAAGGATTTAGAAGAAGCAACCTTAGATTTACCCAATAAAAATCAGCCCTAGGAGGAGCAAGAAAATCATCTTTTAGCCTTACCAAATGTCGTCGAACTCCATGGCATCCATCAAATCAAGGGAGAGGAGGATACCCACCAAAAGTCAAAATGGAAGGGCTTACAAGTGAACATCCTCACATCACCAGAGAAAGGATGAAAGAAAATGGGGTTCTTGAATCACTAAATTTGAAAGGGGAAGGCACATGAATAAGGTTTTCAATTTGTTTAGGTTATTAGGTTAGGGTTAGGGGGTTATAGGGTTTAGAGTTTAGGGTTTTGGTTTAGTTTAGGGTTTTAGGGTTTAGGTTTAGGTTTAGGTTTTATGAATTAGGGTTTAGGGTTTAGGGTTTTGTGTTAAGGGTTTAAGGATTTTAGGGTTTAGGGTTTAGGGTTTAAGACTTAGGGTTTAGGGTTTAGGGTTTATGGTTTACATTTTAGGTTTAGGGTTTAAGTTTTAATTTAGGTTTAGGGTTTAAGGTTTTTTTAATAGAGAATAAATTAAGATTCAACATTTCTTCTTTTCAATTTCATCAATCAAGTATCACCCCAAGTTTTGTGAGACACAAGTGATGACATAGTTAAAAATCAGCACCCATAGAGCAAATCAAAACCTAAGATAAGTATAACCATCTCTATGTAAAGACATAGTTCCATAAGAAGGATCGGAAATTCTTTAATTTTTATAGCATCGTAACTAACCCCTGCCTCTCAGTAGCGTGATCCATCGTATCCTCGATCTCTCCTTTCCACCACCACGACTTTAACCTCCGTCACTCCTCTCACCTCCATAACCACCACACTCACCACCACCACCTCCATATCCACAAGCACCTCCAGATCCTCCACCACCACTGGATAACTCACCCCTTTACCTTGCCTCCATTGGTAGATCTAGACTTCTCCTAGTTGACGGTGATGTTCCTGCCATCAAGGTTCTCGCCCATTCTTAAGGTTTAATGTTTATGATTTAGGTCGCTTTAGGGTTTAGGATTTAGGGTATGGGGTTTAGGGTTTATAGTTTAGGGTTTAGGGTTTAGGGTTTAAAGTTTTTTTAATAGAGAACAAATTCGATTCAACATTTCTTCTTTTCAATTACATTAACCAAGTAGCACCCTAAGTTTTCTAAGACACAAGACATATAGATAAAATGAGCCACGATAGAGCAAATGAAAACCCAAGATAAGTAGAACCGTATCAACAAGAAAGACAGTTCCATAAGTAGATCGATCGGTCATTCTTTAGTTTATCCACTTCCCATCAAAACCACCCTCGCTCTTGAGTAGCAAAGATCGCCATCATATCCCCAATCTCACCCTCCTAATCACCACGGTTGTAACCTTCATCGCTCTTCCCACCTCTATAACCAACACTACTTCAGCCCACCACCTCCATATCCACCACCACTTCAATAATCACGCCTCTCTGCTCACCTCCACCGATCTAGACTAAGCCTAATTGACGTGATGTCTTTGCCATCAAGGTTTTGGCCATTCTTTAGGGTTTAGGTTTTAGGGTTTAGAGTTTAGGGTTTAGTATTTAGTTTAGGGTTTAGGGTTAGGGTTTAGTTTAGGGTTTAGGGTTTAATTAGTTAGTAAGTAGAGTTTGTGATTTAAGGGGGGTATGTGCATAGTGGATAGTAGTTTTAAAATTAAGTAAACCAGTAAGTTTAGTTTATTTAGTTAATTTTTATTTATTTGAGTTTATTTTATTTTTATTTTTATTTAGGTTTATTATTTTATTATTTTAGTTATTTATTTTAGTTTATTTTTATTTCTATTTCATTTATTTAGGTTTATTTTAGTTGAGTTTTATTTTATTTTATTTTGTTTATGTTTATTTTTATTTTTATTTTAGGTTTATGTTTTATTTATTTTAAGTTTAGGTTTATTTAGTTTAGTTGGTTGTGTGGTGTAGGTCAGGGTGGGAGTTTAGGTAGTAGGGAAGCAGGGAGCCTAGTCCAGAGCCTGGATCTTGGAAAGTTTAGATTTAGGCATTAGTTTAGGGTTTAGGTTTACTTTGGGATTTAGTGTTTAGGTTTTTGTGGTTAGCTGAGTTTAGGTTTAGGGTTTTAGGGTTTAGGTTTTAGTGTGGGTTTAGTGGCTCAGGTTTAGGGTTTAGGTTTAGAGTTAATTTTGTGTTTATGATTTAGGGTTTAGGGTTTAGTAGAATTATTGCAGATTTGTAGAGTTAGGTTAGGCCTTGGCTTTGGGCTGGGTTTAGGATTTAGGGTTTAGGGTTTTTTTCCAAATTAAGCAAACGCAGGTTTAGGTTTATTTAGTTTATTTTTATTTATTTGATTCTATTTTATTTTTTATTTTTATTTAATTTAGTTTATTTATTTAGGACTTTTTTTATTTTAAGTTTTATTTTTATTTATTTTTTGGTTTATGTTTATTCTTTAGTTGAGTTTTATTTTTATTTTTTTTTTTGGGTTTAGTTTATTTTTTATTTTTTTATTTTTTTTAGGTTTAGGTTTTATGTTTTATTTTAGATTTATTTTAAGTTTTATTTTTTTTAGTTTTGTTTAGGTATATTTTAGTTTATTTTATTTTATTTAGTTTAAGTTTAGGTTTAGTTTATTTTAGTTAAGTTTTAGGTTTATTTTAATTTATTTATTTTATTTTTATTTTATACATTTTTTTTTCTTAGTTTAGGGTTTATGTTTATTTTTTTATTGATTTTAAGTTTATTTTTTTTGGTTGAGGTTTTATTTTATTTTATTTCGGTTCATTTTATTTTTAGTTTTATTTTATTTAGGCTTTTATTTTAGTTTAGTTTAAGTTTTTATTTATTTTATTTTAGCTTATTTATATTTTATATTTTATTTTATTTTTAAGTTTAGGTTTAGTTTTTTTATTTTATTTTATTTAGGTTTAGATTTTTATTTATTTTTTTTTTAGGTTTGATTTAGCTTAGGTTTAGGTTTTTAAGTTTTAAGGGTGTAGGGTTTAGTGTTTAGAGTTTAGGGTTTAGAGTTTAGGGTTTTAGTGTTTAGGATTTTAAGGTTTAGGATTTAAGGTTAAGGTTTAGGGTTTAGGGTTTAGGGTTTAGGGTTTAAGATTTTTTTAGGAAACCCCATATAAGGGGAATTTTATTGCCACAAAAAAGAGGGTTATAAGGTCCTTAACAGGGGATAAACTCCACAACCATCGCTCAAAGAGCTACAATCGCCTTAGAGAGTAAATCCTCATCTAAGTATAACCAAAAGTAAAATAAAAGAGTAAAGGAAAGAAAGATACAAATTGATTAACATAGATAAGCTAATGAATAGATGGGCCAAAGCTCTTCAGGATGAGAGAATGCATGACACTAGGGACCAAACCTTCAATAGAACAAGATAAATGCACTTGCAAGAGAAAAGTATAAGGCATCGCAAAAAAATGAAGAAAGATATAAATTAGAACTAAAGTAGTATAGAGAAAGTCAAAAGTGAGAACAAAGATAAACCGAGGAAAATTATAGAGAAGTGTATGAAAGAAGGCTCATGCTCCACACCAAATTGGGATGCAAATATGAGCATCCAAACTTCAAGGGTTAAATCACAAGAGCTACTACCAAACCAAGAAGGAGTAAAATCATCATAGCCATCATAGCCTACAAACTGTGAGAAGAAAGCCATTTGTTGAAAGTCTTATGAGCCTTAATACCTCCAAACCTATACAAAGCCATATATAATATAGAAATGAGATAGCAAAGAGAATGATAAGTGGTCCCATGCGAAAATTATCATCAATATAGTCACCATAGTATGAGAATCCCTATACATATGAGAGAATGAGCCATCTTTACCAAAATCCCTTTTAAAACCATAGCCAAGAGTATAATTAGGCCAAAGATAAAACCCACCATAAGAGAACAATATAAAAAAGCAACCCACTGAAATCCTACTAAGCAAATTAATGAGCCAAACATATGACATATATATGAAACTTTCGTAGAGTACATGAGTATAATCCAAAAAAAGAAACCCAATCATATTAAGCAATGCGATGTTAACAACCCCTTATTAATAATCATTGCGGTTAACAAAAGCAAATGTAAAGTGCAAATAACCCAAACCCAAATACAATAAGTGATGGTCTAATAGGACCAAGGTTAGAATGCAAATAGAATTAGATTACAAGAAGCATAGAAAATAGGTCGATCCCAACGTAAATAGCACCAAATAAAGACAAAAGACAGCAGAATCATGCAAAACATAAACTCGATAATCCGATCAACAAACAACCAAGACAAGAAGATAATAGAAGACAAAGAAGATAATAGAAGACAAGAATGTCTAGAACGCCATTTAGAATAAAGAGTGCATAAGATAATAACCAAATAGATAAAGCATAACCACGTGGATGCACAATTTTAATGAACCAAGATGGAAAAAAAGTAGTAGATTAAGTAGTTCAAGATATCGTGATAAGCGCTGCATATAAACAAAGAAAAAAACAATCAAGAAGTTAACCCCATAAGCTTCGGACATAGGACCTTATAGCAAAACATTGGAATCCAATATAAAATAGAGAAACAACATAAACACTTAGGGGTTCAAAGGAGAGCTAACATTGAAATCCTAAAACCAAGAGAGCAGATAACCAAGACAAAAAACAACCAAGATAGCAAATAATGAGGCCATAAAGCCACCCATTCAAAATAAACATTGCATTAGTAAACCAAGTAGGTAGTAGCATAATCACATCAACAAATAAAACAACAAAGCCATGATTGCACTAACCATAAGATAAACCAAAATAAAATAGTGATACAACATAGGCAGAATGTAGTTCAAAGGAGAGCCAACATTGGAATCCTTCAAGATAAAGAAAAGGCACTGCCAGTTAAGCCAACATCATTAGTAAAAGCAGATTGGAAAGAAGACAAAAGAAAGTCCAATCCTAGAAGGAGAAAATAATAATAATAACAAAGGTATAATAGTGTCTCCATACAGATTGGGCGATGAGATTAGCAAGAACAATCAAAAAACCAGACAACAAATAGCTAAGACAAAAATAGCCAACTAATGACTACCAAAAGAACCACCCATTGAATAGGCATGCATAAGATAACATGGATGACAAGTCTAATAGAACTAGGATGGAATAAACAGCAGCAGATTAAGTAGTCCACAATATCGGATGATGATAGCGACATAGCGGCACAAAGAATTAAAGAAAAACCCGAATAATTGGACTAAAGACCAGATAATCCAACAATTAAAATAAACAAAATAATTGTTGCACCACCATAAGATAAATAAAGGAAAGAAAGAGAGACATAGACTCAAAGGGTTTCAAGAAAACACCATCATTGAAATCCTTCAAGATAAAGAAAAGTAGACCATGGTAAGCCAACATCATCACCGTAAAATAGGCTAAAATGAAATCAAGAATAAAATCCCATCCTGCAAGGAAACATAATAGCAAGGTTGTGCAAATGCTCCATACAATGGAGGTGAGGTTAGAAAGCATAGGAGGGCACAACCCTATTAAAGAGAGAAAGATAGATAAATTTGAGCACGCCATGAAGGCACAAAATTATAGCAATTACATAATGAGACAAAAGTCATGAGGCCATGAACAAATTTCTAGATTAAGGAAAGAGAGAAAAAACATAGCCTTAATCTTATATTGGAAAAATTACAATAGGACCCATAAATATTGATAGCAAGAAGTGCTTTTATAAAGTAGAAATAAAAGCATAAAATAATCCATCTCCCTCCAAGAGAGAAACCTTACCAAAAGCAAGTGGTTTCAATGAAACCATCGATGCAGAAACCCCAAATAAGGTTAGGGTAAGTAATCCAGATGCCATAGAGATCAGAACCAAAAAGGTAATAAGAATTAGCATTAAAATCCATAGAAACATCAAAACTAAATAAAAGTTGATCATAAGTTAAGCGTAATGTAATGTCAAACCAATAGGATGGATTAATTTTTGAGGTAAGGAGTATTGTCCAAATTAACCAAACCATGCAAATTTTAGGAAGTATAAGTTGATCAAAGAGTTTTATGCCATCCAATCTAGCACCGAATAGCAAGGTAATCATTCATTACCTTCACGCCATACATGAGTGATTTTAAAATAGAGTTGAGAGAGCTCTAGTCCTTTAAGGTAGTACAATTATTGCCCATTTTGGTGGAAGTCAAAAGATCAATCGACAACATGGCATCCACCTCAATCCAAATATTGAGCCAACCTTTTTGAAGGAAAATCTCAATAGCTTTGTAAACTACCATTAGCTCGGCAAAGAAAGGAGGAGCAAGTACTAAGTGGGTAAAACGCAAATAAGACTTTACCAATAAGGTTTTGAAAATGCCAATGATTTTGAGAAAGCAGAGCCATCGGTGTTAATTTTAATAGTATTAGCATGAGGTTTTACCCAATAAACAATCTTGTCATCCTTACTTGGGTGGATCCGAAGTTAAAACCTAGTTTATTGGTCACAAATTTACAACCTTTGAATTGATTGTAGTTAATTTTATTGGCATTAAATAAGTCACAGATTTTATTTTTAATTCTAGAAATTATCCTCATGTGGTTCATAGGAGTCCACGATGTTTTGCATCATTTCATCCATCCATATGAACCAAATAAGAGTGATAGCGTTATGACTTTAATGTGGCATTTAATAGTGTTTTCAAAATAAACTTCAAGAAGTTGGTATAAAGTTAAGGAGCCATTGAATTTGTCAATGTTAAAGAGATCATCATACCAAATCCAAAGTTTGGAAGCAATGGCTCGTTAACAAAAACATGATTCACATTCTCAATGTGAAAGCAGATAGCATTTTGAAGGTAAGTAAAAACCTTTACCCGCATCAAGGAGTCAAGGATGAAGTTTTTTGATACACCAAGTAAGAATAGAATAATAAGAATATAGGAATAGTGTTATTCCAAATTTTGAAAAACATATTGGAAAAGTCATGAGCATCTTTAATACTAATCCAAACATTTTTAAGGTTGAAGTCACCGCTTTGAGAAATATTAAAAGGATCATCATGATTGGTAGGAATGATAGGAATATTAATAAGCTTATTTATAAGAGAGAAAGGAATATAATCAGTAAGACTATTTTCCCACATATTATTCTGAAGAGTTCACTTTAATAGTAGCGGTGGAATGGGTAGAAAGTAAGTCATCAATGGACTCAGTTAAAGCTTATTTTAATGAGAAAGTTTATAAGAAAAAAAAAATTTGTGCTTCCTTGATTGACAATCCAAAGACCTCCTTGATTATGAGTGCCACAACTTTTATACCAAGAGGTCCAATGTAATCTTTTTTGAAGTTAGAACCCGGAAGAATTTGTTAAAGGAGGTGCTCAATTACATTGTAATTAGAATTAAGACAATGGTTTGAATGAGATATAGAGGCATGGAGTTAAGGGTGCTCTTAATCAAAGTGAGCCAAAGAGAGTAAATGAAATTCCCAATCGAAAATTTTATTAGAGATTTTTTGGATTAGCTCATCAAAGAGATGTGATCTTTTCGACCTTTAAAAAAAGTGGAGCAAGATATTTAATAGGAAGTTGTTGTTGTTGAAAGTTAGTAATTCTCAAGATTTAGTTGATCCTATTACTTGGGATTTTAGAGGAAGGAATAAAACAACATTTACCTTCATTAAGAAAAAGACCACTTTATTTAAAAGATTCTTAATAGTTTTAATGTGATGAATAGAGGCATTGCAAAAGATTATGAAGTCATCAAGAAACTAAGATGAGAAGACCAGAGACCTTGAGTTCTAAAAACATCTTTGGGATTATTGTTGAAAAGATCATTAAGGCTCCTCGAAAGATATTCAAGAAATAATAAAAAGAGAGATAAGGGATCTCCTTGTCTCAAACCATACATCGAAGGGAAAAAACCAAGGGACTCACCATTCATGATAGGAGAACCAAACATTGGTAATACAATTTGGATAAAATAGTTAGAAAAACTAAATAAATGAAGAATTTGGAAGAGGAAATTCCAAGAGATGTTGTCAAAAGCTTTAGAGATGTCCAGTTTGAAAAGGATGATACTACCTCGGTAGAAGCATCAATGTCATGAATCGACTCTTGGGCAAGAAGAATGTTGTCGGTTATAGCTCTACCTTTAACTTAAGCTTTGGTTAGGTGAAATAATTTTAGGCGGACTAATTCTATTGGCAATTAATTTAGCAATGAGCTTATGAAAGAAGGTGCAAAGGTAGGTGCAAAATCACCCCAAGATTCGATTATTTATTTTGGGAATGAGAACAATGGAAGTGCTAGAAAAGTATCTAGGTATTGATTGCCATAAAATAATCAACGACATCATCAACAAGGTCAAACTTAATAATAGGCCAACAATGCTAAAAAAATTGAGTCGTAGCCTTGAGCGAACGAATCAATGTTCATGCGATTATATTCAATCTCGGACGCAAACTATGCAAGTGGTTGTCATCATTAATCATCGTTGAAGGAATCGGTGTGAGTTGGAAAGAGCTTCTAAGGAAGGATTGTTGTTTAATAAATTTTAAAATGATGTATGAGAATCTTTAATATCATTATTTTAGTGATCCAAACTTCCATTATCATTTTTAATTTTTTTAATAGAGTTTAAGGCTTTCTTTTTTTGAAAAGGGCATGGAAGTACTTGGTAAAATGCCATCAACAATATGTTTGCTAGCAACCTTTTGCAGCCTATAAGTTTCTTCCATATTATGATATTTAACCAAGTTATCTTTAGCTACATTCAACTCCTTAAGTTTAGTAGAGTTAGTCAAAATAGCATCTTCAAGAGAACAAAGTAATTGTTGTATTTTTGAGATTGTTTAAAATGATGCTTGTTCCACCAATTTAGGTTTTTTTTAAGCCTTTTAAGCTTAAGCTAGAATCATTCCCTTAACAATTATTGAATGAAGAGGGGCCATCCGGTTAATGGATAAAACATTTATGAAATCAATGTGTTGGATCCACATATTTTGGAATCTAAAGGAAGTGGGGAGGATAATCTAGAGGATTTTGGATAGAAATCAAAAGTGGAGCATGATGGATAAAGTTATGCTTATATGTTCAATAGAAGTAATGGGCCATTGATTGATCCAAAGAGAATTAAAAGAGTCCAATCAAGCGCCATTGTCTAGAGTTATGCGTATAGTGCCCATAAATCCAATATCAAGATTGCAATCAAGAATCATATTAGAAAATTCTTCCATGTAATGAATGTTAGGGATCAACCCCCTTCTTTTCGTGGAAGAGAATAGAATAGTGTTGAAATCACCCCATCCAACCGGGGTTTGTTGAGGAGGCAAAGATTCTTAAGTTATCCCAAAGGATGTTTCTACCACTCATTAATAAAGGAAACCAAGAAAATTCACCCAATGAGATGTGGACATTAACCAATTGTTGAAGATCATTAAGGATAGAGATGTTGACTAAATTATTCCAAAATACCAAATTTTATTACTATTATTATAAAATAAATTTTGAAAGACAACCGTTCTAGCAACATGGTTGATCTTAGAAGAGTATATGAATGGTTCAATAATAATAAGTAAGGCTATGTTATGATGAAAAGACTTACGTCTTGCGAACAATAAGAGTCCCAATACCCCTAACATTCCAAATATGTAAATTGATCATAATAAAAGGAGGGAAAGGAAAAGAGATAACTAAAGAAATAAAAAGCAAGAAGAAAAGAAAATAAGAGGCAATTATTTTAGGGAAGTTAGAAAATCTAGTAATTCTAGAGGAGCTATTAGTGAACATTCTAGCTTTAAGGGATTTTTTTTAAAATAGTTTGAAAAGGTCTTTCTTTGTCCAAAGTATCCCCATTCTAGAGATTGATTTGTGACATTGAGAATAGGACCGGTATTAGTCAAAGCATTCGTAATGATAATTTCCCCTTCTTTAGTGTCAAAATTAAGGAGAAAGAGGGTTAGCATGTATATCACTCGAATGGTAGTAGAAAGAGTGGTTGTGATGCCATTAATAGCAGATTTCATGCTCATTTTCGAATTACTTTTAGATTTTGTTCCATCATCAAAGGATCAACAATTTTCAAATTTTGCTCTTTCATCAAAGGATCAATTTTAGAATTTGTCTCCTCGGGTTCACTAGCCTAAAGGGGTAGGCTAGAATGAGTGAAGGTATTGTATTGAGGAGCTAAATTATTACAATTAGAAGCAATGTTAAGTAAGTTATCTTTAGCCTCCTCATGAACCTCAAAATCATTATTTTTAACATGGTCAAATTGCACTTCAAAAGGCAAATTAGTAGATAATAAAAAGTAGGCGGGGATGAGTTCCATTTTGAGTGACTTTAGGCACATAAGCTAATTTATTAATTTTTTCATTTGCTAGAGAGGGATTAGGGTCACTATTTATTCTTTTTTAAGATGAGGATGCAACACAAAGCATTAGAATGATCATGACCATGAATCTTACAATGTGTGTAAAAATAGGAAAATTTTCAAATTCCACTTTTGATTATAACCAAATTTCTCGAGCGATCCATACTTCTTTAGGATACTTTTTGGTAATATCAATCTCAACCAAAATATGAGCAAGGCGTGATCTCGCGGTGGCGATCAATTTGAAGAGAGAGCACCAACCGTAAAGAGAACTTGATGTGTAACATAGTGTATTCTCATATTAGGAAGAGTTAGCCATAATGGAACAATTGGAGATTCCTCTTTTACATCAAAAGAGGAGACCATTTCAAAAGCCTCATTTGATAATTATACACAAAGTAGAGCGATGAGCAAAACTCTTGAGTAATCTAAGTCATTAGAGGCTGAATAAGAATATTCTAGGATCGATCAATCAAACGGTGAAAATGCCAGAGCTTTAGGCTATGAAAAATGATCGGATGTTATCGAGTTACATAAGGAAAATTTACCAACTAAAGAGAATTCAAAAGGCTTCAACTTCCACATCAAGATCCGAGCACATAACAGGCATCCCATGAAAGAGGTTGAGATCAAATTGACCATAGCATTAGGGAAAGATTTCTTACCAGATAATGCATCCTTGAAGGACTTAGCAGTAGCATGTAGGATCCATAATACCTTATAAATCGAAGCCTAACCGATGCCTCCAAGTTCAAAAGCTCTACACAAAAGCGACTCCTCAGCCATTGAAAGAGCAAGGAAACTCACATTAGCGCCAATCGAGACAAATAATTGAAAAATATGATTTAGAAGGATTGATCAAGCAAGAAAATGAAAGGAACGGAATATGAGCGGGAGGGTGAAAAATGGGGAGTTTAGGTTTAGGTTTAGATTTTTAGGTTTAGGTTTAGTTTATTTAGTTTAGTTGATTATTTTAGTTTAAGTTTAAAGTTTAGGTTTAGTTTAATTTAGTTTATTTTAGTTTAGTTTAGTTTAGTTTATTTAGTTTAGTTTAGTTTAGTTTAGGGTTTCTTTATTTAGTTTAGTTTAGTTTAGTTTATTTAGTTTAGTTTAGTTTAGTTTTAGTTTAGTTTATTTTAGTTTAGTTTAGTTTAGTTTATTTTAGTTTACTTTGATTTAGGTTTAGGTTTAGGTATAGATTTAGTTTAGTTTAGTTGGTTTAGGTTTAGTTTATTTATTTATTTAGTTTAGTTTAATTTAGGTTTAAGGTTAAGGTGTTTAGGATTTAGGGTTTAGGGTTTAGGGTTTTGAGGGTTTAAAGTTTAAGGTTTAGGATTAGGGTTGGTTTGGGGTTTAGGGTTTAGGGTTTAGGGTTTTGAGTGTTTAGGGTTTAAGGTTTAGTTCTGATTTATGGTTAGGGTTAGGGTTTAGGGTTTAGGGTTGTAGGTTTAGGGTTTAGGATTTTGGGTTTAGATTTTTTTAAATTAAGAAAATTGGTAGGTTTAGGTTTATTTACTTTATTTTTATTTATTTTAGTTTATTTTATTTTTTTATTTATTTTAGTTTATTTTATTTTATTTTTATTTAAGTTTATTTTTTATTTTTAATTTTTTAGTTTATTTATTTTAGGTATATTTATTTTAGTTTAGGTTTTATTTTAGTTTATTTTTTTAGGTTTAAGTTTGGTTTATACTTTTTAGCTTAGTTTTATTTTATTTTATTTCTTAGGTTTAAGTTTAGGATTTTATTTTAATTTTTTAGGTTTAGGTTTAGGTTTTATTTTAGTTTTATTTTTAAGCATTATTTTTTTGTTTAGGTCTAAGTTTATTATTAGTTTTTTTATTTTATTTAGTTTAGAGTTTAGGTTTAGTTTATTTTAGGTTTAGGTTTAGGTTTTACTTATCTTTAGTTTAGTTTTAAGCTTATTTTATTTTGTTTTTATTTTGGTGGAGGTTTTTTTTTGGTTTAGGTTTTAGGTTTGATTTATTTATTTTTGGTTTTGTTTTAGGTTATTTTAAGGTTTAGGCTTTTATTTAGTTTTATTTTATTTTATTTTAAGTTTATTTTTTATTTTACATTTAGTTTTATATTATTTATATTTTTATATTTTGGTTTATTTTATTTTTAGTTTAGTTAATGTTTTTTATTAATTTTATTTTATTTTATTTTTTATTTTCTTATTTTATTTTATTTTTATGTTTAGGTTTAGGTTTAGGTTCAAGTTTTAGTTTAGGTTTTTATTTTATTTTATTTTATTATTTTATTTAGGTTTAGGTTTTATTTATTTTATTTTAGGATTTATTTAGTTTAGGCTTAGGTTTAGGGTTTTAGGATTTAGGGTTTAGTGTTTAGGGTTGTAGGCTTTAGGGTTTAAGGTTTATGGTTTAGTGTTTTAGGTTTTAGGGTTTAAGGTTTAGGGTTTAGGGTTTTAAGGTTTAGGGTTGTAGGTTTAGGGTTGGGGTTTAGGTTTAGTTTATTTTAGATTTATGTTTAGGTTTTATTCTTTTTTATTTAGTTTATTTTAATTTAGGTTCAAGTTTATTTTATTTTGTTTATCTTAGGTTTAGGTTTTATTTTATTTTTTAATTTATTTAGGTTTAGGTTTTTTTATTTATTTTATTTTAAGTTTTATTTAGTTTAGGTTTAGGTTTTAGGTTTTAGGGTTTAGGGTTTAGGGTTTAGTGTTTAGGTTTAGGGTTTAATTTTACAATTTATGGTTTTTTAGGGTTTAAGGTTTAGGGTTTAGGGTTTAGGTTTAGTTTTAGGGTTTAAGTTTTAGGTTTAGGGTTTAGTGTTTAAGATTTTAGGTTTTAGGTTTAGGATTTAGTGTTTAAACTTTAGAGTTTAGGGTTTGTAGGGTTTAGGGTTTAAGGTTATCTTAGTTTTAGTTGGATTTAGGTTTAGGGTTTTAGGTTTTAGTGTTTAAGGTTTAATGTTTAGTTGCAGAGTTTAGTTTAGATTTTAGAGTTTAGAGTTTAGGGTTTATAGTTGTTTAGGTTAGGTTTAGTTAGGTTAGTTTATGGTTTACAATTTAGGTTTCTAGGTTGAGTTTAGGTATTTAGGGTTGAGTTTAGTTTATAGTTAATGTTTAGAGTTTAGGTTTAAGGTTTAGGTAGGGTTTAGGGTTTAGGTTTAGGTTTAGGTTTAGATTTGGGGTTTGGGGTTTATGGTTTAGGGTTTATGATTGTTGGTTTTAAGATTTAAGGTTTAGGGTTATTCTAGGTTTTAGGGTTTAGGGTTTATGGTTTAGGATTTAGGTTTAGGGTTTAGGGTTTAGGGTTTAGGGTTTGGGGTTTAGAGGTTAAGAATTATTTAAGTAAAGTGGTATGTTTAGGTTTATTTAGTTTATTTTTATTTATTTTAAGTTATTTTGTTTTTTATTTTTATTTAGATTTATTTTTTAATTTTATTTAGTTTAGTTTATTTATTTTAGGTTTATTCATTTTAGTTTAGTTTATTTGTTAGGTTTAGGTTTAGGTTTATATTTATTTTTAGTTAAGTTTTATTTTTATTTTATTTTTTAAAGATTAGGTTTTATTTTTTTTTAAATTTTAGGTTTACATTTAGGTTTTATTTTTATTTTATTTTTTAGGTTTAGGTTTAGGTTTTATTTTATGTTTATTTTAGGGTTTAGTTTAGGGTTGTAGGTTTAGGGTTTTAAGTTTAGGGTTCATTTTGGGTTTAGGTTTTGGATTTAGGGTTTAGGGTTTAAGATTTAGGTTTAGGGTTCAGGTTTTTTTTAAAATTTAAAATAAACCATATATTTAGGTTTATTTAGTTAATTTTTTATTTATTTTATATTTTATTTTCTATTTTTTTATTTAAGTTTTTATTTTAGTTTATTTTTTAGGTTTAGGTTTTCATTTATGTTTATTTTTAATTTAGTTTTATTTTTATTATATTTTTAGGTTAAGTTTTATTTCTTATTTTTAGGTTTAAGTTTAGGTTTAGCTTTGGGGTTTAGGGTTGTAGATTTAGGGTTTAGGGTTTAGGTTAGGGATAGTTTTAGGGTGTAGGGTTTAGGTTTTCTTAATTTTTTTAAAATTTTTTAAATTTTATTTTAAATTAAAATATCTCAAGGTTTATTTTGTTTATTTTTATTTATTTAGTTTATTTTATTTTTTATTTTTATTTAGTTTATTTATTTTAGGTTTATTTATTTTAGTTTAAGTTTTATTTTATTTTATTTTAGTTTATTTTTATTATTTTTTATATTTTATTTTAAGGTTTGGTTTAGGTTTTAGCTTAAGTTTTATTTTAGTTTATTTCAAATTTTATTTAGATTTATGTTTTTTTTATTTGTTTTATTTTAGGTTTTGTGTAGTTTAGGTTTAAGTTTTTTATGTTTAGGGTTTAGGGTTTTGGATTTAGGGTTTGGGGTTTAGGCAGATTGTTAGGGTTTAGGGTTTTAAGGTTTAGAGTTTAGGGTTAGGTTTAGGGTTTAGGGTTTGGTTTAGTGTTTAGCTTTAGGATTGGGTTAGAGGGCTTCTTTAGGGTTTAGAGTTTAGGGCTAGTTTAGGGTTTAGGTTTAGGGTGGTTTAAGTTTAGAGTTTAGGGTTAGGGTTAGATTATGGTTTAGGGTTAATTTAGGGTTAAGGTTTAGGGTTTTAAGGTTTTGAGGTTTAGGGTTTATGTTTGTAGGTTTATTTAGGGTTTAGGGTTTAGCATTTAGGATTTAATGTTTTTTGGGTTTAGTTTGGGTTTAGGGTTAAGGTTTAGATTTTTTTTAATTTAGTAAATCGATAGGTTTTGTTGATTTAGTTTATTTTTATTTAATTTAGTTTATTTTTTTTTTGTTTTATTTAATTTAGTTTATTTATTTGAGTTTATGTTTTTATTTTTGTTTATTTTTTAGGTTTAGGTTTAGATTTATGTTTATTTTTTAGTTTAATTTTATTTTAATTTTATTTTTTTTAGGTTTAGGTTTTATGTTTTATTTAGTTTAGGTTTAGGTTTTAGGATTTAGGGTATAGTGTTTTTTTGGGTTTAGGGTTTTAGGGTTTAGCATTTTAGGGTTTCTGATTGAGGTTAGGGTTTAGGGTTTAGGGTTATCTTATGGTTTTAGTTAGTTTAGGGAGAGTTTAAGTTTAGGGTTTAGCTTTAGGGTTTAGGGTTTTACAATTTAGGGTTTAGGTTTATGGTTAGTTTAGGGTTTAATTTAGGGTTAATGTTAGGGTTTAGGGTTGAGTTTAGGATTTAGGTTTGGGGGTTTTGGTTTAGGGTTTAGGTTGTAGGTTTTAGGGTTTAGGGTTTAGTGTTTAGGGTTGTAGGTTTAAGGTTTTGAGTTTAGGGTTTTGAGTTAGTTTAAGGTTTAGGGTTTGGTGAGTCTTGAAGAGGTGGATTTATTAAATTAAAACATCTGCTAAAAAAATTTAGATAGAAATAAAGAAAGATGATTGGGATTAGATAAGTTTTTACATGGTTGAAATGGAATTGTTAAAAAATTGCTTGTATTTATCATAATAAGATCAATTGTTTAGAGTTTTACTTGCTAAAGCAAAACCAAAATTATAAATGTGTACATGAACAAATTTGAAGTATTGTTATTATCTTCTAAATTTAGGGAAAGATTAAGCTAATGTTGTGTAGGTTTAGATCGAGAGAACTTAAAAGAGACACTACACAAAATTAATTTGCATGTGGCTTTTCAACAAACTTTAGATTTCTAATAACATCAAGAATTTTGCACCTAAAGAATGTCATCAAATGTAGGAATTATTCTTTCCACCATTAAATCAAATTCAAATGAATACATTTAAATGAAGTAACTACTACTAATAAAAAAATAGAAAAGATGATAAATACCATGTTGGGATCCAAAATCTCTCTTAAATCATTTTTTGATGTAAGCATAAAATCTATGAGTGTCTTAAATTCTCAAAACTAAGCACCTATTTCTAAGCATTGACTTAGGAGTTTTACTTGAGCTTTCTTGCTTTTGTGTTGAGCAATTATTTGTTACATTATGTTGCGCTTTGAGTCTCAAAGTAGGAGAGCTATAGTTTGTGGAAATCCCTATGTAGAGATATTGAGTTTGTATTATACTTCTACACTACTTATTAAGAGATTTTTTGGATACAATCACTATTGTAAAATCTCATTCAGCAATACTTATCAATTCTCCTTAATTCACCAAGTTCTTGAGCACGTGAAGCATTGAAATCCTACTAGAGAGCTTTTTTAAAGCATAAATTTAGCTATTTGGCATATCGCTAAATTGAAAGAGGTAGTTGAGAAGACAATATCGATTAGAGAGGAGTTTTATGATTAGATAGGCTATCTCTATATAAGTGGATTGCTCACAAATGGACACTTAGGTGTCTAAACTTAAGTAGATTCTTTCTTCATTTTTCTTTGAGCGAAGCTACCCTTTTGCATCTATGAAACTTAGAGAGGCAATCTACTATGGCATACAAAGCTCATAATTTTTTATATTAGAGAAATTCAGCTAATCATTTGTTGCCAAAATCTCTTTTATTTAGTTTAAGTTTAGGTTTTTTTAGGTTTTTTTAGGGTTTAGGGTTTAGGGTTTTGGGGTTTAGGGTTTAGGGTTGTAGGTTTTCTGATTTAGTGTTTAGGGTTTGGTTTAGGGTTTAGGGTTTAGGGCTTAGGGTAATTTTTTTTTATTTTTTAATTTTTTTTAAAATTAAGTAACAGTAGGTTTGATTATTTAGTTTATTTTATTGTCTATTTGTATTTAGGTTTATTTTATTTAGTTTAGTTTATTAATTTTAGGTTTATTTATTTTAGTTTAAGTTCTTTATTTTAATTAATTTTTTTAGGTTTAGGTTTAGTTTTAGGTTCATTTTGTAGTTTAATTTTATTTTATTTGATTTTAGGTTTAGGTTTTATTTTTTTTATTTTAGGTTAAGGTTAA
The DNA here is from genome assembly GCA_021442155.1 of Cymbidium sinense. Lineage (NCBI taxonomy): Eukaryota > Viridiplantae > Streptophyta > Magnoliopsida > Asparagales > Orchidaceae > Cymbidium > Cymbidium sinense. The sequence goes on from CM038216.1 coordinate 100,954,074, forward strand.
GGTTTTTATTTTACTTTTTTAGGTTTAGGTTTTAGGTTTATATTTTAGGTTTATTTTTAGGTTTCATTTTTTTAGTTTAGGTTTATTTTATTTAGTTTATTTTATTTAGTTTATGTTTAGGTTTATGCTTAGTTTATTTTAGGATTAGGTTTAGATTTTATTTATTTTAGTTTAAGTTTTTTTTTAGTTTAGGGTTTAGGTTTATTTTATATTTATTTTTAAGTTTAAGTTTTTATTTTATTATATTTTAGGTTAATTTATTTTATTTTAGGTTTAGTTTTTATTTTATTTAGGTTTTTTTATTTTTAGTTTAGTTTAGCTTTTTATTTATTTTATTCTAGTTTAGTTTTATTTTTTTATTTTATTTTCCTTTTAGGTTTAGTTTGGTTTAGGTTATAGTTAATGTTCTTTCTTTGGTTTAGGTTTTCTTACTTATTTTATTTTTTATTTTATTTAGTTTATGTTTAGCTTTTTTAGCTTTTTTTGGGTTTAGGGTCTAGGTTTAGGATTATGGGTTAGGGTTTAGGGTTTAAGGTCTTTTATGATTTAGGGTTTAGGGTTTAGGATTTAGGGTTTAAAGTTTTTTTTTAAATAATTAAGTAACCAGAAGGTTTAGGTTTATTTAGCATATTTAGTTTATTTTTTATTTATTTTAATTTAGCTTATTTTTTATTTTATTTAGGTTTATTTTTTATTTTTATTTAGTTTAGTGAATTTATTTTTAGGTTTTTTATTTTATTTTATTTTTTAGGTTTAGCTTACTTTTAATTGAGTTTTATTCTTATTTTATTTTTTAGGTTTAGATTTCTTTTTTTTATTTTAGGTTTATGTTTTGGTTTTATTTTATTTTTTAGGTTTAGGTTCTAGGTTTTTTTTAGGTTTATTTATTTTAGATTTTAGTTTTTAGTTTAGGTTTAGGTTCATTTTAGTTTATTATATTTTATTTAGTTTAAGTTTAGGTTTAGGTTTAGTTTATTTTAAGTTTTATTTAATTTAGTTTAAGTTTATTTTATTTTGTTTATTTTATTTTTATTTTAAGTTTATATTTTAGTTTTATTTATTTTTAGGTTTATTTTAATTTGTTTATTTTATTTTTATTTTAGATTTAGGCTTTTTTTTAATTTAGGTTTTATTTTTATTTATTTTTTAGGTTTTATTTTAAGGTTTACTTTTTTATGTTTAAGTTTTTATTTAGTTTTATTTTATTTTATTTTAGGTTTATATTTTATTTATTTTTTTTTTTTTTTTATTCTTAGGTTTATTTTATCTTTTAGTTTAGTTTAGTTTTTATTTTTTTTACTTTTATTTTATTTTATTTTAGGTTTAGGTTTAGGTTTTAGTTTAGGTTTTATTATATTTAAGTTTAGGTTTTATTTATTATATTTTAGGTTTTATTTAGTTTAGGTTTAGGTTTTAGGTTTAGGGTTTAGGGTTTAGGGTTTAGGGTTTATGGTTAGGGTTTAGTTATGGTTTTAGGGTTTAGGTTTAGTGTTTAGCTTTTTTGGATTCTGACTTTAAGGGTTTAGTTAGCTTAGGGTTTAGGTTAGTTATGGGTTTGGGGTTAGAGCTTTAGGGTCTTAGTTTTTTTATGGTTTAAAGTTTAGGGTTTTAGTGTTTGGTTAGGGTTTAGGGTTTAGGTTTAGGGTTTTGGTTTAGGGTTGTTTAGGGTTTAGAATTTTAGGGTTTGTTTAGGCTTTATGGTTTAGGTTTAGGGTTAGGGTTTAGGTTTAGGTTTAGGGTTTTAGGTTTATGTTTTTTAAGATTTAGGGTTTCTGATTAATGTTTAGGGTTTAGGTTTAGGGTTGAGTTTAGGGTTTTATTAGTTTTTTAAATTAAGTAAACCATAGATTTTTGATTTATTTAGTAGTTAGTTTATTTTAGATTTATTTTATTTTATTTAGGTTTATTTTTTTATTTTATTTAGTTTAGTTTATTTATTTTTGGTTTATTTATTGTAGTTTAGGTTATTTATTTTAGTTTATTTTTAGGTTTAGGTTTAGCTTTAGGTTTATTTTTTTTTGTTAGTTTATTTTATTTTATATTTTATGTTTAAGTTTTATTTTTATTCTTAGTTTAGGTTTAGGTTTTATTTTATTTTTCTAGATTTAGGTTTTAGGTTTTATTTTTTAGTTTAGGTTTAGGTTAATTTTAAATTTTTTATTTTATTTAATTTAGGTTTAGGTTAAGGTTTAGTGTATTTTAGGTTTTATTTATTTTAGTTTAGTTTATTTTTGTTTAGGTTTAAGTTTATTTATATTGTTCATTTTATTTTATTTTAGGTTTAGGTTTTTTTTAATTTAGGATTATTTTTATTTATTATTTATTTTAGGTTTTATTTTTATATTTATTTTTTATGTTTAGGTTTTTTATTTAGGTTTTATTTTATTTTATTTTAGGTTTATTTTATTTTATTTTACTTTTAGGTTTTTTTATTTTAGGTTTATTTTTTTAGTTTAATTTAGGTTTTTTTTATTTATTTTATTTTAGTTTAGTTTTATTTTTATTTTTTTTAGGTTTATGTTTAGGTTTAGGTTTTAGTTTTGGTTTTATTTTATTTTACTTTAATTTAGTTTCTTTAGTTTAGGTTTTCTATTTATTTTATTTTTAGGTTTAGGTTTTAGGTTTTAGGTTTAGGTTTAGGGTTTAGGGTTTGGGCTTTAGGGCTTAGGTTTAGGGTTGTAGGTTTAGGGTTTAGGTGGGTTTAGGTTTTAATTTAGGTTTTAGGGTTTAAGGTTTAGGGTTTTGGGTTTAGGGTTTAGAGTTTTAGGGTTTAGCATTTAGTTTAGGATTGTAGGTTTAGGGTTGTAGGTTTAGGTTTAGGGTTTGTTTATTGTTTAGGGTTATGATTTCATTTAATTTTTATTTAGGTTTATGGTTTAGAGTTTAAGGTTTAGGTTTGTGTAGGGTTTAGGTTGTAGGTTTAGGGTTATTTAGGGTTTAGTGTTTAGGGTTTAGGGTTGATTTAGGGTTTAAAGTTTAGGGTTTATGGTTTAGTTTTTTTAAATTAAGAAAAAAATTAGTTTAAGTTTATTTAGTTTATTTTGTTTATATTAGTTTATTTTATTTTTTTATTTTTGTTTAGGTTTACAATTTTTTATTTAGTTTAGTTTATTTATTTTAGTTAAGGTTTTATTTTAGTTTATATTTTAGGTTTAGTTTAGGTTTAGGTTTATTTTTTAGTTTATTTTATTTTTATTTTATTTTTAGGTTTAGTTTATTTTTATTTTAGGTTTAGGTTTATGTTTTATTTTATTTTTTTAGGATTTAGGTTTTTATTTTAGGCTTATTTTTAAATTTTATTTTTTTAGTTTAGGTTTAGGTTTATTTTTAGTTTATTTTATTATATTTAGTTTAGGTTTTTTTAGTTTATTTTAGGTATATGTTTAAGTTTTATTTATTTTAGTTTAGTTTATTTTTAGTTCTGATTAGGTTTATTTTATTTTTTTATTTTATGCTTAAGTTTTTTTTAGTTTATGGTTTAGGTTTTAATTTTTTATTTATTTTTATGTTTATTTTAATTTTGATTTATTTAGCTTTTTTATTTTAGGTTTATTTTATTTTTAGTTTAGTTTAAGTTTATTTATTTTATTTTATTTTAGTCTTATTTTTATATTATTTTATATTTAAGTTTAGGTTTAGGTTTAGGTTTTAGTTTAGGTTTTATTTTATTTTATTTTTTAATTTATTTAGGTTTAGTTTTTTTTATTTTTGTTTGTAGGTTTTATTTAGTTTAGGTTTAGGTTTAGGTTTTTTTTTAGGGTTTAGGGTTTTGGGTTTGGGTTTGGGTTTAACATTTAGGGGTAGGTTTTAGGTTTCTGATTTAGGGTTTAGGGTTTTTAGGGTTTAGTGTTTTATGGTTTAGGGTTTAGGCTTTAGGGTTTTAGGCTTTTAGGGTTTTGGATTTAGGGTTTAGGGTTTAGGGTTGTATGTTTAGGGTTTAGGTTTAGGGTTAGTTTTAGTCTAGGGTTTAGGGTTAGGTTTATATATTTATTTTTTATTTTTATTTTTTTAAATTAAAAATGGTAGTTTTAGGTTTATCTAGTTTATTTTTATTTATTTTAGTTTAGTTTATTTTTTATTTTTTAATTTATTTTTATTTTATTTTATTTAAGTTTTATTTATTTTATTTTCTTTAGTTTACTTTATTTTATTTTAGGTTTAGTTTTATTTTATTTAGGTTTTATTTTTTAATTTAGTTTAGGTTTTTATTTATTTTATTTTAGTTTAGTTTTATTTTTATTTTATTTATTTTATTTTTTAGGATTAGGTTTTAGTTTATGTTTTCTTTTATTTTATTTTAGGTTTAGGGTTAAGGGTTGTCGGGTTTAGGGTTTTGGTTTTAGGGTTTAAGGTATAGAGTTTAGGTTTTTTAGGGTTTAGGGTTTAGTGTTTTAGGGTTTAGGGTTGTTGGTTTAGGGTTTAGGGTTTAGGGTTTAGGGATATGGTTTTTTTTTATTTAGGGTTTAGTGGTTTAGGGTTTAGGGTTTAGGGTTAAAGGGTTTAGGGTTTAGGGTTATGGATTTAGGGTTTAGGGTTTAGGGTTTATTTTTTAATTAAGAAAACCACTATGTTTATTTAGTTTATTAAGTTTATTTTTATTTATTTTATTTTATTTTTATTTTGTTTTACTTTTTATTTTATTTAGTTTAGTTGATTTATTTTAGTTTAGGTATTTTATTTTAGTTTATTTTTAGGTTTAGGTTTAGGTTTATGTTTATTTTTTAAGTTTAGTTTTATTTTATTTTATTTTTTAGGTTTTGGTTTTATTTTTTATTTTAGGTTTAGGTTTTATTTTATTTTTTTTTAGATTTAGGTTTAGGTTTTATTTTAGGATTTTTTAGGTTTTATTTTTTTGGTTTATTATTAAGTTTTTTTAGTTTATTTATTTTATTTTGTTTAGGGTTTAGGTTTAGTTTATTTTAGGTTTAGGTTTAGGTTTTATTTATTTTAGTTTATTTTATTTTAGTTTAGGTCTAGGTTTATTTTATTTTGTTTATTTTAGGTTTAGGTTTGTTTTTTTAGTTTATGGTTTAGGTTTTATTTTTTATATATTTTAGGTTTATTTCTTAGGTTTAGGTTTTATTTAGTTTTATTTTATTATTTTAGGTTTATTTTATTTAAATTTTATTTTTTATTTAAGTTTTTATTTTAGGTTCATTTATTTTTTTAATATTAGTTTAGGTTTTATTTATTTTATTTTAGTTTAGTTTTATTTTTTATATTATTTTCTTTTTAGGTTTAGGTTTAGGCTTTAGTAATTATTTTATTTTATTTAGGTTTTGCTTTATTTCTTTATTTTATTTTTTAGGTTTTACTTTAAGTTTAGGTTTTTAGGTTTAGAGTTTAGGGTTTAGGGATTAGGGTTTAGGGTTTAGGGTTTGGGTTTAGGTTTAGGTTTAGGGTTGTAGATTTTTGGTTTAGGGTTTAGGATTTAGGGTTTAGGGTTTAGGGTTTAGTTTTTTAGGGTTTAGGGTGTAGTTTATGGTTTTAGGGTTTAGGGTTTAGAGGTTTAGTTTTGTTTTTTGTTTTTGTTTTTTAAATTAAGTAAACTTATAGGTTTAGGTTTATTTAGTTTATTTTATTTATTTTAGTTTATTTATTATTTTTAGTTCTTTATTTTTTTATTTATATTTAGGTTTATTTTATTTTATTTTTATTTTTTAGGTTTTTTATTTAGTTTTTTATTTATTTAGTTTTAGGTTTATTTTTTTTTTTTTTAGGTTTAATTTTTATATTATTTAGGTTTTTATTTTTTAGTTTTGTTTAGTTTCTATTTATTTTGTTTTAGTTTAGTTTTATTTTTTGGTTTATTTTCTTTTAGGTTTAGGTTTAGGTTTTATTTTATGTTTTAATTTAATTTATTTTTATATTTTATTTTGGTTTTGGTTTTTTATTTCTTTTATTTTTTGTTTTATTTAGTTTTGGTTTAGGTTTTAGCTTTTATGGTTTAGGGTTTTGGGTTAGTTTATGGTTTTAGAAATTAGGGAATTTTTTATTGCCACAAAAAGTACAAAGTCCTTAGATGGGCTAAATCTCTAAGCTAATGCTCAAGAGCTACATTAAGTCCTAAAGAGATAAACCCTAACTATTACAATACTCAAGGAAAGAAAAAAAGAAAAACCAAAAAAATCAACGAGAAAATCCATGTGAGCAAACTTCATTTGGTCCCGATACCAAGATCCACCTGATACTCCCACATAAAGAAATTCTTCAATATAATTTTGAAAGGATGAGTACAATTAAGCCAACATAGAAGAGTGTAAAGAAGGAGTAAAGTAAAGAAAAGGCTCAAAGTTACAATCATCTCGAGCAACACTATATGAAAGCAACCAACATCGGAGAAGGTTACAATTACATATAATGCTACCAAAGAAGAAAGAGTGGGAAACATCAATTCCATCATAGCCAACATACCTCGTAGCCCATCATCCAAAGTCCATCATCAGGTAGCAAAATCCTCCAAACAATAAACATAATAGTACCACAACCATGAAAACCAAGCCCAATAAGGTGATAATCAACCAACCATCGGGGATAGCGACAATATAATAGGAGCACCAAAACACCAAAAGAATAACAAAATCCAAAGGAGAAAGCATCATGATAGGGGCAACAACACAAACCGAGATAAATAAGAAAAAAGAAAAAAAGTGCTCATATCCTCCACCAACAAAGTAGAAAAAAAGATCTAGTAAAACACCGACTAATACAAAGGGGTGGCAAGCACAAAAAAAAAAGGGGTCAATTGCAAGAGAAAAAAAAGTAGGAGGAAACCAAAAATACAAGTCACAAAAGAACTAGGTTCCCAGAACAATCAAAGGAGCAGAAAAAATTGGCCAAAATAAACCCTCTCCAACCCAACACTAACCAAACTAGCCGACCAACATATCCTCCTAGCCAACCACCATAGTAGTAAACCCAAGTTATGTAAAAACAACAACAATCATCAAACCAAAATCACCCAAGACTAGGGAAAGGGTAGAAATATAGTCAAACCAACAGGCAAAAGAAAATCGATCAGGTAAGTAGACAAATATAAAAGGTACAAAACTAGTAAGATAAACTACAAACCAATAGAACAACAACAATAAAGGCTCCCAACTAAACCAGACCTAGCATAACACCATAAAGCATCTAGCTAATCCATATAAACCCAAAGCCACTTGACCAAGAGGAAGGACAATACTGAGGAGGTTAAAACCATAACCAAGAGAAACAAAAAAATTAGAAAAAAGAACCACCAAGCAACCAACAAAATAGAAAATAATAGCAAACCAACAATCTCCACCATGCCAAAATCAAGCCAGAGAGATAGAACCCCAGATAAGTCACCAACATAAAATGAAAAAATAAAAAAATAAACCAAAAGCCAACTAACCCATAATGCCACCACAACCACCACAGTAGATCCAATTCGTAAGTTATAGTAGCCTAGAAAGAGGCAAAACCCATACAAAAGAAAAACCTACCATAAAAAAACCCAAAGGAGGAAATAAAAATAGGAAAGGAAAATTATGGTAAACACCTAGCCAGACATAAGACATTGAAAAACCAAAATAACCTAACAATAACCACCGGTAGCAAAACTAGGCCAATCCAAAAGTAAAGATCTAAAACATAACCTAGCTCAAGAGAAAATAAGTAGATAATCACAACCCAAAGAGGGTTGAACAAGGGGGCAAAAAAAGATCATCAAAAAAAGCAACACCAAAAACTAAGCCAAGAATTTATAATAAGCAATAATTAGTAGATTAACCAAACCCTTTAATAGTTTAGGCAAAGTTTGGTTGTCAAATAAAGTGAACTTAGTTAAGTTGGCACCAAAGTTAGCCAAGTAATCAACACAAGCATTACCTTCATGAAGAATGTGGGAAATTTTAAAATAAACTTGTGAAAGAAGATTTTAGTATGATTAAGAAGATAAAATAATTCAACATTCCCCATTGGAATTAATGAGAAGCAAGAGAGCATCAACATCAATCTAGATGTTGAGGAAACGTATCAAACATTTCAATAGCTTTATTAATAGCCATAAAACAAAAATAACAGAATAGGCTTTGAGAGGATAGGCAAAAGCACAAATGATACCTTTTGAATCCCTAAGAATACCACCACCATATTAATTGGAAAGGAACCATCATATTCACTTTAATCAAATTATCTTTAGGTTTGATCCAATGGATAATCTAGCACTTTTATAAGAGTCAAACTCAGTGAGGATACCAAATTTTTTAACCACAAATTTATAACTAAATTGAATATTACTAATAAGATTGGGATTGAGAAGAGCATGAATTTTTTCTTTAGTTCTAGCGGATCTTTTATGGTTCATAGGAATACCATGATATTTACCATCATTTCTATCCATCCGGATGAACAGATAAAGGTAATAACAATTAAAACTTTGATTTGACCTTTCATTGTATTTTTGAAATAGACTTCAAGAAGTTGATATAAAGAAAGAGAACCACGAAAATAGTTGGTATTAAATAAATCATCATACCAAAACCATAATTTAGAAACAATAGCACCATTGATAAAAACATGATTTACATTTTCAATATGAAAGCAACAATAGCACTTTGAAGGTAACTAAAACCCTTTAGTCGAGCAAAGAGTCCACAGAATAAAATTATTCAAAATCCTCCAAGCTAAAATTGAATAGGAAATGGGAATGATATTGTTCCAATGTTTAATGAAAACATTAGAGGGGTTCTATTTATCTCTAATAAAATTCCAAACCTTTAAGTACAAAGTCACCATTATAAAAAAGCTTAAAAATAATTTGGTCAGTTTGTTAGAAGAAATGGGATATTTCTAAAGTTGTCAAAAGGTGAAATAGGGATATAATTCTCAAGTTTGTTTTAATTCCAATTTTTAAAGGAATTAACTTTGATAGCAAGAGTGTGGGTAGATAAAAGGGTGTCAATAGAGCCATTGCCAATCCAATTGTCTTGGCAAAATAAGGAAGAACCAGAATACCCAAGATATTAATGATTGGCAACCCATTTAATGGAGCAAAGCATTTTCCAAATTGAAGAGTCACCAACTTTATAAGCAATTAGGATGGTTACCTTGGCAATATTTTTCATCATAAAATGAGACCAAAGGCTATCATTCTTTCTAAAATTCACCGAGGTTATGAGAGAAGGAAGTGATAGCTTCATAAATGCTTGCAACCAAGAGCACCTTCTCCCAAAGGACCACAACATTTATGCCAAGATGTCCAATGCATTCTTTTGGTAGAATTATTGGAGCACCAAAAAATTTATTAAGAAAATAATCAATTTTGATAAATGTAGCATTAGTGGGGATAATAGTTTGAATCAAATAAAAGGAAATGGAGTTGAGAGTGCAAGAATCGAGCCTACCACTAAAGGAAAGTAAATGGAATTCCCAAACATAAATTTTATTTGAAATTTTTTGAATTAGCTCATCAAAGAGATGGGAATGTTTGAGCCTTTAAAGATCGGGGAAGCTCTTAAGAGGTAAGTGTTGAGGTTTAAAATTAGTGATATATGATTTGATTGATTTTATTATTGAGATACTAGATGAAGTGATATAATAGATTTTTTTTGATAGAAAGGCCACTTTCTCCAAATTTATTTAAAAGATTGAAGATGCTTGATGTGATGAATAGAAGCATTGCAAAAATAATGAAATCATCTACAAAACTTAAATGGGAAATAGGAAGACCACCAATAGTTCTAATAAATACTAAGATTATTTAAAAAAATAAGTGATTCTCTAGATAAGTACTCAACAATAAAATAAAGCAAAAGATAAAACATCCCTTAACATAAGCCATGGGAAGAGGGAAAGAAACTCAAGGCTTCCCCATTAAGCAAATCAAAAAAGCATTATTAATATAATTTTTAATAAGAAAAAATAAATTTATCAAAAAACCCAAATAAATTTAGAATATGAAAAAGAAATCCCAAGAGATGTTATCAAAGCTTTTGGTAATACCTAATTTGAAAAGAATGCCACCTCTAGTGGCATCAAGATCATGAATTAAATCTTGGGCAACTAAAATATTATCAAAATGGATCTATCTAACAAAACCAATTTGGTTGAGAGAGATAATTCTATTAAGTAAAAGTTTGTTGGTAAGAAATTTTGGAAATCAGCTTATTAAGAAGGTGCAAAGGTTAATAGGTCTAAAATCACTCAATAGTCTAGATTATCTTTCTTAGGTATGAATATATACAGAAAATATCTAGGAAAAATATAGGAGTTAGGGTTAGGTTAAATTAGTTAGTTAGGTTAGTTAGTTAGTTAGGGTTAGGAGTTTTAGTTTAGGGGAGGTGGTTAAAATTTAAAATTAAGTTAAGTTAAAATTCGTTTAGGTTTGATTTAGGTTTTAATTTAAATTAAGTTAAGTTTAATTTAGTTAAAGTTAGGGTTTAGGGTTGGGGTGGTTAAAGTTAAGATTCAGATTCATATTAAATTCGTTAGTTAAAATTGGATTTAAAGGTGGATTTAAAATTAAAGATTAAATTTAATTTAAAGATTTAGGAGTCAATTAAAGTTTAAAGAGATTTAAAGTTTAAAATTAAAATTTAAAATTTAAGATTATAGTTTAAGATTTAGGGCATGGAGATTTAAATTTATAATTAGTAGGGTTAGAGTTAAATTTATATTAAGTTTAAAATTTAAGATTTAAGGTTTAGAGTTAAGGTTCAGTTAAAATTAAATGGAATTTAAAGATTTAGATTAGATTAAAATTCTTTAAATTTAGATTTAATTAATTTAGGTTTAGGTCATTAGATTAAAGGATTTAGATTAAATATTAAGATTAAGTTAAAGGTTTAAAGATTAAAGTTAAATTAAAGATTAAATTAAATTGGAGTTAGGTGGTTAAAGATTCGTTATTAAGTTAGGTTTAGATTAGGTTAAGTTAAGTTTAGATTAAATTAGGTGGATTAGGTTAAAGGATAAATTAGTTAAGGATTAAAGTTAAATTAGGAGTTAAAGGTTTAGGTTAAAGAGATTTAGATTAGTTAGATTTAGTTAAGTTAGATTAAGGATTAAAGTTTAGTTTAATTTAGGTTAGATTCGGATTAAGGAGATTAAATTAGGATTTCAAGATTTAAAGTTTAAGTTTAGTTTAGGTTTAAATTTAAATTTAAAATTAAGTTTAGTTATTTTAGGTTTAAGTTTAGGTTCAGTTTTTAGTTTAGGTTTAGTTTTAGTTGGTTTTTAGGTTTATTAGTTAAGTTTAATTTATAGGTTAGTTAGGAGTTTAGGTTTAGTTTAAGTTTAGAGATTTAGGTTTAGGGTTTAGGTTTAGGTTTAGGTTAAGTTTAGGGATTTTAGATTTAGGGTTTAGGGTTTAGTTTGGTTTTAGGGTTTGTTTAGTTAAGTTAGTGTTTAGGGTTTGATTTAGGGTTTAGGGTTTAGGGTTAGGGTTTTAGGTTTAGGGTTAGGGTTATTAGGGGTTTATGGTTTTAGGGTTAGGTTAGGTTTTGGGTTTTAGTTTAGTATTTAGGGTTTTAGTTAGGGTTTATTATTTATTTTAGGTTTAGTTTATTATTTTTATTTTTTTATTTTTTTATTTTTTTTTTATTTTATTTATTTTATTTATTTAGTTTATTTATTTTTTTATTTATTTATTTATTATTTTTTATTTTATATTTTATTTATTTTATTTTAGGTTTCATTTTATTTTATTTTATTTATTTTTATTTTATTTAGTTTAGGTTTTTTTTTATTTAGTTTAGTTTATTTTATTTTATTTTTCTTTTTTAGGTTTAGGTTTTAGGTTTAGCTTTTTTTATATTTTATTTTATTTTTTCTTTATTTTAATTTATTTTATTTTAGCTTTTATTTAGTTTAGGCTTAAGTTTTAGCTTTTAGTTTAGGGTTTAGGTTAGTCTAGTGTTTAGTTTAGACTTTATGGTTTAGGTTAGGGTTTAGAGTTTAGGGTTTAGTTTAGGTTTGGGTTTTGGGTTTTGGGTTTTAGGGTTTAAGGTTGTAGGTTAGTATTTAGGGTTTATGGTTTTTTTTAGGGTTTAGGGTTCAAGGTTAGGGTTTTATTTTATTTTTATTTTATTTCTTTATTAGGTTTAGGGTTGAAAGTTTTGGGTTTAGGGTTTGGGTTAGTTTTAGTGTTTATGGTTTAGGTTTATTTAGTTTATTTAGTTATTTTTTAATTTATTTTAGTTTATTATTTTTTATTTTTATTTAGGTTTATTTATTTTTAATTTTATTTAGTTTAGTTTTTTTTTATTTTAGGTTTATTTATTTTATTTTAGTTTAATTTTATGTTTGGGTTTAGGTTTATGTTTATTTTTTTTTAGTTTTATTTTATTTTATTCATTTAGGTTTTATTTTTATTTTTTAGGTTTAAATTTTAGGTTTTTTATTTTTTGGTTTATTTTTAGGTTTTATTTTTTAAGTTTAGGTTTATGTTTATTTTAATTTATTTTATTTTATTTAGTTTAGGTTTAGTTTATTTTAGGTTTAGGTTTATTTTTATTAATTTAGTTTAGTTTATTTTAGTTTAGGTTTAGGTTTATTTTATTTTATTTATTTTAGGTTTAGTTTTTTTTTTTAGTTTATGGTTTAGGTTTTATTTTTATTTACTTTTAGGTTTATTTTTAGTTTATTTTTTTAGGTTTAGGTTTTATTTAGTTTTATTCTATTTTATTTTATTTTATTTAGTTTTATTTTATATAGTTTCTATTTTTATTATTTTTTTTAGTTAGTTTAGTTTTATTTATTTTAATTTTTATATTTTTATTTTTTATATTTTTATTTTTAGGTTTCATTTAGGTTTAGGTTTTAGTTTAGGATTTTATTTTATTTTATATTTATTTAGGTTTAGGTTTTATTTATTTATTTTTTTGGTTTTATTTAGTTTAGGTTTAGGTTTTTTTAGGTTTTTTGGGTTTAGGGTTTGGGTTAAGGGTTGGGGTTGTAGGTTTAGGGTTTATGATTTAGGGTTTAGGGTTTAGGTTTAGGCTTTAGGGTTTAGGGTGTAGGTTTAGGATTTAGGGTTGAGGTTTAGGGTTTATGGTTTGGGTTTTTTTAATTTTCTTTATTTTTCTTTTTTATTTTTTTAAATTAAGTAAACATGTAGGTTTAGGTTTATTTAGTTTATTTTTTATTTATTTTTAGTTTATTTTATTTTTTATTTATATTTAGATTTATTTTTATTTTATTTTATTTAGGTTTTTATTTTATTTTATTTTAAGTTTATTTAATTTTATTTTAGGTTTAGTTTTATTTTATTTAGGTTTTCTATTTTTAGTTTAGTTTAGGTTTTTATTTTTTTTTTATTTTAGTTGAGTTTTTATTTTAATTTATTTTCTTTTTAGGTTTAGATTTAGTTTATCTTTTAGTTTATGTTTTTTATTTTATTTTATTTATTTTGGTTTAGGTTTTTTACTTTATTTTTTTAGGTTTTAACTTTTTAGGATTTAGGTTTAGGTTTAGGTTTGGGTTTAGGGTTAGTTTAAGATTTAGGTTTAGGTTACTTTAGGATTTATGGTTTAGGGTATAGGGTATGGGGTTTAGGTTTAGGGTTTAGAATTTTAGGTTTAGGGTTTAGGTTTTAGGTTTTTTTAGGGTTTAGGTTTAGGTTTAGGTTTATTTAGAGTTTTTTAGTTTAGGGTTTAGCATTTAGTGTTTAGGGTTTAGGTTTAGTTTAGGGTTTTATGGTTTAAATTATTTTAATATTTTTTATTTTTTTTTATTTAGGTTTATTGTTTAGGGTTTAGGGTTAGGGTTTAGGGTTTATGGTTTATTATTTGGTTTAGGGTTTAGGTTTTTTTTTTAATTAAGAAAACCAGTATGTTTAGGTTTAAAGTTTATTTAGTTTATTTTTTATTTATTTTAGTTTATTATATTTATATTTTATTTATTTATATTATTTATTTATTTAGTTTAGTTTATTTATTTTTTTAGGATGTTTATTTTACTTTATTTTTTGTATAAGTTAGTTTTAATTTATTTTATTTTATTTAGTTTAGGGTTTAGGAGTTTATTTTAGGTTTAGTTTAGGATTTATTTTAGTTTACTATTTTAGTTTAGGTTTAGGGTGTATTTTATTTTTGTTTATTTAGGTTTAATTATTTTTTTAGTTTATGGTTTAGGTTATTTATTTATTTATTTTATAGTTTTATTTTTAGTTATTTTTTTAGATTTAGTTTTATTTTTAGGTTTATTTTAGGTTTATTTTGTAGGTTTAGGTTTTATTTAGTTTTATTTTATTTTATTTTAGGTTTATTTTATTTTATTTATAGTTTTATTTTATTTATTTTATTTTTTAGTTTAGTTTTTTATGTATTTTTTTATTTGTTTTATTTTTTTTTATTTTGATTTTAGGTTTAGTATAGGTTTAGGTTTAGGTTTTAGTTTATGTTTTTTTTTTATATTATTTTTATTATTTCTTTAGGTTTTTCATTTATTTTATTTTTTAGGTTTTATTTAGTTTAGGTTTAGGTTTTAGGTTTTAGGGTTTAGGGTTTAGGGTTATAGTTTAGGGTTTAGGTTTGTAGGATTTAGGGTTTAGGGTTAGGGTTTAGGGTTTGGGGTTTGGGGTTTAGGGTTTAGGGTTTAGGGTTTAGCATTTAGGGTTTAGGTTTAGGGTTTAGGGTTAGTTTTATTTAAGGTTTATGGTTAGGTTTTTTTATATTTTGATTTTTGATTTTTTTTGATTTTTTTAAATTATGTATAGGTTTAGGTTTTTTTATTTTTTATTTATTTTAGTTTATTATTTATTTTGTTTAGGTTTACTTTTATTAATATATTTTTTATTTAATTTTATTTATTTTATTTTAGGTTTTTTAGGTTTAGTTTTATTTTATTTAGGTTTTTTATTTTTTAGTTTAGTTTAAGTTTTATTTTTTTATTTTAGTTTAATTTTTATTTTTATTTTATTCACTTTTTTATGTTTAGGTTTAGGTTTAGGTTTATTTTTTATTTTATTTTTTATTTTATTTTATTTTGGTTTAAATTTTTCATTTATTTTTTTTTATTTAGTTTAGGTTTAGATTTTTTTTTAGCATTTAGGTTTAAGTTTAGGGTTTAGGGTTTAGGTTTGGGGTTTTAGGTTTAGGGTTTAGGGTTTAGGTTTAGGTTTAGGGGGTAGTTTAGGTTTAGGGTTTAGGTTTAGGGCTTTTAGGGTTTAGGATTTGGGTTTTTTTAAAAATTAAGTAAACCAGTAGGTTTATTTAGTTTATTTATTTTATTTATTTATTTATTTTTTTTTTATTATTTAGCAGTTTATTTATTTTATATTTATTTATTTTAGTTTAGTTTTAGTTTAGTTTATTTTTAGCTTTAAGTTTGGTTTATATTTTTTTTTAGTTTATTTTTTTATTTAATTTTTTAGGTTTATTTTTATTTTTTTAGGTTTAGGTTTAAGTTTTATTTTATTTTTAGGTTTATGTTTTAAGTTTTTATTTTAGGTTTATTTTAGGTTTGTTTTATTTTTAGATTATTTTGTTTTATTTAGTTTAAGTTTAGGTTTAGGTTTAGGTTTATTTATTTTAGTTTAGGTTTAGGTTTATTTTATTATTTTATTTTAGGTTTAGGTTTTTTTTAGTTTAGGGTTTAGTTTTATTTTATTTATTTATTTTATGTTTTATTTTTAGGTTTATTATTTAGGTTTAGGTTTTATTTAGTTTTATTTTATTTTATTTTAGGTTTATTTTATTTTATTTTACATTTAGGTTTTATTATATTTAGGCTTTTTTTATTTTAAGTTTATTTTATTTTTTAGTTTAGTTTTGGTTTTGTTTATTTTATTTTAGTTTAGTTTTATTTTATTTTATTTTTAGGTTTAGGTTTTAGTGTGGGATTTTTTATTTTATTTATTTTTATTTATTTTATTTAGGTTTAGTTTCTTTATTTATTTATTTTAGGTTTATTTAGTTTAGCTTAGTTTTAGGTTTTTTAGGTTTAGGGTTTAGGTTTAGGGTTTAATTTTGGGTTTAGGGTTTAGGTTTAGGGTTTAGGTTTAGAGGTTTAGGGTTTAGGTTTAGGTTTAGGTTTAGGTTTAGGGTTTTAGTTTAGGGTTTTAGGGTTTAGGGTTTAAGTTTAGGTTTAAGTTAGTTTAGCTTAGGTTTAGAGTTTATGATTTAAGGTTTATAGTTTAGGGTTTAGGTTTCAGTTTAGTTTAGGTTTAGTTTAGGTTTAGGTTTAGGGTTTTGGGTTTAGGGTTTTAAGTTTTTTTAGGGTTTAGGGTTTAGGTTTAGGGTTTAGGTTGGGTTTAGGGTTTAGGTTTTAGGTTTAGTTTTGGGTTTAGGGTTTATTTTAGCAGACAAATTGAGTCAACATTTCTTCTTTTGATTTCATCAACCAAGTAACACACCAAGTTTCTAAGAGATAAGCAGACATAGATAAAGAGCACACATGAGCAAATAAAACCAGATAACTTGAAAGTCTCTATAAAGACATAATTCCATAAGCATTTGGATCTGGTCTTGATTTCTTTGGTTCCCATCAACCACCCACCTCTCGTGGATCCACCATCATATCCCGATCTCTCCTTGCCACCACCACCTAACCTCGTTGTTTCCGCCTCCACCACCACGCCACCACCTAACCTCCAAATCCCCACCACCACTGATAAGCACGCATCCGCCTTTTTTAGATAAGCTTGGTTTGATTTTTAGGTTACGCCCCTTAGGGTTAGGTTTAGGTTTATTAGGTTTTAGGGTTTAGGTTTTTTAATTTATTTAGTTACTTTAGGTTTAGGGTTTTGGGGTTTAGGGTTTTGGGGTTTAGGGTTTAGGGTTTAGGGTTAGGTTAAGTTTAGGGTTTGGGTTTATTTTTTTTAGGGTTTAGATTTAGGGTTAGGGTTTAGGGTTTAGGGTTTATTTTTTTTAGGGTTAGGGTTTAATGTTTAGGGTTAGGGTTTATGTTTAGGGTTTAGAGTTTAGGATTTAGTGTTTATGGGTTTTTTTCAATTAACTATGTATGTTTAGGTTTATTTAGTTTATTTTTTATTTTATTTAGTTTTTATTTATTTTGTTTAGGTTTTTTATTTTAGTTTATTTTCTAGGTTTAGGATAATTTTTAGTTTAGTTTAATTTTTATTTTATTTTTTTAGGTTTAGGTTTTATTTTTTTATTTTTAGGTTTAGGTTTTTTTATTTATTTATTTTTTTAGTTTTAATTTTAGGTTTATTTTGGTTTATTTTTTAGTTTAGGTTTTAGTATATTTTTATTTTTTATTTTTTATTTAGTTTAGGTTTAGGTGTAGGTTAGTTTACTTTAGGTTTAGGTTTTGGTTGTATTTATTTTGGTTTAGTTTATTTTAGTTTAGGTTTAGGTTTATTTTATTTTATTTTAGGTTTAGGTTTAGGTTTTTTTTAGTTTAGGGGTTAGGTTTTATTTATTTATTTTTTTTAGGTTTTATTTTAGGTTTATTTTTTAGGTTTATTTTAGTTTTATTTTATTTTATTTTAGGTTTATTTTATTTTTATTTTAGTTTTCTTTTGTTTTATTTATTTTATATTTTTTTATTTTGTTTAGTTTAGGTTTTTATTTATTCTATTTTAGTTTAATTTTTATTTTTTATTTTATTTTCTTTTAGGTTTAGGTTTAGTTTAGGTTTAGGTTTTAGTTTATTTTATTTTATTTTATTTATTTTGATTTAGGTTTTGTTTATTTTTATTTTAGTTTTATTTTGTTGGTTTTAGCTTTTTTTAGGTTTAGGGTTAGTTTAGGGTTTAGGGTTTAGGGTTAGTTTAGGGTTTAGGGTTTAGGTTTTTGGTTTAGGGTTTAGGGTTTAGGGTTTTAAGGCTTTATTTAGGGTTTAGGTTTAGGGTTTAGGATTTAGCGTTTAGGGTTTAGGTTTTAGGTTTATGGTTTAGGTTTTAGTTTAGTGTTTAGGGTTTTGGTTTTTAGAGAACAAATTGATTCAACATTTCTTATTTTTTAATTTCATCAACCAAGTAACAAACCAAGTTTTTAAGACATAGCGATGACATATATAAAAATGAGCATGCATTGAGCAAATGAAAACCCTAGATAACTAGAACCTTCTCTATAAAGATACAGTTCCAGTAGCGGTCAGTCTTTTTAGTTCCCATCCAACCTCTCGGTGGATCCCATCATATCCCGATCTCTCCTCTGCCACCTTGCTAACTCCTCTTTCACACCACCTCCATAACCACCTATTTCTTCATAGCGCACCTCCTTCTCCACCATCATCTTTTGATAGTGATGTTCACCATCAAGTTCCCATTCTTAGAGTTTTGATTTTGGGTTTAGGTTTATTTTTTGTTTAGGTTTATTTTGGTTTTAGTTTCTTTAGGTTTAGGTTTAGGGTTTGAGGTTTATGTTTAGGGTTTATGGTTAGGTTTAGGTTTAGGTTTAGGTTTAGGTTTAGTTTTAGCTTTAGTTGGTTTTAGGTTTATAGTTTTATTTTTAGTTTAGGTTTTAGGTTTAGAGTTTAGTTTAGGTTTAGTTTTAGAGGTTTAGTTTTAGGTTTAGGTTTTTTTAGTTTAGTTTTAGGTTTAGGTTTAGTTTAGGTTTAGTTTAGTTTAGGTTTAGGTTTAAATTTAGAGTTTAGTTTAGGTTTAGTTTTGTTTAGGGTTTAGTTTTAGGTTTTTAGGTTTAGTTTTGTTTAGGTTTAGGTTTAGTTTAGGTTTAGGTGGTTTAGATTTAGGTTAGTTTTAGGGTTTAGGGTTTGGTTATTTTATTTTATTTTATTTATTATTTTTTTTAAATTAAGTAAATTTAGGTTTAGGTTTATTTAGTTTATTTTTTTTTTATTTTGGTTTGTTTTATATTTTTTAATATTTAGTTTATTTTATTTTATTTAGTTTAGTTTATTTATTCTATGTTTATTTATTTTAGTTTATTTTTTAGGTTTAGGTTTAGATTTATGTATTTTTTTTTAGTTTAGTTTATTTTTTTTTTATTTTTTAGGTTGAGGTTTTATTTTAATTTTAGCTTTAGGTTTAGATTTTTATTTTATTTTTTAGGTTTATTTTAGTTTATTTTATTTTAGGTTTATGTTTATTTTCTTTATTTTATTTTATTTAGTTTAGGTTTAGGTTTAGGTTTATTTATTTTAGTTTAGTTTAGATTTATTTTACTTTTATTTTAGGTTTAGTTTTTTTTCAAGGGTTTATGTTTTATTTTTTAGTTTTAGGTATATTTTTAGGTTTAGGTTTTTATTTTATTTTTAGGTTTATTATATTTTTATTTTAGGTTTAGTTTTATTTTATTTAGGTTTTATTTTTTAGTTTAGTTTATGTTTTTATTTATTTTATTATAGTTTAGTTTTTATTTTTATTTTATTTTTTTTTTTAGGTTTTAGTTTTAATTTAATTAATTTAATTTATTTATTTTATTTTTTATGCATTTAGTTTAAGTTTAGGTTTTAAGGTTTAGGGTTTTTTGAAATTAAATTTTATTGCCATAAAGAAAAAAAAAAGTCTTAGAGGGGTAAATCTCTAAACTAATGCTCAAGAGCTACAATAAGTCCTAAAGAGATAAACCCCTCTATTATAATAATATAAGAAAAAAATAGCAAAAACAAACCAAATCAAAAAACAAGATCCATATGTGACAACATCCACTGGGTCCTTTCGACAAGATTCTTCCAACCTATAAAGAAATGCAACATACTAATGAAAGGATGAGTATAATTAAGCAAGCATAAGAGTATGAGCAAAGAAAAGAGCAAAGTAAAGAAAAGGCTGCTCATTCTGATCATCTCAAGGATCAACACTATATGTAAGCATCCAAACTTAGAAGAAGGGTTACGATTACATATAGTGCTACCGACTAAAAGATAGAGAGTGAAACATCAAGGCCATTATTTCCAACATACCTCTTGTAGCCCATCATCCCATGTCCATCATCTTGGAAGGCTACAAACTCTTCCAAGCGGACATAATAGCCAACCACAAAGCCACCAAAATAAATAAGTAAAGAAAGTCAACCAACCATCAGGATAATAGTGATAGTAGAACACCACCAAAGCCACCACCAAAGAGGAATAATAACATCAAAGGGAGCAAGCATCATGACCTTAACAACACAAACTAGAAAAAAGAAGACCAAAGAAAAAACCAAGAGTTCAAGTCCTCCATAAGCAAACAGAAAGGTAGCAAATGTCACCCAAACCACAAAAGGGAAGGCTATGATAAGAGAGGAGAACCATAGTAAGAGCAGGCCAACCATGTCACCAATAGAGCGAAAGAAAGGCCAAAATAGCCCATCCAACCATCTGACCAAAACATAACAAACCATCGATAACATAGCCTACCCTAACCACCAGTAGTAGAAAATCCAAATCAATGAAAAGACCAATAGCATCCATCATGCCAAAACCACCCAAGATAACTAGGAAAAGTGTAGAAACAGAAACAAACCCAAACTAGCAAAACTAACAACAAAACCTAATTCACAAAAATAAAATAATCAACAAATAACCTCCACTTGCCAAATCAATCCAAAATTAGACCACCAACCCTCGATCTACCATAGAGCATAAATTAGCCAACTAACCCATGACCACCACCCAACTTAGTTAAGGAACAAGCTCAGAGATATGGCAAACCCCATATAGAAAATAGGAAGCCACCACCCAAATGAAAGACACAAAAATAACCAAAATAATAATCATCCACAAACAACGCCAGAAAAATCAAAATAACTAGGCAAAAAAATAGGAACCACCAGTGGCAACCCCAGGCTAACCAAATAGCTAAAAAACAAAACCAGACAAAAAAAATAAGCAAATGGCCAACCAAAGAGGGTTTAACAAAGGGGAACCAAAAGCAATGGCTCATCAAAACCAACAAAAACCAAACCAAAAATTATAATCGAGATAAGACAATCCTGTTATCAGATTGACCAAACCCTTAAAAGTTTAGGCAAATTTTGATTGTAAAATAAAGTGAAAGTTAAGTTGGCACTAAAGTAGCCAAGAAATCAACAAAAACATTACCTTCATGAAGGATATGGGAAAGTTTATAACAAACTTGAGAAAGAAGATTTTTGAATGATTGAGAAGATATAAATTAGCATTTCCTATTCTATTAGAGTTTAGCATGTCAAAAGCAAGAGCACATCAACTTCAATCTAGATGTTGAGGAAACTTTTATTCAAACTTTCAATAGCTTTATTGATAGCCATAAGCTCATAGATAACAGAACATGCTTTGAGAGGATAGGCAAAAACACAAATGACATTACCTTTAGAATTCTAAGAATACCACCACACCATATTTATTGGGAGCAATAGAACCATCAATATTCACTTTAATCAAATTTTCTTTTGGGTTTGATCCAATGGATAATCCTAGCTCTTTTATAAGAGTCAACATCGAGTAGAATGATACCCAATTTTTTAGCACAAATTTATAGCCTCTAAAATGAATGTTACTAATAAGATTGGCATTAACGAGCTTGAATTTTTTCTTTGGTTCTAGCATCCTTTTATGGCTTATATAGGAATACCATGATATTTAGCATTTTTTTTATCCATCCGGATGAACTAAGGGTAATAGCAACTAGAACTTTGATTTGACCTTTCATTTTTTGGAAATAGACTTCAAGAGTTGATATATGGAAAGATTGCCATGAAAGTAGTTGGTATTAAATAAATCATCTTACCATAACCATAATTTAGAAGAAATAGCACCATTGACAAACACATGATTAACATTTTCAATATGAAAAACAATAGCACTTTGAAGGCAAATAAAACCCTTTATTCCAACAAAAGTCCATAGGGATAAAGTTATTCAAAATCCTCAAGCTAAAATCGAATGAAATGGGAATGATATTGTTCCAAAGTTTAATGAAAATATTAGAGGAGTTTTTTCTTATCTCTAATAAAATTTTGAACCTCTTTAAGAACAAAATCACCATTGTAAGAAAGCTTAAAAAGAATTTGGTCAAGTTTGTTAGAGAAAATAAGGATATTTCTAAAGTTATCTAAAAGAAATATCTGATATAATTCTCAAGTTTGTTTTCATTCCAAGTGTTATTATGCTAAAAGAGTTAACTTTGATAGTTGTAGAGTGGGTAGATAAAAGAGATTCAATAGAGCCATTTCCAATACAATTGTCTTGCCAAAAGAAAGAAGAATCATAATGAATACCCCAAGATATTAAGGGTTCAACAACTCATTTAATGAAGCAAAGCCTTTTCCAAACTAGAGTCATAAAGCATAGATAAGAGGTGTTTACCTTGGCAATATTTTTCATCATAAAATTAGCCCAAAGGCTATCATTCTTTCTAAAATTCCACCAAAGCTTATGAGAGAAGCCGGTAATAGAAATGGGTTTACAATGAGACCACCTTCACCAAGGGACCACCATTTATGCCGGAAGTCCAATGCATTCTTTTAGTAGAATTATTGGATCCCCAAAAAAATTATTAAACAGCGATCAATTCGATAAGAGTAGCATTAGTGGGGATAATAGTTTGAATCAAATAAAGAGGCTTTGAATTGAGAGTGCTTTTAAGAATAGTGACCAAAGGAAAGTAAATGAAATTCTAAATAGATATTTTATTTAAAATTTTTTGAATTAACACATCAAAAGATGGGATCATTTTGGACATTTAAAGAGGAGCACCCAAGTACTTAAGAGGAAGGTGTTGATGTTTAAAGTTAGTGATATGCGATTTGATTAATTTTATTATTGGAGATGCTTGAAGAAGTATTAAAATAGCTTTGTTATCATTGATAGATAGACCACTTTCTCTACCAAATTTATTTAAAAAAAACTTGAGATTCTTGATAATAGAAGCATGGCAAAAATAATGAAATCATCTACAAAGCTTAAATGAAACAAGAACCAAGAGTTCTATAATACATACTAGATTGTTTAAGAATAGATCATTGATGCTTCTAGATAAGTACTTAGCAATAATAATAAATAAGGCGAGATAGAGGATTCCCTTATCTTAGGCCATGGGAAGAAGGAAAGAAGCTCAAGGCTTCCCATTAAGCAAAATAGAAAACCAAGCATTATTAATACAATTTTTAATAAGAAAGATAAATTTATCGAAAACCCAAATAAATTTAGAATATGGATAAGGAAATCCCAAGAGATATTTTCAAAAGCTTTGGTAATATCTAATTTGAGAATTTGCCACCTCTAGTCTTAGCATCTAAATCATGAATTAATTCTTAAGCAAGCAGAATATTATTGAAATAGATCTATCTCGAACAAAACCGTTTGGTTTAGAGAGATAATCTATGAAGTAAAGGTGACATTGGTTAGAATTTTGGAAATCGACTTATTGAAGAAGGTGCAAAGACTAATAGGTCTAAAATCACTCCATAGTCGGATTATGTTTCTTAGGTATATGAGAGAAATAGAAGTGCTAGAAAATATCTAAGAAAAGGATTACCATTAAAAAATTTCTTTGAATTAACTAAAGGAGATGACTAAAATTTAGAACCTCTTTACCATTCTCTTGGTGAGGCAAGGTTCATCTCATACTTAAGAAAATAAACTCTTTGTAAAAAATATATACTTTCAAAAAGCACTTCTCAAATTAAAATTCACATGATAAAAGATCTACATTTAAAGATAACCAAATCTCATGAACCAATATCCATGATTGTTGCATGGAGGTTCTTTTCAAAATTTGAAATCAAATAATTTTAAAATCCATTTTCCAAAAGCACATATTTCAAAATAGTAATCTCCATTTAACACACTAAGCTTGTTGAATGAAGATTTTCAAACAAGATCGTGACATAAAATTGAAATTTCATTTAGCACATCCTACATGTGCTAAGTTGAATTTCTCTTTTCAAAAAACAACATCACACACAAATATCCCATCTTTGAAAATCAAAAGAAAATATAATTGATTTCCATTTAACATACCTAAATTTGTTAAATGGAAGTCCCCTTTTCAAAATCACTAAAAATTAAAACATATTTGAATTCCATTTGACATACCCAAATTTGTCAAATGAGAATTCACTTTTCAAAATCAAAAGCAAATTGGATTCTAACATACCCATATTTGCTAAGTAGAGTTTCCTTTTAAAATCACAAATAAATCAAACACACTTGAACTCCATTTGACATACCCAAATTTGTCAAATGAGAGTCCTACCTTTTCAAAATTGAAAACAAATTGAACTTTATTTAACATACCACATTTGTTAAATAGAAGTTCTCCTCTTTCAAAAAAAATAAAACAAACTCATCAAACACACTTGATCCCTACTTAATATGCCAAATTTGTTAAGGGTCTCATTTTCAAAATCAAATCAAAATACATCAACACATTGGGCTTCACTTAGCATACCTAAATTGCTAAGGGTCTCATTTTCAAAATCAAATCAAAATACATCAAACACATTGGGCTTCACTTAGCATACCTAATTTTGCTAAGTAAGGATCCCATTTTCAAATCAATTCAACAAATCAAGCATGACATACATCATCATAAATAACAAAATGCTTTCAAAATTGTTTTCAAACATGCACTTGAATCTCATTTAGCATACATAAATTTGCTAAGTGAAGATTCCAAAATCAAATCCAAAAAAAGTTAATTGACCCTCCATTTAACATACCCAAATTTGTTAAATGAGGGTCCCAAACATAAAATCAAATTCAAATATGAGCACATGGAAGCATCAATTAAGTGCCTCTCCAAAACATTTGAACCCCATTCAACATACCCAAATTTGTTGTGGGTACTAAATTTAAATCAAATTCAAAGTCTCTTCTCCAAAAAAAAAATTCAAAATCTCTCTAATATTTCAACCCCATTTAGCATACCTAAATTTGTTAAATGAGGGTTCCAATTCAACAATCAAATCAAGCTAACAATTCAAGTCAACAACATTCAAGCGAAGGTGATATGGTTCTCCAGCAATGCAAAGATTGTAGCCCTCATGACCATCGGTAGAGAGGATGTGGCGGACAAGAAGCCACATCTTTTTGACCTATATGATTTCCCCAACCAAAGGAGAAAGACCATAAAGTTCCATCAAGAGCCAAGAATAAGATCAATAAGGATTTTTTTAGTATGTCTTATCCATTCTAGATAAGTATGACTCAAATGATTTGAATCCTAATTCTAAAGAAGACAACTCTCAAAATGACAATCACAATAACAATCATAATCCATAAAATAGGTACTTGATGTCTTTAAGGATTCCAACTTCGGGTGGAATGCCCCCATTCTAAACTTTCATGGTGTCACTATCGACAAAGAGTTTGAATCATCAGATCTAATAGAAGAAATTTTGGGCACCATAAAAGTAGGTAGACATCATTCTACCTCTCTTTAGAAGATATCATAGAAGCCAATTCTATAGTGGCGGTTCCTACCACTTTGATCAACACCATAGGAAGAAGCAAACCAGTCATTGAAAATAATCAAATTCTATATCATTCTTAAGATACACCTCACAATCAAAATAAGGGCATCAAACTACGAAGGTTAATCTTAAGGTCCTAAACTATCTTGGAAGGTTACCCACTAAGCTAAGAAGATAGAGAAGTTTTGATTGGAACTTAACCTAATTCTTCCTTGCTTTAGTGACAACCTCCTCAAGTCATACTCAATATAGAATATCTATGGAAAGGAAAGACAGAAATCCCTCAGAGAACACAATATAAATAAAGACTCAAAAAAAGTAGAGAAAGAAAAAATGAAACAAAGAGAAAAGAAAGAAAAGAAAAATGAAAAAAAAAAAGAGAAGAGAGAAAGAAAGAGAAAAAAAAGAGAAAAAGTAAAGCACCAATAATACACATTGATTTGGAATCAAGGATAAATCATGTGCAGTGTAAATTTGAAGAAAAGGAGAAATATATATATATATATATATATATATATATATATATATATATATATATATATATATATGTGTGTGTGTGAAATAAATTTTGAGTCTACTTTTGACAAGTCTTTGAGTAGATAATTAAAACAAAAGTTCTAAAGGATAATTCATGAATGATATGACTAGAAACTTAGTGGGTATCTGACACATTGACTCCAATTTTACTATCTCATGATGATATTATTAGGATTGGAAGTTAAGAGTTGCTCTAATATATATATATATATATATATATATATATATATATATATATATATATATATATATATATATATATATATATATATATAATGTCACTTTCATTGTAGATAAACCTTCAAATGAAGTAATTAAATCATCTTTGCTAGTCTACCAACTTTGCTTAAAGAATTTAGAAGACTTTCAAGTAGAGGATACACTCTGAAGTTGAGAAGAAAATTAGATCATCAACCAATGAGTTTTAAGGGATTAACCTCAAACATAAAGGTAGTCCACCCACCCTCCCAACATCCATACATGATAAGTTAGAAAGAAAATGATGACTTGGTTAGGTTACTTTTGTAGTTTAAAGGATGGTTTACCTAAGACCATAATGAAGTGCCCAATACATCTCTAAAGGTAGCATCTACAAACTCAAAATTGAACCTATTGCTATTCCTACTTTGCAAATATTGATGCAAACATTTGTGCCAAGAAGAAGATCTTTGAAGTCAACCTTATTGAAGAAGAAAGATATCATGATTTTTAACATTATGCTCAAAGGAAGGACATTCAAATCACATATGTATCGAAGATTTTTTTATGCATGTCTTGAAGATGAATCCACATTACCTATTTCAAATTTGATAGTAGACATAGCCTCTTTACATGTTCTCTTCATCAGAATGATGCTAGAGGATGAGAGGTCATTTACACTTACAATTTCCATTGAATTTATCTATAAGGTCATGCCTTTCTTTGGTCACCGGGGTTAAAGAAAAGGAAGACCATCTTATGATAGTAGTTGTCTTTGATTGGTTTATGCTACAGAAGTTGAATCCCAAAGTATACAATAGGATGACTTTAGGGAGTTTCTAAGGCTTGTAGTAAAGCATCATGGGATAATAAGATTGATCTAAAAGAGATTAAAGTGACATTAGATATGCATCCTCCAAGATTCTACTTAATAGGAGAGAGATTTCAATTAACATTGAATATTGATGGTTTAAACTCTTTCAAAGTTAGTCTATCTCAAAACTTTTCAAATCAAGATTCTACTTTGATTGTTGAAAGGCCTACCTTGGTGCTTGAAGGATGGAAAGTAGTTTAAACCACTATGGTAGGAGCATGCTTCCAATCAATGGGCTCTATTTAAAGAAATACTATCCTTAAAATAATGTTTGAAAATAATTATCATCAATAAAATCCTATCTTTCCATTCATCAAATCCCTTCTTCATTGGAAGCATTATTTGCTTATTTTGAATCCACCATGACTTGTTTAGGATAGGTGTAAAGACCCAAGTGGCATCTATCCTTCATCAACACAAACACAAACTACATATGATTCTCACAGTGCTTTAGGATAGGTGTATAAGAACCCAAGAGGCATCATTTTTGACTAGTACAACTAAGTTAGGTGTAAGAGAAGAGACATCATTTCTTGGTGGAGTCACATTGCCCTGGCACCATTTCATCCACTCTTTGATGTGTTTAAGGTAGGTGTAAGGAACCCAAGACATCCTATCTACATTAACACACAAACACATGAACAAATACACATCTTTTATCTCGGGCAACTTTGATGTGGGATAACTGCCCACTCATTAGCTTTCTATGTGACATGTTATCCTGCTAGTGTCACCCGGTGGTCCCTTGTTAGGAGGATGTAAATCGCTATGCTTTCCTTCTTGATCTTGCACATCAATGAGTGCCTTGTTCACATGGTAGGTCTTACTCGTCGTGCCTTCTTCTTAAACTAGCCATCATGAACCGACTTGGTTGAGTATATCGACAAACCCACATATACATCTTTTGTCAGGGCTACTTTGATGTGGGATAACACCCCATATGGCACTCATTACTGCTCTAGGTGCTAATGTCATGCATCCAGTAGTGGTCCTTATTTAGAAGGATGTAAGTCTACACTTTCCTTCGACTTGACCATTGCACCGACAAGCACCGTGTTAGCATGGTAGCCTTGTGGTCGATAAGCTACCTTCATGTTGGCTTCATTTAAGAGGATATAAATCTACTATATGCTTTCTTCTTGGACTAGCCATCATGACTTGGTTGAGTATTAGGATGTAAGGCCCCGGCACCTTTCTTCTTGACTACTTCAAGCAGTCAGTCCTTCTTTGTGACTCCTTGGTAGTCACCCTTAGGTTGGGTTTGACTAGTTATGCCAATAATGGGTCACCCAAGTGGTTGTTCCTCACTTGAAAGATGTAAGTCTTCACACTTTCTTCGCAAGTTGCACCTGACGGGTAGCCAGGTCGGATACTTATCAAGGCGATGATGAGACTATCCGACAATCGGTTCAACTTTAGGAGATATAAGTCTACATGCCTTCTTCCTAGACTAATTGTTGCACACCAATGGAACCTTAGGTTGGTTGGTGTTTCTATGTTGATGACCCAGGATACACCACTCATGGTAGATGTAAGTCTCTACGCTTTCTCCTTGAGTTGGCCATACACTACATAGGCTTTCTTATTTATAGGGTCCAAGAATTCCCTAGTGGTACCTCCCTTGTGGGCACTCTATTTGCTCACACTTTGCGACCTCATTTAGACACTTGGGTTACTACTTTGGATTGGATAGTCCCCATTTTATTAACCACCCTGGTTAGAGATCTTATTCTATGGATGCATAGATTCTCCCTTGGTCTAGTAAATCTAAGATAGGTCTAGTCCAACAAATATATATATATATATATATATATATATATATATATATATATATATATACCTTTCCCAAGTAGGCATCTTTAGGGCTGTACTCCTATAGGAATAACTACTTATGAGTTGAGATAAGTCCCCATGACTTCTCAATAGTCACCAGGTCAGGTTCAATCTATTCGCACAATAGGTTACCTCGATGTCATGCTTTGGCGATGTAGTCTGCTATGCATTCTTTTCACACGATCGTTGCACCGGGAGGCCTCAGTTCAATTTGTTGTGCATCCAATGGGTCACATCAGTTATTCCTTACTTTGGAGATGTAAGTCTATGCTTTGTCTAGCAAAGCCGTTGCACATAAAGGCACCCCAAGTTGGATTGTCCTACCCTTGGCCATCTAGCCCTTTGGATCGGTAAATCTAAGATAGGCCAAGGCCATAGCCCCTTCTCGGTGGTCCATCGCGGATGGGATCCATCAAATGAAATTAAAACAAATGAAAATAACCAATTCAAATTAAAAAAATCATTGAAATTAATCTTAACTACTTTTGAGTTGACATAAGTCCCCTAGTGGCATTCACTCGTAGCCACTGTGGGTTCAATTTATTCGGATCCAACATCAAGCGGTTGATCCCTACTTTAAAGATGTAAGTCTACTATGCTTTCTTCTTAAAGTAGCCATTGCAATCCAATAGGCAACCACTTAGGTGATAGTCCTACCTATGGCCTATCCCTTTGGATTGTATAAATGTCAAGATAGCTTCTAAGTGGGTCCATCGCACACCGGGGTCCATAATAAACTAAATTTGAAACCAACCTTCAGTGGAGTCAAATTAAAACATATTGAACAAACCAAACTTCTCCTTAGCGAGGTAAATCAAATTAATCTTTGGAGCCAAGAAATACCATCAAACTCTTATCCCGGATGGATAGAACCACTTCCCTGGTGGAATGTTCACATTCCCAATCAATAGCAGATTATAGATTCTAATCCCGGTGGATACACACCCAAACAAATCATATTCATAATCAAACTCAAATCCATATCCTCGGTAGCTTGAACACTTCCAGTGGAAGGTTCACATACTCAATCCCCATGGATTCCATGGCTCTCTTATGCCCAGATAAAGAGCTACTTTTACTAGATCATGATTCTATCTACCTTTTGGGTTTAGGTATAAATCATTTTCATTAGTGTTTGTAGTCTTTTGATGTTGTTGATCACCGGTCAACACCAATACATGCGTGTGCCTTGTCGGGTTACACCACACCTATTGGGGTGGTCCTTTTGTTGACCTCACTTTTGGAGTGAGTTTTCAACCTCCTCTTCTTAGATGAGGAACCTTCTAAACACTAAGGTTTCTTTAGTCATAAGACACTTCTAGAGAGTGGGTGAACACTTTACCTAAGCTAGAGAATTAGAAGGGTTAATCATAGGATTAGGCCATGCCTTAGGGACTTAGAAAAATCACCTACCCTATAGCCTAAACCCAATCCATGTACACCTTTTTAAATTCAATTCAAATCCAAATTTCCAACCAAACCTCAAACTCAATTTCAAATCCAAATCCAAGTCCAAACTCAATTCCAAATGATAGCAAGATCAAATCTAAACTTGAAATCCTTCCCAAGCTCTTTAATCAACCTTCATGAACTTAGCAAAATTT
Source organism: Cymbidium sinense (assembly GCA_021442155.1). Taxonomy (NCBI): domain Eukaryota; kingdom Viridiplantae; phylum Streptophyta; class Magnoliopsida; order Asparagales; family Orchidaceae; genus Cymbidium; species Cymbidium sinense. Next base: position 100,984,394 of record CM038216.1, read on the forward strand.
CCATCCAATTCAATCAAACTCAATTGATTTTCTTATAAATCAATTGTACCTTCAATATCTTCTCAAATATAAATGAAATATAAATTCAAATAGCCAAAACCAAATCAAAATCAAATCAAAACCCAATTTAAACCCTTTAAGCCATTTCCTTGAACTTGGCCAAAACCCATCTAAATTAAGCCAAAATCAATGGATTTTCTCTTGAATCAATCATTCCTTCAATCATCTATCCAAATATAAATGAAACCTACAATCATCCAGTCAAACCAAAATCAACCCAAGTCAAACCCAACCTATTGACTTGAAATATTCAAACGAACCAAAACTCATTTGAATCCAAACCAATTGTAGTTGAATTTATATATCAATCTTAAATCTATATATAAACTCAACTAAATCAAGCCAACTAAATCCAATTGGTTCACTTGACCCAAAGTGGCCAATTTGACCTACATGAACCAAAATCCAATTCAATCCAAATCAAAGTGAATTAAGCCAATCCAAACTTCATGTCATGATTGTTGATCACCTAGGATGATCAATTGATATAAATTGGGTCAAACCAAGTCAACCCTTTAGCCTATATAAACCCAAACTAGCCAAATTGCAACTGCCAAATTCATTGAAACCAATGATTTAAATCAACCTAATCAATATTTAAACATGACTTGACCTTCAATTGAGCAAACCTAGCCTAGTTGGCCCTCTTGACCCAAGTTAACCTAAATTGACATAAAGGGTCAAATTAGACTAAACCCAAAATTAAATCAAACAAGCATACAATCCTCTCCAAATAGTAATATGAACTTGACCTAATCCTTTGGTTTGACCCAATTTGACCAATTGGTCAACCTAACCCATTTTGACCCAATATGACCCAAATGGGTCAAATTAGACCTAACCAAATGAACTCCAAATGAAATGAAATTTGGTCCAACTCACTTTTGACTCATTTCAAATCTACTAAATCAAATTCAATATCAAATGACCACTCTACCTTTGGGCTAAGGGGATCACATAAGACAAAACACCCATATAAATGGTCATTTCTCTTCCTTGGCCACTTGACACTCATTAATTGGTCCACCTAGGCTCCAAGGACATCCAACCTAACCCAAGAGGTGGTTGGGTTGCCATGACTTATGGGGAGGTGAAATCACCTCCCCTCCATCATTAGAACACTTGGAATGAAGGACCTCCACTTTTGTTTGCTAGGACACCCACTTGTCCTTCATGATCACCTCATTCCTTGGGCAACCAAATTAAGCCACCTAAGGAGAATCCCAACCACCTCAAGAAAGGACACCCACTTGGAGCCAAAATCACCATGAATGAGATTATTTTCCATTGTGGAGACAAAAAAATACAAAGGCAAAACTCTTCCACACACTCATTTCACTCTCCCCAAACCAACCTAGCAACCTTTCCCACTTGGTTTTGAGTAAAAGCCATCAAAATCAACTAGATTCTAGTGAGGAAGTGCGCCATTGGTGGATACTTTATTCTAAAGTGAAGTAAGAGCCCAAACCCATTCTAAAGCTTCTTCATCCACTCAGCATCATCACCACCACCAAATCAATCTTGTGAGATAATTTTCTAAAATGTATTGGCCTTAGGTTCTTTTGTTTGTAATGGTTTTTTTTAATTTTAGGAATTTTCTTTATATTACCCTTGCATTTTTTTTATTTTACATCATCCCCATGCATTTGAGTGATTTTTGAGTAGATCGCTAGAAAATTGAGCTAAAATGAAGTTTTTTCATTCAATTTCTTTACAAGAATCACAAAATCTTAGAAGTGTTCCATCCATTTCTTGTGCCGATCACGACAATCTGATCTCCCATTTAGGGAGATAGTTGATTGTGGATCTCGGCTATTAATGGATCATGCGGCTAGATCATGTGGATCATTCGTATCGATCTGGATCATCGATCCCGATCGAGATGGTCGGTCGATCCATGCATCCCTATTTCATTCCCACTCATCTGGCGGCGCATCGCTGCATGCCATGTGCACCGCATGGTCATCGGTGCAGACTAGGTTAAGTAAGAAATTAGGGATTTTAGGCTTTTAAAAATTAATTAAAACACTTGAAACTTCAAAATTCACAAAAAATAAAATACTTAACTAAAAATTGAAAATAAGGGCTCATTGGATTTATCTTTTGAGACAAATCAATGAATCAAAAGCCCCAAATTTATAGAATATTATGAGCTTAATTTAAGCTTTAGGAAAATCAAATTTCATTAATTAAACTATAAAGACACATCAAATTGATTTGAAATTCTTTGAGATAAAATTGAATGTAAAATCTTTTCCATAAAATTTCAAGTCAAAAGGATTTATGAATTGGGAGATATTGCATTTTAGTTCAAATAGTTAAAATAAATTAATAGACTTTATAAAAATCATGGAAAATCATTTAAATCAGCTGAAACTTTGGAAAATTATAACAAATCATAGAAAAATCATAAAAATGCAAGTAATAATTTGTTTTGAAGGTATTTAGAGGAGATTCAATTAAAATTGATCCCAATTAATTTTGAATAATAATTAAGGCTTAATTTAAGTTTAATTAAAAATATAATTAGCTTAATTACTCTCTAATTACCTAAGTAATTAATCCCAAACTTTTGAGGTTGATTAATGGGATGACCTTGTGTCCCATAATTTTCTTGGTATTTATTGCTTGGTTAATTAGGAAATTGGTTATCTTAACCTTAATTACTTTCCTAATTAATTAATTAATATTCTAAATAGTAAGAAAATCATTAATTAAGCTTGCTAATCATTGTGAAATAGTGAATGGGCATGGAGAATGAGATTGGGACCTCTTTCCCAATCTTTTCCCTAAGTCCATTTCACTTGAATGGAAATTAATTAATTTGGGATTAATTGATGGTTTAATTCATTAATTAACTATAATCACATGGAATCTTAATTAATCAATTCATTGGTAGATCTTTAGGTGTTCAATATCCTAAAGACATTTAGGAAATTATGGTTAACCCACATGTGGGAAAACCATGAAAGTACTTAATTAAGTTTCTTAACTTAATAATCACTAATTATGAGCCAATTGCATTAGGCCTCTTTCATTTCTTAGGTTCATTGTTGATTTAATTTCCAATGTATGTACATATCATGTTGGATCATAATTACTTGGTTAATTAAATTAAGGCAATATAGGTAAGGGTTAATTAATGTATTTAATGCATACAACCTAATTAACCCATAAAATCAACTAAATTACTTTTCATTAAACCAAATTAAATCACAAACATGGGAATGGGTTAGGATCAAATTTTCCTCATTTCTTCAAACCAAATCAAATATGAAAGTGATAACTAAAAGTGTTGGTTTTCTTTAAATGCTTTTATTTGATTTGATTGTCCTTAGGAATTAATTTAATTGAATGAAATCACATGTTTATGCTCATTCATTCCTTTTCAATCATGTTAAATGTTGTATGTCATTTGAAATCACACATTCATCTTTTCAAAATTAATTAAGTCAAATGGGTTTCCTTTATGTCAAGCTTGCATGTGTTGATTTAATTTATAATATGTGTGGCTATTATCACTATTAAATCAAACATATTTTCCAAAGCTTATAAATGAATGGTTACATATGCTATGAATGCAAGTTATAAATACATAGGAGATGCATGTGATTATAGCTTAAATGTATGAAGTGAAGCTCCTTTCTTTATTCATGTATTATTGATTTATGTAAGTGAGAATGTTAATGGGTATATAGTCAGACATCCCAAAATATGAGGCTTTAGTTAGCCCCAAGGAGGTTATTTGATTAGCTCACTTCCCTTGGTTTAACAATGGCATACTCCATTTGATTTCATTCTTATGTATTTCAATACTAAAATTTGGATGAGGCTTTAATTCATATACATAAATGAATCAATCAAATTAAATATCAATTTTTTTTGCATGATTTTCATTCTCCAAATTATGAATACATGTGTATGTATCTAAGAAAAGTGGTATATAGTCTGGACATTAGGAATACGAGGCTTTAGCTAGCCTAAGGAGGTCATTTGATTACCTCACTTCTTTAACAAAGGCACTTGCTTATGTCTTTTATACATACATGTGTGTATTTAATTAGAGAATGGTAATCCTTCCTTTTTTATTAAAATACATGCATTTGCAATTGTTCAAGTGATTGAATTAATTGATCATGTGATTTGGAGCTCTCTTTCTTATGTTCATGCATGTAAATTTACATATGGTTTGAAATGGTAATATGGTATATAGTGGATATCCCGAATATGAGGCTACAGGAGGTCATTTGATTACCTCACTTCCTTGGTTAACAATGACACATACTTGTTTAATTTCATCCCTATGTATTTTTTGCATAAGAATTTAGATAGAGCCTTAATTAATATGAAAAATAATTCAATCAGAGAGAAATATAAAGCTTCAAATGTACATACTCACATCCATCATTCAAGTATTGTATGTAGGTATACTTAAGACTTACATGTGATGGAGAGGAATGATTTAGCATGTCATGTGATAGTATTTCAATTAGATTAATCTTAAGAAGCATTTCACATTGAATAGAATTATTTAAAGAGAACCTAAACTTAGGATTAATCTAAAATGTGTAATAAGCCATTCACTAAAGAGAACTAAATCAAATTAATAGGCTTTAGAAAGGTTTAAGGTAGGGATGAAAAGGCCAACCTCTTTTCTTCTCTTTACAACACTTAGTTGCTAAGTGTAGGTCATATGAAACAAAGAAAACACAAATTAAAACTTGCAAATTAATTAAAGAACTTGAAGTGAAACCACCCTTTAAGTTGAATCTTTCTACACTTAGAAAATCTTAACTCTAAAGCCTAGTTAGGACATACCACACAAGCCTTAATACACACACATTAGATTAAGTCACCACTTCTAGCCTTATGTTATATGATTGCATGGTGTGATGTATGTATATTTTATTGTTGGATGTTAGGTGTATGTTTTATAGACTAGATGGTAGGCGTGATTAGCCTAATCATATTTTTTTTGTAAGGGATTATGTTTAAGGGATCACTTAAAATAAATATAAATGCTCTCTTTGTAGGTTGCTTAAGCTAAGCATAATCCAGTTAGGATAGATGGGCTTGGTTAAGTCAAATTATAAATATAATTGCATGGGTTGTATGTGTCTTTAGCTAACACTTATAGGTGTAGTTAGATTTACTTTTCTATTTTTAATGTAATTTTACATTAGGAATTAGGATTAGTGCTATGGGGATAAGGATGAGCATTGGCTAGAAGGCTTTATCATGGGAGGCCATGTGAAGCCTTTGAAGTGGAGCAAACCAAGTCAAAGAAGAAGGAAGATACATGAAGACATGAAGACATAGCATTTATCATTTGTAAATTATAAATTATTCTTTTATGTACCGGTTGTATAAGGGTAGAGCTTCGACTACCCATTTTTCTTTTGTTGTATATGGCACCCAATCGCATTGGCCTTTATTCTTTTACATTAGCTATAAAATTTGTTTGATGTTGTGTTTAAAGTGCACAATTAGGATGGCATGATTTTCTTAGTTTCTTTATTTGTTTGATGTTTGAATGTGTGGCCTTGAATGCGATTAGGCTCTTAGAAAAAAAATTAACCTTTTACCAACTACAACTCATAACTAAAGTTTTAAACAATTCATAACCTCACATAAAACTATGACATGAATCAAGATAATTAAAAGATTTAGTAACCCCAGTTGAATGTTGAATGGCCAACAACATGCACATCATATTATTTCACTCTTAAAAAAGGATTTCCATCCTTGCAAGATAGGGAATGCTTGACCTGTGAGGGCATCCTTTGTTGGAAAACACCCCTTTCTTGCTGATTTAGCCAACAACCTTATTTTTCATGCATGTAGGTATCATAAATCAAAGCCTTTATAAAAGTAAAATTAAAATAAATAAAATTTGAAAAGATTTTACATTAGACTAAGTCATATGCTCATACCACTCATGCTCTAGTCTCTTAGGGAGTGGGTTTAAGGACTTTAGTTTCTTTCTAATTAAACAACGCTAACTAATCTTGCAAATCATATGATGACTTCTTGATTTAAAGCATAGGGGAGGTTAGTTGGGCGCCACTCGGATGGTTTGTCTGTAATTGGGATGGTTTATCCTCTCTCTTATGGAGTTAAACCATATGCCATTTTTTTAGATTTAGGTTGTGCTTTGGCTTATGCTAAAGCTCCCTATATTTAGGATCCAAGGTTTGTTTCTTTTTTTGGTACAAGCATAAATCCTCACCTCTTAGAGC